>CM076581.1:1504357551-1504791911 GCA_034641835.2 Pinus albicaulis | reverse complement strand
TTTATCTACTATGCACTCGCATAGCAATGTGCAGTTCGAAGGCTACCTGGCGTGACTTCAGGCTTCGTCTGTAGCTTATGAAACAAATGACATCAACAAGCAAACCAGTTCTTCCCCAGTATGGTCGCCACTATGTTAGCACTCGAATCTGTTGGAAATATGATGCAGAGTGTTGTCCTTGATGGCAACCCACTGAAAGAAGATGAAGACATGCGACTGTTGACATGTGTTGTCCTTGATGGCAATCCACCTAATGAAGATAGTCTTGACCTGATGAACTTGGTAAATGATGTAAATCTGATGTGATATGATGTTTGTTAACAATATGGCGCTGAGTGTTGTCCTTAAGAAACTTTCCTTGATTAAAGGATGAAAACTGAACATGAAGCAGCTTGTTAGAATATGTTCTTGATGAGCTAAATATGATGTATCTACAGTGTGTATAGAAGGCAGTGAAGAAAAGAAGTCAGCATGTACTAAATCCATGATGAAAAGAGTATGTTTCAAGGCATACGCGGATATGTCTAGGGGAAGTCGCGTATGCACGCGGGAAACAACGTTCCAAGTCACGTATGGGCGAAAGCGCTCATAATGTATTGTTAGGCTCATGGTATTGTTGGGCTCATGGTATTGAAGGCTCATGGTATTGTTGGGCTCGTGGTATTGAAGGCTCATGGTATTGAAAAAGGGGCCCGTGGTATTGAAAAAGGATAAACCTATATAAGGAGAAGAAATTCATTGTGCAAATCATGAGTGTGGGTGCAAGATGTCTGAGCTTGAATGAATACTTCTCTTTGAAGTAGATCTCAATGGAAAGGGTTACACTTGAAGATAAATCTGTGTATGATGCACCAATGATGAAGAAGGTGGACCCATCCGGGCACCATTGGTATTTCAGTGAGATCCGATTATGGAAGGCTTAGATTCGTGATGAGGCTAACATCTAGCACATCTCGTCATGGTAAAGGGTAATATGAATTGAACATCCGTGATGAAGTATGCTGCTTTGTAATAATTGAAGATCTATACGCTACTTCGCCGTGGAGGAAGCACGTATATACGCATCTTCGCTGAAGTGAAAGCGCGTATGCGCAATGAAATATACACTGAGGTATACGCTGGTTTGTGTGGACGGAAGCGCGTATATACGCGACATCAGTGAAGGGACAACGCGTATGCAAACTAGGGTTTGCTGAAGAAAGGGGTATGAAATATCTGATCCTGGTTTTACCGTGTTTCAAAAGATTCAGATTCCAGGTTGACAAGTATCTCGTATTTTATGTACGCTCTGTTTTAAAATTATGGAAAGGGTCCAGTATGAAAATTTGATGAAATGTGAAGCCAGTGTTGAGTCTTCATTTTAGTTGTTGATCCAAGGTGGAAATTGATGAAACGTGGTCCATATTGGTTCCAGGGGTTGTAGCCTTCCGTCGTGGGGAACGAGGCTCTCCTCTCTGTGAGGCCGGTAAACCAGAGTGTGGGGTCGAGTTCCTTCCACAGAGCGCCCGGCAAACGAGCCGGGGTCGTAGCTCCCTTCCAGGAGAGGCTGGTAAACGAGTCGTGGGGTTGGAGCTCCCTTCCAGGAGAGGCTGGTAAACAAGCGCAGGTGGGTGCCTGCGTGATGGTAGGAGTCTGCACCAGCACATATGTTGTAAGATGTTTTCTCTATAATAAAATATTGAAGGCTGAGCAACTGCAGCGGTGGTTTTCTCCCGACTTGGGTTTCCACCTAAAAATCCCGGTGTTCATGTGTGATGCTTTGTGTGATGGTTTATTCTGTTGTTACTACACATGTTTACTGTTAACTTAACATCAGATGAATGAATATTGCAAAGAACTAAGTTAATAAATATCTGCATATTTAGATCTCTGCTAATACGCGAGTTGTATGAATGATATCCGCGTGTATACGCGAGTTTACTAAAGGAAAGTAGCGTATGGGTTTTAAGGAATGAAAAGTAAAAATTATTGTATATGCAGTAAATACTGATTCACCCCCCCCCCCCCCTCTCAGTATTTTTCCCAAAAATTGGTATCAGAGCGGGTCCTTTCTTCATGTGCTTTGATCGCTGAAGGAGATCCGTCGCAATGGGAAGTCAAGAAGGAAGACATGCTCCATAAACACCATATTCAATGGAAGTAACTGAGATTTGAAGGCACGAAGCAAAAGATAAAGGTATGCAAAGTCTTGGCAGATAAAGGGCAATCGCAAGAGGAAGGTTACTCAAAGAAAGAAGATGCCTCAGAAATCAGGTGCAACAGAAAATGAAGAAGATAAATCAGGTATTGATAGTTGTTCTTGTGACTCACTCTCTGGTGCATGTAATGATGAAGATAGTGTAAGTAAAGTTTTGGATCTAGAGGAAGCTATCAAGAAAATTGAAGATCAACGAAGATCAATTTCTAAAAGCAAAGCTTTGTACAAAGGGATGAAAGAACAAATGGAAATACTGAATGGACAGACAGACAAGTACCAAAGGTTTCATGCTTATGCATCCTCTCGAATTAAAAGACTAGAAGTAGAAGTCAACGATCTAAATGCAGATCTCGAAGAATCAAACAAGAATAATGCAAGACTTGAAGCAGAAATCATCTCTCTCAAAGAAGATCTGGAAGACTCGAATAAGAAGAATGTAGAACTTGATATTTCAAATCATTTTCTCTTAAAAGGGATCCTTAAATACTAAATAAGAAGAATGTGTTGACTGTAGAAACTATCTCTCTAAAAGCAAATTCAAAGCATCGCATTAAGAAGAATGAAGAACTTCAAATCAAGAAGAACAAGAAGATGGAAGAAGGAAAGAAGAAAGCATGACAAAGCAATGTCAAGCCTTGGAGGTTGAGGTTATCTTCAAAGGAATTAAGAAAAGATAAACCTGAGGTCAAGATAGTACTAACACTTTGAACCATATTCTAAGTAATCAAAGGTCTCCTGCTATCAACCTTGGTCTTGGTTTCCATGAAACTGTTAAATGTGAATCTAGCTCACAAGGAAGTGCTAAAAATTCAGAGGATGTCAATGCAAAACCTGAAGTGTTGAAAGAAATAAAAGATCAACCAACAATCATGATTTCTCAAAAGAATTCATTCAAGAACGTTGAATGTTTTAAATGTCCTTATAAAGGAAAAGAACTTGGGCATGTTGTAGCAAATTGCAGAAGCAGAAAAATTCAGCCACAAACAAACAGGTTCTACTCAGAAAGGTACTCTAGTAGCTTCAAGGGATATTGTTTTTTCAAGATAGTACTAATATTTTGGACAATATTATGAGTAATCAAAGGTCTCCTGCTATCAAACTTGGTCTTGGTTTCCATGAAACTGTTAAAGGAGAATCTAGCTCACAAGGAAGTGCCAAAAAATTCAGAGGATGTCAATGCAAAATCTGAAGTGTTGAAAGAGACAAAAGATCAACCAAAAATCATGAATTCTCAAAGGAATTCATTCAAGAATGTTGAATGTTTTAAATGTCATAATTATGGGCATGTTGCAGCAAATTGCAGAAGCAGAACAATTCAGCCACAAACAAACAGATTCTACTCAGAAAGATACTCTGGTTTCTTCAAGGGATATTGTTTTTCATGTAACAAGTATGGACATAAAGCAGCTGATTGTAAAAGGAGGAAGATTAGAAATACTCATTAATATTCTTATGCTTATTTCTCTGGACACATGAGATGTTATTCTTGTAACAAGTATGGACATGTAGAAAAAGAATGCAGGTTGAACATATATGAGAAATTGGACAATCTCCAGCACACAATTAGAAAGTTCAAGCAAATCTGGAGAAAGAAGGAGGACCGGTCAGAAACGTAGGGAATACTAACCCTACTGCAGTCATACACTTATGAAGCTTACTTCTTTGAATGACTGCAGAAGTAATGTGAGATACATTATGGAGATTAGTAATGTATCGTCACAGGGGGAGCAATACATGATGATTCTCATGGTTAATTTTTATTATTCTGGTTATATGTATTTCTGACAGAGCATCTGATATGAAGAAGACAGGTACAGGAAGTACAAGTTCAGGGGGAGATGAAGGAATGTGAAAAATTTCTATGCTTCACTTTCCATACGTGGGTTCTATTAACAAAAGTCACGTATACACGTGAGTTCCAGCAAACACAGTCGCGTATGCATTGATGATAAGAGAATTTATATGATAGCTGAAGATCTGGAGCAGAGGTTCAGGGGGAGCATCAGTCTGACTGTTAATAACTGTATTATTGACTCAATTTCAGCTTAGTTTCTCAGTTCTAAATAATGAGGAAACGATACATGGTTTCTTGTGTTGAAGATTGTGGATGAGTCTTGTTTGCTTGTTGATGAAGAGTATTCATTGTTGAGATGAAAGTCCTGTAATTCGGAGATAAGGTCAGCCCATGCAGAGATTGTTGCTAATGACTTGCTGATGAACGTTTTCAGGTTGCACAAGTTAAGAAGGAGCACTGGTCCAGGGGGAGAAGCAAGTTGAATTCTAATGATTGCATTGCTGGCAATATGATTGCTTATTCTTTGGTTTTTGTGATACTCATGCTCAAATGATGATGACTTGGTACATGGTTTATTATGATGAGATTTTGAGCCCTGGTTGCTGATAAGTATCTTTTTTGCTCACACATGGATGAGTTGGATGTCATTTGATTCAGAAATAAGAATAGATCATGCAGAGTTTGTTACTATGGTTGAGATCTTTTGCCTACATATGTTACTTCATGTTAAATCTTGAAGATCATGGTGATATTGGACCACATGGATGATTGACACATAGTTGAAAATGTTGTTCTGGTATGATAATCTCTCTTCGAAAGATTGTATTGATGCTACAAAGAATCTGAAGGCTTGGTTACTAATGGGCTTATGCTACAACCGGTGGATGATGCTTGAAGACACAAACTACACTGCTCTATCTATCTGCACTCCAGGGAAGCATTCAAATATCTCAGAAAGAATCTGAACACTGTCTTTTCTCACAGAGGATCAAATCTGGTTAAAATTTAGAAGATGGTATTGGATACGCGGGTTTCCTGAAACACAGTCGCGTATATACGCGAGTTCATGCATAGAAAACCGTGTATGTTT
The DNA here is from genome assembly GCA_034641835.2 of Pinus albicaulis. Classification (NCBI taxonomy): domain Eukaryota; kingdom Viridiplantae; phylum Streptophyta; class Pinopsida; order Pinales; family Pinaceae; genus Pinus; species Pinus albicaulis. The sequence goes on along the minus strand of CM076581.1, from coordinate 1,504,786,829 downwards.
GGTTGCTGACAAATTTCTGTTTGGGGTCAGCTTTCTTCAGCATAGCTGCAGTGCTGTTTGGTATCTCTGATACTGTTTGGTATCTCTGGTGGTGTTCCAGTTCTCATAATTCTATTTCTAATGTTTTTATAAAGATGCCTTGATGATTGGTTGGTGAAAGTGTTTAGGATGCACAAACTAAGGGGGAGCCTTAGTCATATGGAAAGGATGCTTGGATGCACAGATTCAGGGGGAGCATTAGCCTTGCTGAGTACAATGCATTGTTGGCATTATGATGGTTTTGAAATATGTTCTCTTTCTTGAGGACTTTCTGGTGTTGGTCATAAATGGTCTTATTTGTAATTTGATGAAAAGGTCTTGTTGAGACCCATGATGTAAAATTGTAATATTCAGTCATGTAAGGACTTGTCAAATTTGTAAACCCACTTGGTTGGGTAGCTGAGTCAAATTTTGTAAACCCACTTGGTTGGGTAGATGAATTGAAATGTGTAAACCCACTTGGTTGGGTACTTGAGTCTCATATGTAAATCCACTTGGTTGGATATTTGATGTAAGTATGAGTCTTTGGTGATAGGAAGTTCATAGAGTCATGTACTTCATTGAAAACTATGTTTGCAGATTCAGCATGAACTCAGGGGGAGTTTGGTCACTTCAGTATACATCAGATCTGCAGAACGCTTCTTCCACATGAGGAGAAAAGGGGGAGAGTATGTTGGTTTTGATCCGCCCTTTGCTCTTGATGTCAAAGGGGGAGAGTGACATGGTGTTTGAATGAAGAAAAAGAATGGTGTCAAAAATGGGGAATGTGACATGGTGTCATTGTATTCTTAATGTACCTATCTGTTGTGGTAATCAAACACCATCGTGGTTGCCATCAAGTCCAAAGGGGGAGATTGTTGGCAATATGATGCAGAGTGTTGTCCTTGATGGCAACCCACTGAATGAAGATGAAGACATGCGACTGTTGACATATGTTGTCCTTGATGGCAATTCACCTGATGAAGTTATTCTTGACTTGATGGACTTGGTAAATGATGTTTGTTAGCAATATGATGTTGAGTGTTGTCCTTGAAAGGCAACCCACTTGATGAAGATAATGGCAACTTACTGGATGAAGTTGTGCTCGATAGAATATGTCTTGATGAACTAAATATGATGTATCTACAGTGTGTACAGAAGGCAATGAAGAAAGGAATTCAGCATGTGCTAGATCTATGATGAAAATAGTATATCTCAAGGAATACGCGGATCTGTCTAAGGGAAGTCGCGTATGCACGCGGGAAACAACGTTCCAAGTCGCGTATGGGCAAAAAGCGCTCATAAAGTGGGAAACCAGGGGTAACCACCATGGTATTGACCCATTGTATTGAGTAATGATTCGTCTATGTGACCCCGTCCAGGAATACCATCGGAAGTAATATTGTTTTGGCTCATGGTATTGAAAAAGGGGCCCGTGGTATTGTTTTGGCTCATGGTATTGAAAAAGGGGCCTGTGGTATTGAAGGCTCATGGTATTGTTTTGGCTCATGGTATTGAAAAAGGGGCCCGTGGTATTGAAGGCTCATGGTACTGTTTTGGCTCATGGTATTGAAAAAGGGGCCCGTGGTATTGAAAAAGGATAAACCTATATAAGGAGAAGAAATTCATTGTGCAAATCATGAGTGTGGGAGCAAGATGTCTGAAATTGAATAAATACTTCTCTCTGAAGTATATCTGAATGGAAAGGGTTATAGTTGAATGATAGATCTGAATGTATGATGCTCCAATGAAGAAATGATGAAGAAGGGAATCTAGATCTGGAATATATTTGTATTTACTAGATCTGTTTATGGAATGCTTAGATCTGAAATGAGGCGAACATCTGTCTAAAGTAAAGGGTTGATTCTGAACTGAATATCTAATCTAAAGAAGTATGCAACTCTAAAATGGTTGAAGATCTATACGCTAGTTTGTCGCAGAGGAAGCACGTATATACGTGGCTTCGCTGAAGAGAAAGCACGTATGCGCAGTGAAATTAATTCTGAAGTATATGCTGGTTTATGTGAACGTAAGCGTGTATATGTGTGACATCAGAGAAAGGAAAGCACGTATAAAAACTAGGGTTTGCTGAAGTCTGTGGTAAGAGATGTCTGATCTGTTCTGTTGTGTTATGGCTATCTGTTGTTGATGTTTGACTGTGCTTAAATGTATGGAGTGGGTCCAGTCTGAAAATATGATGAAACGAGGCCTACAAGTAGTGCTCTTTTGAGGTTGTTGGATCCAGTGTGAAAATTGATGAAACGTGGTCGTGCTGAGGGTTGTAGCCTTCAGTCAGGGGGTGGTAGCTCCCTTCCAGGTGAGGCTGGTAAACGAGATCAGGGGGTCGTAGCTCCCTTCCAGGTGAGGCTGGTAAACGAGAGCGGGGGGTCGTAGCTCCCTTCCAAGAGAGGCTGGTAAACGAGTCAGGGGGTTGGAGCTCCCTTCCCGGAGAAAACACAGTAAACGAGCGGCATGGGTGCAACGATCTTTGGTGGAGAATCTCCATGGCCTTATATATTTGTAAGATGTTTTCTCTATAATAAAATATTGAAGGCTGAGCAACTGCAGCGGTGGTTTTCTCCCGACTTGGGTTTCCACCTAAAAATCCTAGTGTTCATGTGTGATTCTTTGTGTGATGGTTTATTCTGTTCTTACTGCACATGCTTATTGTTCATAGAACATCTAATGAATGAATGATGGAATTATATAAATGAAGAACTAATGGCATAATTAGATCTTTGTGTATACGCGAGTTTTATGAAGGATATCCGCGTGTATACGCTAGTTGGCTTCAGCAAAGTAGCGAATGGGTTTTAGAGCATGAAAAAGTAAAAATTTTCAGCTAAATACTGATTCACCCCTCCCTCTCAGTATTTTTCCCAACAACAGGTGTATGAGGAAATACACCACAAGTCTGAGCTCTAACCTAGGCTATAGCCAAGATCCAACCATGTCCCCAATCCAAGGCACTGTTTTATGACCTCAGGTGTATAAGATCAAAACTATTGATGCCATAGGCCCGAGACAAGTGATCCAAGCTGACTGTCTTAACTTCCCTCCAATCCAAGCTAACTGACCTCCAATTTGAGCTGAGCCTTAACTTCATCAAGTTTGATTTCTATAGTAGGTTATACCTTTATCTTTAAATGATCTAAGCATACTTCTTATCACAGGTCTAAGACAACTACAAGTCCGAGTTGTATAGATGATCAATTCAGATTTTAACCCTGGCAAATATTTCTTGAAAAAATCCTCCTCGGTGCTTCTAAGTTCACGAGTTTTGAACTTTTTATATCTCTGCAAACTCTTCTGTATTAACTCTGAATTGCTTAACCGAAATTAATGTTTAGAAATCAAGGTTTGACGTTGTATTTATACGATTTTGACTTCAAAATGAAGGGACACGTCTTTTTGGAGGTAGGCCGACATGAAGGACAAGGATAGTTCAGCTCACTGCTAAAGTTAATTTTTCTTGATTTAAAAATTCATATCTCATCAACCGCTTGGATTTTATGGCCAAGTGAGAGCTCATTAGAAAGCTAAAATTATGCTCTAAAAGGTAGTGTAGGTGTCATAGTGAAATTCTGCCTCCAAGGTAGAAAAATTTATTTTTCTTTATAATTTTCCTTGAATATTTATGTGCAAAAAGTGAAATTTTGCCTCCAAGGTCATCTTCATTGTTAAGCTTATTAATCATAGGGTCATAGTCTGGCTTCTCCTTCATCAACCTGTTGCCATCAATGACAACATGGATTAAAAATCACCCCCTTTATCATTGGATGGCAATATTTTTCTTCTCTCCCCCTTTGAAATCAATGGCAATGGGGTGCCAAAGTACTCCCCCTGTCATGTTGCTCCCCCTAACATAATGTACCCTCGACATGCTGCTTGATTTAATGTGATGCAATAGCAATGACCCCAATATTTTGGCGAAGATACTCAAATGCTTCTCGTGGAATGGGTTTTGTAAATATACCAGCAATTTTCTCTTTTTGTATTGATGTATTCCAACCTAATATAGTGTTCAACAACTTCTTCACGGAGAAAGTGGTATTTGATTGGAATATGTTTGGTACTAAAAGGCATCACCAGACCCTTTGAAATATTGATGGCACTAGTATTGTCACAAAAAATAGTAATTGGTTGCTTAGTTTCTATATTGACATCCTTCAAGGTTTCCCTCATCCATAAAATTTGTGTACAACAATCACCAACAGCTATATATTCGGCTTCAGCTGTAGAAAGGGATATAAATGATTTATTTTTGCTGAGCAAAGATACAAGAGAATCTCCCATAAAGAATGCATTTCCACTGGTACTTTTTTGATCATCCATGCTTCTGTCCCAATCAACATCAGAGTAAGCTATCACAATAAGAGTTGAACTCTTAGGATACCAAAGACTGAAATCAATCGTTCCTTTCAAATATCTGAGAATACTCTTCATAGCTGCTACATGGGATTGTTTGGGACTTGACTGAAATATTTCTACCATTCCTACTACTTGCATAATATCTGGTCTTGTAGCAGTTAAGTATAAGAGAGCTCCAATTATTGATAATCTGTGGTCATCAGTTTGCTCATAGGTGCACAATCTTCCATCCCATGTCTTTTGAGCATGTCTTTAAGATATTTTGCTTGAGATATAAACATGCCTGTAGAGGTTCGAGATATTTTTAGCCCAAGAAGGTAAGACAACTCACCAATCATTTACATTTCAAATATTTTGGAGATATTTATAGAAAATTCATGTCTCATGTCATCTTCATTTCTAGCAAAGATTAGAACATCAACGTATACAAAAGTGATCAAAAGTTTTACCTTGTCCATCTTCATGTAGAGATTGCTAATAGCTACTCCCTTTTTGAAACCTTCTTGTAGGAGATAGTGATCCAACTTTGCATACCATGTTCTAGGGGCTTGTTTTAATCCATACAAGGCCTTTTTTTTCTTGAATACAAAGTCCTTCCCTTTGGCAAGATGAAATCCTTCTGGTTGCTCCATGTAAACTTCTTCCTTGAGATCTCCATTCAGGAATGTTAGTTTTACATCCATTTGATAAAACTTGAATCCTTTTGAGCAAGTAAATGCTAAAAAAATTCTTATGGCTTCCATTCGAGCTACTGGTGCAAAGGTTTCTTCGAAGTCAATTCCTTCAATTTGCGAGTATCCATTGCGGACAAGTTTGGCTTTATTTCTGATGATTTTTCCATCTTCATTCATATTGTTTTTTAATACCCATTTTGTTCCAATTATATGTTTATATTTTGGGTGAGGTACCTGTTCCCAAGTCTCATTTTTTTGATTTGAGACATTTCTTCTTCCATGGCCTTTATCCAATAAGGATCTTTGCTTGCTTGAGAAATTTTTTTAGGTTCTATTAAATATAATAGAGCCACATCATTTTTTCCTGGGGTGCTTATCATCCTTCTTCGAGTTTGGATTCCTTCATCTATATTTCCGATGTCCTGTTCTTCCGGATGATACCTCTGAACAAACTTGATCTTGGAGGGAGTTTGTGAAGATTCAATTTGAGGTTCACTTTGAGGTTCTTCATTCTCCTCTTCTTTTTCAGGTTCTTCTTCTTCACTTTGTTCAAAGAAAGGCTCAACTTCATGATCCTAAATTTTTTTTTTCTGGAAGGCCTTCATCATTCTTCACATCAATGCTTTCCACTATTCTTCATAGATGATTGTTGTAACATTTGTAGACTTTTCTCCTAGTGGAGTATCCAAGAAATATTCCTTCGTCAACTCTAGAACCAAATTTACCTGGTGATTTATCATTTATTTTTATGAAACATTTGGTTCCAAAAACCCTGAAATATTTTACTGAAGCTGGTCTTCCTTTCCATAATTCATAAGGAGCCTTTTCATTATAAGGTCTTATTTGAGTTTGATTTAAGGTATAAACTGCAGTTCCAACTACTTCTCTCCAAAATTTTGGTTGCAAATCAGTTGCTAGTAGCATTTTCCTTGCCATTTATTGAATGTTTAGGTTCCTTCTTTCAACTACTCCATTTTGCTGGGGTGTCCTAGCAGTAGAGAGTTCTCTTTCGATTCCATGCTCTTCAACAGAATTAATCAAATTATTTTGAGATGAATTCTCCTCCTCTATCCATTCTAAGACATTTAATCATAAAATCTTTCTCATTCTCAATGAGAGCCTTAAGATTCTTAAAACATTCAAATGCTTCGGATTTATATTTTATGAAATATATCCACATAATTCTAGTATAGTCATCAAAAAATAGAGCAAAGTACCTTTCACCTTGAAGAGCAGGAGTTCTAGTTGGCGCACACAAGTCTGCATGAATGATTTCTAAAGGTTTTTTTGTTGATAACTCCTTCTTTTTGAGGCTAGTTCTGGTTTGCTTTCCATGTTGGCATGGGCCACATACAACTTGATTTGGTTTGCACATTTTTGGAATATCCCTTACTGCATTAATTTTGCTGATGTTAACTAGGTTATCAAAACTTGTAAGCCCCAATCGCTTGTGCCTTAATGAGCTTTCATTTATTTGACTTAAGTAACATTTATCTTCTTGGATTCTACTGTGAATATAAACATTATCTAGTATTCTTACTCCTTTCGCCACAATTTCTCTTAAGGATGAGTCTCTTATTTCAGAACATTTTGTACTAAAGACAATATTATGTCCTTGGTCGTAAATATGGCTAACACTTAAGAGATTGTGCTTGAGCCCTTCTACCAGCAAGGTATTTTGAGCCTTTCCTATTCCATTGACAAGGGTAGCAGTTCCTTTTCCAGTGATTTTCGCGGATCCACTTCCAAAGGATACATTTCCATTTTTCTTGTTTAATGAGATGAAATTCATTTGGTCACCTGTCATATGTATTTAACATCCAATATCCACAAACCAATGATTTTCTTCACTGTGAGCACATAGAGCTAGGCCACATTTATCAGTTTTGAGATTTACATTTTTAGCTTTCTCCCTTTTAAGAGGGAAATTTTTTTCATTATGATCATAATTATCACATAATGAGCAAGACAGATCAAACTTAGCCAAAGGATCAAAGGAATTATAAGTTTTTATTTGCCCTTTCTCTTTAGGACCACATAGTTGGTTTGTTTGATCATTCAATCTTGGTGCTTCATTCTTATGAGCCTTGCAATGCTTAGCTTGATGCCCAAATTTTTTACAATTGTAACAATGCCCAGGAAAAATAGTTTGATACTTGTTGTAGTATCCATAGCTTGAACCAACATTCTTCCTTGGAGTTTCTCTTTCTTCAATTCTTGGTTTTCAGATGGGACTTTTCTCCTAACGAGATGAATTTTCTTCTTTTGGATGGCAAGAGAGTACATCAACATAACTTCTGGAATTATTCTTTCTACTTGATGACTATCCTTTGAAACCAATTCCATACCTATCATGTTGAGGTTTTTGAGTATTAGGAATGTTTTCAACAACTAGAGAGCTTTGCCAATGCCTTTTAACTTGCTCTAATTCCTTTCTTAGAGATATTATTTCAGCTTCAAGTTTTTCACAGATATCATCCTTCTCTTTTAGCTTAATGTTCAAGAAGTCTTCCCTTCTTTTTTCTTCCTCTCTTTCTATTTTGAGAGAAATTATCTTATTTTGTAGATTCTCATTTTCTTCAATGGCACTAATTAGCATACTATCCATGTTTCTTTCATCTTCTAATTCTAATTCATCATCATTTGTAAATTCCATGAATAACATTTCTTTGATTCCAACATAATCACTTTCCTCATCTGATTCATCAACACTTTCTTTGTAATGACGGAAATTTCTAGTCGATTTTTTTTTTATGACTACAAATTCATCTTCATCAGACTCATCTTGTTTGGAGAAGAATTTCTTCTTATTAAACCCTTTCTTTTTGTACATCATTCTTTTAGAGTCCTTTTCATCATCAATATCATGTTTATGAGGACATTTTGCGACATAATGACCTATTCTTCCACAATTGAAACAAATAAGAGGGTACTTACCTTTTAGCTTAGATCCTCTTGCAATTCCATCATTTTCCTTCTTTTGTAGATCTTGAGGCTTTGAAAACTGCTTCTTTGAAATTTGGGCTCCCTTTCCTCATCTCGTAGGTAATAACAATTCCATGAAGTTCATCCATCTTGAGAGTATTGTTGATCCCAAATTAAGGTATGATTCTCACCCTGTAAGTACTTCAAATTATGTTATATTTTGGGGGAATCCCTCTTCATATTAGCAAAAAAGAGAATAAAATAATATTAAAATGAGAATAATTAGACTAATGATGAAAAGGATGTTTTTGTAATATAAAAATGACTTTTCTTATCTCTGCATGCAGGAAGACAGAATGGCTGGACCAATAGGAAATGGAAGCCAACCAACAAACGCAAAAATATGCAATCTTGGTAACTCCCAGTGGCCAACAAAAAGCAGACAAACGAATTCGAGTCCAAGAACTCAAACGACAACCACACGTAGTGCGCTGTTGTTTGGAAAATACTTTCACATTTTTTAAATTGCCTCTAAAAGGACGAAGGAAGGATGAGGAGGAGAGTCGGAGACAGGACATGAAATTAATTTTGTAATAGACACATCAGAAACATTCTGTCTAATTGTATTTTTTTAACATCATTGGATGTAATATAGAGCTTTGAACAATAATATTTTGAATTTTTGACTGTGCTAGGGCTTCTGGTGGTCTGGGCCCAACTGCTAGAAGTTCCACACAAGTTTTCATACTCTGTGTAGTTGTAGAACCAATGCTTAAGAATCTGATGCAGTTGTAAAGTATATTTCCATTCAATAAAAATACAGTTCTCTTTCTTCACGATTGTTAGAAATTGTGTTCTTGAAGTAGGACAATCGCAATCGTATTTTCCAACTTACGGTAATATTTTATTATCAATAGATAGTTCCAATTTTTTTAATACCATTGCATTTGACTTAAAGACCATAGAATAAGCTGATTTCAACATTATCTATCTTTATGAATTGCATTCTTCTTCTAGCATAACGAAGCGTTCAACCATCGATCAATGTTGATTAATTAAGTCATAAAGAGAATTTCATTGCAAAATTACTTAATTAATTTCTGTACGATTTATTTAATTCGCTTTAGTCATACTGTTGTTCCATTGTTGTTTAGCTTAGTTATCCTTTTGTTCCATTACTACTAAGCTAGTTATACTGTTGTTCCATTACTGCTTAGTTATCTAGACTGCTGATTCAATTCGATTCCATTACTGTTTAGCTTAGATAGACTGATGTTCCATTCAATTCCATTGTTGTTTAGTTTTTTGTCGAATTCAATTCAATTGCTGCTTGATTTCTCTAGATTGATGTTTGGTTTATTTAAACAACTATTTAATTCCATTAGGTAGATGCAAAATCCTGTTACTCAATCTTAGGTTAAAAACCTATCGAAGCCACCCCTCGTAGGATAAGAAAGCTCAGGAAGTTAGAAAATTCTTCCTCATAAGTGACAAGGAACATCTGTTAGACGAAATGACTCACATATATTGTGCCAACACTCTTGGAATAAAAATACTTACCCCAGGTTGATAATTAAATGAGAAAGCACTAGAGTTGTCAATAAAAGGTCACCTCTTTCAGCACCAAAATTTTGGCGCCGTTGTCGGGGAGAGTGTTAAGAGTAACCTATGTTATTGATCTTTATCCATTGCTGTGAAGAATTGGGTATTGAAAACGAGAGGTAAGAACCTGCGTACCGGCAAGCAACATGCTTTCCCTCTAGCCCGCTCACCAGCAAGTCGTACAAAGAACCATAGGATAGATGCTCTTATTTTATGTCTAGTAAGAAAAAGAAAAAAAAAATCAGAAATCATTTGCAACCATCCTCACAATCCAAAGGATTGATGGTCCTTGGAAGAACAACATATATAGACAAAATCATTAGGAAAGCTGAATATTAGGCATCTATAGGACCTAAAATTGTTTCCATTCAAAGTCCTAATGCACTCCCTCAGGTAGCAGCCTCACCATCTGTAGCCTATCTCGAGATTCGCTGCGAGACAGAGGGTTCTGAGAAAAGCCTGCAGACTGTCATTCATATAGGCACTGACCCTTCAAAAGAGGGAGGATCTTGCAACCTACAAGAAGGAGGGGGGAAAACTAGTGGAGGAATTCACATAGAAATATCAAAACCTAAGTCCCCTAAAGAAGTGATCTTAACAGAATTACTTAGTATCCCAGATCAGAGAAGTGTTGTAAAACCCCCACCGCATTCGCCTCCCAAGCCTATTAGAATCTCTCCTACAAATTGAGAAGTTCCCAAATATTTCTAGCACCTCTTTGATCAGATGGAAAATAATCAAAATCTGAATCTGAGGTAGACATAAACATTAGAATACTCTATTGTTGATCATGTTTCCAATTCCCCTATGAAAGCCATTCCCTTGCACAACATCCCCACCATTCATGGGTTAACCATAGAATATCGTGATGCATTCCTATTTCAATTTGATGTCTGATGCAGAGGATATGAATACACCACCAATCCCCAAAAAATAAAACTATTTCCCTCTACCTTAAAAGAAAATGCACTACACTGGTTCATGGGATTAGGAGGGGGAACTATAAACAACTGGGACCAAATGAAGAATATTTTTCTTACCAAATACCAAGACTATTGTCGAAACCAAGACCTAAAAGACGAAAAATTTAACATCTCTGCAAAAGACAATGAAACATTAGAGGAATATGTAGAAATATTTTGATACAATTTTCAAAGATCCTCATATACCATGTTATCTAAGGAAATTTTAAAAGCCACGATGCTTAAAGGGATGAAGGAAGAATATGTTGAGATGCTTAACATAATGGGGAAGGTAGATATTTACTAGAAAGAATATGGTGAGATTATTTCCTTATGTATTATATGCTCCCAGGGTAGCTCACGCAATAAACCTGTTGGGCGTGATTCTATGAAGAAGGATCTTAAGCAGACCAATGGCAATGTAACCAGAGAAGAATTTGGAAATCTGTTAGAAATTTTCAAAACTGACATTCTGGGTACTTTGACAACAAAAAATGATGTTTTACAAGCCAAGCAGAAACAAGCTATAGCAGAACAAAACCTGGTCATATTTTTCCCAAGATTTCAGAAGAAGCACAACCAGAGGGAATGTACTTTATACATGGTTCAGACTTGTGATATTTGCACTAAGGATCATACCATGGACCAGTGTCCTTCACTTCTCAGCCTGAAATCCATCTACAAGGAAGCAGAAGAAGAAATAGAGCTAGTCTATTTAATGAATCAGCATCGGCAATGGAAAGCACAACCTGGCATACCAAAAGACCTCTCTCAATACTTTCTATTGCCACAGTTCAGCCAAGAAAACCCTGCAACAACATGGAAAATGCAAAAACACTTCCCAACTTTGCCATACCAAGCGTTTCCTATGCCACCTTAGCCTACACAACCTCCATCAGAGAGTGATTGGAAAAACTTCCCTTGCTCTCCTCCTTATTGGCAAAATGTCCCGTATCAAAACCAATGGCCAAACCCTCCTACTAAAAACACCAATTGGAACTGGAAGTGACCTATGGGAATGGCCAATTTTCCGATAGGAGCAGGAATGCAACAATTGCTAGCTCCATACCCAATTCAACATAGCTAGCAGCCTGCCATACACCCTCAATTTCTAGCCCAACCCAATCCTAATCTCAATAACAGACCAATTCAACTAATTCATATCATAGAAAATCCAAAACCCAATGTCGAACAGAAATAGTGAAACGAATTGAGGTTAAGATCAGGACGTACCATATTACCTATAGGGGCCACAACTCCACCTCAATCCCAATTTCAAACCTCCACAGAGCCTAGCCTAAAAAATATAACAGAAACAGGTAAAGATAAGGAAACAATTGATCAACAAAGACCTGAAGAACTTAGGGTGACTCTGCCTCCATTTCCTGAGAGATTAAACCTACCCAGGCCTAAAATCACTCCATATTTTGACATCTTGGGGGAATTAAGAAATCTGTGTATCAAAATTCCTCTTCTCCAGGCCATCCAAGACATTCCCATCTATGCAAAGACAATCAAAGAACTATGTGGAAAAAACAAATTAAGAAAACAATGGATGCACCCACCGTTCATGTGGTAGGAACATTATCTGACTTATTGTTAGGTAGGGAATCACCTGTAAAATATGAATACCCAGGAAACCCCATTGTAACCGTGAAAATTTCTAGACACCCATTTCCAAACACATTGGTTGACCTAGGGGCAGCCATTAACATCCTAACTATAGGAGCTTGCGAAAAACTGGGTATATCAGCTTTACAACCTATGACCACACTTCTGGAACTAGCTGAAAGATCTGCTATTAGACCGGAAGGTATAGTGCAAGACATCATGGTTTCTGTGGACTAATGGGAATACCCAGTGGATTTTTTAGTCATTAATCTAAAAAACAGGATGGAAGAGCACCCACTAATTCTTGGGTGGCCTTGGCTGGCCACATTAGATGCTTACATAGGCTATTGAGTAGGTAGCATGATTATCACTAGAGACAACTCTATAAAAAATATCATTATTTATTCTCTTGCCAAACCAATCCTACCCATGGTAAAAATTCACAAAAACCCAGATACATATTGGGAGCAAAACATTTGTCCACCTCTAACACTAGTAGAAGCTCTCAAATTCAAGGATCAAAGTGAAGATGATGTGATTAATAACTTTATGAACTAGTCACCCAAGCCTGAAAATATGAAATGTCGAATGATGAAAATAGTCCTCGAAAATGAAGATCAAGAGGACCCTATGACAGACTTTGAGACTCAACATATGTCCACAACCACTGTTCGTAACAACATACCTATTGAGATCAAGCCAGGAAAGGTTTTGAATATTAATGGCAGCTTGGATGACAACCAAAATTAGGAACTCATAAGATTCCTCCAAAAGCACCAAGGTGCATTTGCGTGGGAATACCAAGACATGAAGGGCTTGGACCCATAACTATGCACACACCACATCTATAATGATAGGGAAACACACCCTGTTATATAACCCCAATGAAGATTAAACCCGCATTTAAAAGAGATTGTCAACTAGGAGCTACAAAAACTGTTAGATGTAAATTTCATTTATCCTATTTCAGATAGAAAATGGGTCTCCCCTTTGGTGGTCGTCCCTAAAAAGAATGGGAAGTGGAGAATTTGCGTAGATTAAAGAGAATTAAATAAGGCAACACAGAAAGATCATTTCCCGCTTCCCTTCATTGACCAAGTCCTTGACACATTGGCTGGGAAACGGTTCTTCTCTTTTCTTGATGGATTCAGCGTATACGATCAAATCCAAATAGCTCCCGAACTCCAAGATAAGACAACCTTTACTTGCCCATGGTGCAATTTTGCTTACGGAATTTTGTCGTTTGGATTATGTAATGCCCCAGCAACATTTCATAGAGCCATAATTAGCATTTTTTCTGACTTAATAAATGAAGGACTTGAAATCTATATGGATGATTTTACACCCTGTGGAAAAGACTTTGATCAAGCTCTAAAAACGCTAGAAAAGTGTTAGAATGATGTATTGCTACTAGACTATGTCTAAGCAATGAAAAATTCCACATGATGATGATTGAGGGGGTAATCCTAGGTCACTACATTTCTGCAGTTGGAATACAGGTAGATCCGACTAAAATAGAGGTACTCCTTTTGTTGGCCACACCTTGTACACAAACATAGGTACATAGTTTTCTAGGATATGTAGGATATTATTGCAGATTTATTAAAAAATTATCATAGATAGCTGCACCTCTGTATGCATTGACTGGGAATGTGGAATACCATTGGACTGAAAAATGTGACACTGCTTTTACGGACTTGAAGAGGCTGGTCTCAACAACACCAATCCTGCGAGGTCCTAACTGGAAACTGCCCTTTCAAATCTCTTCCGATGCATCTGATACAACAATAGGACCAGTCCTTGGCCAAGAAGAAGACCGAAAGCCTTATGCTATTTATTATATCAACAAAAACCTTAATCTTGCTGAATTAAATTATATAATTACCAAAAAATAATTCCTGGTTGTCATTTATGCTATCAATAAATTCAGGCACTATATAATCGGATATCAAGTGTTCCTGTATACTGACCACTCTACTATTAGATATTTAGCTAATAAACCAATCACGAATGGGAGAATAACTCGTTGGATATTTTTGTTTCATGAATTTGATATAACAATCAAAGACCATGTAGGGAAGGAAAACGTGGTCACAGACTTCCTGTCCAGGGTCCCCAAGATAGACGACACGCTAACAGTTGACGGTTAATTCCCTGACGAACATCTGTTTGCTGTAGCGTTCAAAACAACATGGTATGCAGATGTGGAAAATTATCTAGCAGTGGGGAAGCTACCCAAAATTTTAGCGGTGAGAGAACGAAAATTGATTTTTTACGGTTTTTTACTTTGTTGTTCAATCTTTGAATGAATGTTGTTCAGTCAAATTGAACAGCTGTTCGTTGGTGTTTTTATTTTTTTTGTTCAATTCGAGAACAAATTCTGTTCAATCTTTGAACAGCCATGGTTCAACCAAATTGAACAGCCTTTTGCTGTGTTTTTATTTTTTGTTGTTCAATTCAAGAACAACTGTTGTTCAATTCTTGAACGGCAATGGTTCAACTAAATTGAATAGTTTTTTGCTGTGTTTTTAATTTTTCTATTCAATTCTTCAACAGCTACTGTTCAATCTCTAAACGGCTACTACTCAGTTGAATTGAACAACTATTTTCAGTGTTTTAGGTTGTGTTGTTCAATTCGTGGATAGTTGCTGCCGATTCAACCATAATTGAATAGTCATTTCATGTTTTAAATTCTGCTGTTCAATTCTTGAACAACTATTGTTCACTTCTTGTACGACTTTTTTTTGGTCGAACTGAACAACTATTCACTGCCGTGTTTTTATTTTTTGTTGTTCAATTCGAGAACAACTATTGTTCGATCTTTGAAAGGCTACTGTTCATTCGAATTGAACAACCATTTTTGAGCATTTTTTTAAATGTCAAGAAATCTTTGAAAAACTACTGCTCAATCTCTGAATAGCTGCTGTCCAACGAAATTAAATAGCCATTCTTTTTATAATTGAGTAACCTTGAGTAGGGAATGGGAGTTGGAAGAGAGAGGGGAAATGGTAAAATTACAAATATGATTTCCCTTTGGCACTAAAATTCTTAAACAGGAAGCTGACGTTATGCACACATGAAATGAAAGGCTAAGTCACCCACAGTTCAAATATGATATCAAATAATACAGGACCTTATGATGATATATCTGTTTGCACTATTCGAGTAATATGTCCCTACAGCATGAAGAAATGGAACAAGGGGTATTAATGGTATTGTATTTTTTTTTCCTCTTCTTTCACCATCCCTCACTCTTAAGGAGTCAATGAGCCTCCCTCCTTAAAAAAAACATTATGTGTTCATGCAAATATGTAAGAGGATAGGGGGTCTCATTACGAGCCAACCTACCATGATCATAAGGATTTAACAATTCACATGCCCATTATGGCTACCACAACAGGGTAATGACCTTCTCATCTACTATAAGGACAGGAAGTCTCATCACGAGCTAGCCTAATCACTTTGTTACAATTCTAGTGAATGGAATTGTGACTATCTGGCTACCACACTAGCACAGTGACCTCCTTATAGATCAAGATGTTACAATTCAAAAGGAAATACTACATTTACATGCAAATATTAAGAGAGGATAGGGGGTCTCATCATGAGCCAACCTACCATGTTCATAAGGGTGTAGCAAGTGACATGCCCATTATGGCCACCACACGAGTGTAATGACCTTCTTAATGACTTGAAGGATAGGAGGTATCATCACGAGCCGTCTTGATCACTTTGCTACAACTCTAGTGAGTCGCACCATGGTTATTTGGCCACCATACCAGAATGGTGATCTCTCCATAAAATTGGCAAAACAACTATTCTTACATAAGGATATTGGCTCATTTTTCGGGTTAAAATAGCAACCCTGTCAAGGCTATGAATATCTGCTGGAAGAAGTGGCTCTACTTGTGGTATGAAAGTATGCTCCTTCAATAGCCAATTGCTTTTATATACACCTTGTCTTCTATTTTTCAACCATAAGCTATTACTTGAATTAGTAATAATCATGACCTACCATAAGAATAACTAACAAAGATATGTTTACATATTTTGAACTTTGGAATGACAACGCCAATCATTACTTGATTCAGTCTTGCTTCTGTCATAACTTTTCAGTTGTATATGGACATCATATCAAAATAATGGCTATGCTATTTCCTCTCACTTTCCGGTCACTTCTGCATAAGATATAATTATGAAAACTTCTAAATCTGACCTTTTTACTGCATATGTTAGTAATTACTCAACCGCCTGTTCCTTTAGACGTAGATTATCATTACCAAATTCTGACATTCCCCTATCTGCATTCATAAGCGACCAAATCTCTCCTGTACTTGAGGGCGTGGGCACCCTTTCTTCGAGGGAGGGGGTATAATTGGCTTTAATTCAGCAAGAATGTGAAATCCCTTCAAAAATCTTGTTAGATGCATTGATAAGACTAGAGGAACACTACAATTAAGGCATGAAGTTTATCTACACATAGTCGCAATCTCTTTTCCACTTGCATACAACATCTAGTTGAAACAATAGAGCTAAGAATAAAAATAATCAGAGGAAAAGAGAATATCAGTTATGGGAGGAAATATCGTTCGAAGCGAGCTTGAAAACTTTCCAATTTTAGAGGCAGTGAGTGCCATCCTCCAGTGAGTGGGATGGCTGACATATGTACACAGACTACAAGGATTCAACACGAGAATTACAATCGAATTTATGCAAAATATACAGGAAGGGAAAACCAGAGTTAAAGGCCAAACTATACCAGTTACAGAGGGAATTATCGCAGAAGTTTCTAGAATACCAGCGCAAGGAGAAATATGGGTAGAGAAGAATATCGTCCTAAGAGAAGCAGTAGCAACATATGAGGATCCAGATGAACCGTTGGAACAAAAAAATAGAGGTATTAACCTTGCCTCTTTACACCAACCATGCCAGGAGATGGTGGCATTCATATAGAAGTTTATTACATGTGAAGGATATCTGGATGTGGTAAAACCTTGACAACTCAAACTTTTAGCTGCACTTAAACAAAAAAATTCAATTAATCTTCCTGCCTTTTTTAATTTTGTATTTCATGATACTATTGTTCGATTGAGGAAAGCCAAGAATCCCCAAGCAGTGGATAGTAACCAGGGGTTAATAAAACTAATCATCATTCATGATCTATATAGACAATAGATAGCATGCAATAATTTCGTTAACCCTGAAGCACATGAACCAGAAGTAAACCCTAATGGAACTGAAATTGAGCCCCCTAGGGTAAATCCACCAAGAAGAAAAAGGACCCAAAACTCAACTTCAGAGCCAAGCAGGAAAAAATGGTCCAAGACACCCCAATGAACCTCGATCCTCATGGAGGAAGCAGAACCATCCCATGCACCCTTGCAATAATTCAAGGAGGAAATTTCCTGAGTCCTAGGACAAATAAGGACAAACTATGAATTAAGAAACCCATTGGAAGTAGGGGAACAAGAGGAAATTTCTAATAAATCTACCACCCCCAGTAGCTCTGGTCACACTAACATCCTACCTGACCAAGAAGAATTGCGAGATGATGAGGCTTTGTCTCCTATTGATAATTATGAAGTGTATATTGATAGAAAGGCTGAGGAGAGATTGGAATCATAGGATTATTGAGGTGACATTATCCTTGTGGAGCAGAGCACACACATAGAGACAACCCCTTTGTCACTAGGAGGTTGCATTGCTCCTCCTAGTCAGGACCCTCACATCGAGGTAAATTCTGAAGATGTAATCAAAACATCATTTTATATGATATCCCTAAAAAGGGGAATTCTGCTTCCCTACCACCTGCTGAAATAAGGATAGGTGAAGATTCAGATGAAAGGAGAAGTGAGAAACTAAGAAGGACCTGCAAGGGATTAAAGAAATTAGTAAAATATATGAGAAAACAACTAAAAAAAAAAAAGAAGGGCTCGGAAGCCAAAGATAAAAACCTATATTGTAGGAACTCAAGCAGAACCAGTAAATACCATTGAAAGCAAAATGCAAACTGACTTAGCCGACACCATGGAAATTGGAATACAAACCAATTTGATAACTACAACTAAAACTGAAATACAGACTAGCCCAACAGACACCACTGAGGCTGAAGTGCAGACAGAACTAGAAAACACCATCGAAGCCTCCAGAGAAATTGAGCAGAAGGTTATAGAGGAAAAGGGGACCCAAACAGAGGAAGCCCCTGCCTATGCCCATCTAGTAGAGAATGTTGCTAACCAGAAATTACAAAATGAACTAGTGCAAGTGTGGCATGAACTAACACGGTGTAGGAAGGAGGTGGTGCCATTACAATAATATCAGGCACTGCTAAAAAATTTCACTGAACTCTCCGCCACAGAAGATAAGACATTCACCCAGCTTAGAGGAGAGCAGGAAAAGGTTAAAGTGGTACAAGAGCAGGTGGAGCAAGCTAAGAAGAAAATCTCTACAATTTTCTCTCTATATAATGATGCGGTATCATGCAGAGCTCTAGCAACCAACTATGCCTTGTTCCTAACAAAACAATATTTACTCTTGAAAGTTAAAGCTGTGAGGGCAGGAAAACCCACTACTTTCAGGACCATAGGAGAGTTTTTCGAATGTTGTAATGTTTAGGATGAGTAGGTCCAACGCCTCTTGTGTGAGCTTTACATACATAACTTCTTCTTAGAATAAGACATGGACAACAACCCTAGCCCCTTCATACGGGATGTATAGCTGCAAGCCTTCCTTTCATTTGCTAAAACCTAGATCAGGTGGGCCAAAGCCTACGACATCATCCAAAAAAGATATGATAGTCTAGATTTATGAGTCGGAGGGGAGGAGCCTATGAAACCCTTGAAACTGATTATCCAGCACAAAAAATTCATGAGGAGGCAAGGTGTGAGGACTAGGCTGGGACCCATCCATAAATATATCATAGAAAGTGACCGAGAATACTTTGGGTACATTCATGAAGCGACCTTAGTAGCATCCAAGAAAATATGGATGGCCTCCATGAACAATGTGAAGAATAGGGAGCCATTCAGTTACAAGAATTTCGAAGCTGCTACCTCGAGATTCCTTTCATACAATAGCTTGGTATACAACATGGGGCCTTCCTGGTTGGGATTCAGATACATAAACCCTCTCCTCTAGCATCCTCCTGAGGATTTCAATCACAATTACAAATTACCAGAAGGAGCCACATGCGCTGCCTTTGCACTCATGAAACAAAAACAAGGCTTCAGAGCATACAACGAAAAGGCCTACCCTGCCTACTCCTTAATGCAACTACATCACAATCATATGTTTGCATGAGGACATGAAACTAGGTAAGTAGGGGAGTATGTTGGGCCCAAATTAAGGTATGATTCTGACCCTGTAAGTACTTCAAGTTATGTTATAATTTCAGGTGAATCCCTCTCCATATTAGCAATAAAGAGAATAAGATATTATGAAAATGAGAACAATTAGACTAATGATGAAAATGATGTTTTCGTAATAGAAAATTTAATTTTCTTATCTTCACATGTAGGAAGGCAGAATGGTTGGACCAATAGGAAACAAAAGCCAACCAAAATACGCAAACATATGGAATCCTGGTAACTCCCAGGGGCCAGTAGAACAGACAGATGAATTCGAGTCCAAAAACTCAAATGACAGCCACACGTAGCGCCCTATTGTTTGGAAAATAATTTCGCATTTTTGAAATCACCTTTTAAAGGGAGAAGGACATATGAGAAGGAGAGTCGGAGATAGGACAAGAAATTCATTCTATAATAGACACATTAGAAACAGTCTGTGTAATTCTGTTTTTGTAACATGACTGGATGTAATATAGAGCTTTGAAAAATAATCTTTTGAAGTTTTTACTGCGCTAGGGCTTCTGATGGTCTGGGCCCAACCTCTAGAAGTTCCACACAAGTTTTCATACTCTATGTAGCTGCAGAACCAATGCTTAAGAATCTGATGTAGTTGTAAAGTATATTTCCATTCAATACAAATACAGTTCTCTTTCTTCAGGATTGTTAGAATTTGCGCTCTTGAAGTAGGACAATCACAATCATATCTTTCGACTTACAAAAATATTTTATTATCAGTAGATAGTTCCAATTCTTTTAATACCATTGCATTTGAGTTCACAATCATAGAATAAGCTGATTTAAATATTATCTGTCTTTATGAATTGTATTATTCTTCTAGCATAATGAAGCGTTCAACCATCGATCAATGTTGACTAATTAAGTCATAAAGATAATTCCATTGCAAAATTACTTAATTAATTATTGTACGATTTATTTAATTCACTTCAGTCATACTGTTGTTCCATTACTGTTTAGCTTAGTTATCTTGTTGTTCCATTACTTCTCAGCTAGTTATACTGCTGTTCCATTACTACTTAGTTAGCTAGACTGTTGATTCAATTGTATTCAATAATGTTTAGCTTAGTTAGACTGTTGTTCCATTCAATTCCATTGTTGTTCAGTTTATTATCGAATTCAATTCAATTGTTGCTTGATTTCTCTAGATTGTTGTTCGATTCAGTTACACTGCTATTTAATTACATTAGATAGAAGAAAAATCACATTGCTCAATCTTAGGTTAAAAACTTATCCAAGCCACCCCTTGTAGGATAAGAAAGCTCAGGAAGTTAGCAAATTCTTCCTTATAGATGACAAGGAACATCTGTTATATGAACTGACTCGCATATATTGTGCCAACACTAGTGGAATAAAAAGACTTACCCCGGGTTGATAATTAAATGAGAAATCACTAGAGTTGTTAATAAAAATTCACCTCTTTCAACACCAAAAAGTATCTTGGTCCTTCATTTCTTCTATGGAACTTACTTTGGAGTCAAACCTGTCACGAAGTGATCTCAGGATTTTTTGAACAATGGTGCTTTCTTCAATATTTTCTCCTATTCCTTTAAGAGATTTAGCTACTTCAGCTACTCAGAGGAAGTATGATTCAATATCTTCTTTATCATCCACTTTTAGACTCTCAAATTTTTTTCTATAGGTTGAAGCTTTGCCTTCTTAAGTTTGGAGTCCCCATCATACAGAGAAACCAACTTATCCCATACTTCTTTGGCTGAGTCCCAATCTAGGACTTTCATAAATTCGGAATCGTTAATTCCACTATTGATGGAATTTAAAGCTTTCACGTTAGCAATTTAGGCTCTTCTTTCATTTGATCATTTGGAAGACTGGTGGGAGCTTTGTACCCATCCAAAACAGAGTGTCGTACTTCAGGACAAAGAGACATTAGATAGTAGCACATCCTCTTTTTCCAAAAACTAAAGTTTGTGCCATCAAAGATAGGCAGTTTCCCTATTGCTTCCATGTTCTTCATTGTGCCTAAGAATCCTTCTTCTAGATGTTAGGCTGATAATGAAGAAGTTGGCTCTTAAACCAATTGTTGGAAATACTGAGAGGGGGGTGAATCAACATTTCTTTCCAATTGTTAATTAATGCTAGTTAGATTCTTCACAATTAAAGACAGAGAGCTATATAATGATAATATTAAGGATTAATAAGAATTTCAATTTCCTTTCTAATAATAGTATACAATAGATGAGTGAGGGCACCAACCATTTTAATGAAATAGGCACCAACCTATTTCCAAGCACCAAATTGGACTTTGATGAGGCTCTGACCTCTAAGGCTTTGACCCTATCTGCTTAAGGCACCAACCTTGTGTTTAGGAGCTCCTACTCCAAGGACAACAATCCTTCTTTGCTTGGTTTAATACAAAATGTGAATAGTGCTTACTTGAATGTTCTTGACATATTCATCACTATATTATTTCTTCCAAAATTCTTCACTGACTTCACTTTCCCCTTGTCTTCATCACTGGCCTTCAATTAATCCATTAGTACTATTTTCTTCACTGTCCAAAACTTTTCCACTTCAATGTTCAAAAATCATAGATTATTTAATATTTCATGTCTCCAACTCATCACTATTAAAGCCTTCAATTCTTCATAAGTTCTTTACTGAGGTTATAAATCACCACAAGTCTAAGCTTTATAAACACTGTCATAGGTTCAAGCCAAGTAACAGATCTAAATTATAACAGGTGACAGTTATTCTAAAGTCGAAGCTTCAAAGAGACAGGTGAAAGGTAAACAATTATGAGGCAATACTCCACAGGCACGAGATAATATACCATAGGTCTCCTAGGAAATGCACCACAGGTCTGAGCTCCAACCTAGGCTGCAACCGAGCTTTGACCTTGGACCCAATCCAAGGCATTGTTGTATGACCACAGGTGTAGAAGATCTAAGCTGTTGATGCCACAGGTTCGAGACAACTGATCCGAGCGAACTGACCTCTAATCCGAGCTGAGCGTTAACTTCAGCAAGTCTGATTTCTGTAGTAGGTTATACCTTTGTCCTTAAAATATCTGAGCATACTCCTTGTCACAAGTTTGTGATAGCTACAAGTCTGAGCTGTATAGATTATCAGTTCAGATTTTAACCTAGGAAAATATTCCTTGAAAAAATATTCCTCGATGCTTCTAAGTTCACGAGTTGTGAAATTTTTATATCTCTGCAATCTCTTCTGTATTAACTCTGAATTGATTGACCCAAATTAATGTCTAGAAATGAAGGTTTGACATTGTATTTATACAATTTTGACTTTAAAATTAAGGGACACATCTTTTTGGAGGTAGGCCGATATGAAGGACAAGGATAGGTTAGCTCACTGCTAAAGTTAATCTTTCTTGATTTAAAAATTCATATCTCATTAACCTCTTGGAGTTTCCGGCCAAGTGAGAGCTCATTAGAAAGCTAAAATTATGCTCCATAAGGTAGTGTAGGTGTCATAGTGAAATTTTGCCTCCAAGGTAGTAAAATTTATTTTTCTTTATAACTGTCCTTGAATATTTATGTGCAAAAAGTGAAATTCTGCCTCCAAGTTCATCTTCATTGTTAGGCTTATTAATCATAGGGTCATAATATGGCTTCTCCTTCATCAACCTATTGCCATCAATGACAACTTGGATTAAAAATCCCCCCCTTTGTCATTGGATGGAAATATTTTTCTTCTCTCCCCGTTTGACATCAACGGCAATGGGGTGCCAAAGTACTCCCCCTATCATGCTGCTCCCCCTAACATACTATACCCCCATCATGCTGCTTTATTTAATGTGATGCAAGATCAATGACCCCCGTCTTTTGGTGAAGATACTCAAATGCTTCTCGTGGAATTGGTTTTGTAAATATATCAGCAATCTGCTCTTTTGTATTGATGTATTCCAACCTGATATTGTGTTTAACAACTTGTTCACGGAGAAAGTGGCATTTGATTGGAATATGTCTGGTCCTCGAGTGCATCACTGGATTCTTTGAAAGACTAATGGCATTAGTATTGTCACAAAAAATAGTAATTGGTTGCTTAGTTTCTATGTTGACATCC
This sequence comes from Pinus albicaulis, assembly GCA_034641835.2. Classification (NCBI taxonomy): domain Eukaryota; kingdom Viridiplantae; phylum Streptophyta; class Pinopsida; order Pinales; family Pinaceae; genus Pinus; species Pinus albicaulis. Next base: position 1,504,763,261 of record CM076581.1, on the reverse strand, counting down.
TTCAAGGCTTCCTTCATCCATATAATTTGTGTACAACAATCAGTAGCAGTTATATATTCGGCTTTAGCTATAGAAAGGGATATAGATGATTGCTTTTTGCTGAGCCAAGATACAAGAAAATATCCCATAAAGAATGCATTTCCACTGGTACTTTTTCGATCATCCATGATTTCGGCCCAATCAGCATCAGAGTAAGCTGTCACAATAAGAGTTGAACTCTTAGGATACTAAAGACTGAAATCAAACGTTCCTTTAAAATATATGCGAATTCTCCTCACAGCTGCTAGATGGGATTGTTTAGGACTTCACTGAAATCTTGCTACCATTCCTACTGCTTGCATAATGTCTGGTCTTGTAGCAGTTAAGTATAGGATAGCTCCAATTATCGACCTGTAAAGAGTTGCATCTATGAGAGGGGTATCATCGTCTTTTCTTAATTTACAATCTGTGGTCATTGGTGTGCTCATAGGTGCACAATATTCCATCCCATATCTTTTGATAATTTCTTTAAGATGTTTCGCTTGAGATATAAACATGCCTGTAGAGGTTTGAGATATTTGTAGCTGAAGAAAGTAAGATAGATCACCATTCATTGACATTTCGAATCTTTTGGACATATTTAGAGCAAATTAATGGCTCATCTCATCATCATTGCTAGAAAATATTAGATCATCAACGAATACAAGAGTGATCAAAAGTTATTCCAGGTCAGTCTTCATGTAGAGATTGCTACTAGCTACTCCCTTTTTGAAACCTTCTTGTAGCAAATAGTGATCCAACTTTGCATACCATGTTCTACGGGCTTGGTTTAATCCATATAAGGCCTTTTTTACCTTGCATACAAAGTCATTCCCTTCAGGAAGATCAAATCCTTCTAGTTGCTCCATGTAAAATTCTTCCTTGAGATCTACATTCAGGAATGATGATTTTACATCCATTTGATAAACCTTGAATCCTTTTGAGCAAGTAAATGCTAAAAACATTCGTATGGCTTCCATTCGAGCTACTGGTGCAAAGGTTTATTCGAAGTCAATTCCCTCGATTTGCAAGTATCCATTGCAGACAAGATTGGCTTTATTTCTGATGATTTTTCCATCTTCATTCATATTGTTTTTGAATACCCATTTTGTTCCAATTATATTTTTATATTTTGGGCGAGGTACCAGTTTCCAAGTCTCATTTTTTTTTGTTTGAGAAATTTCTTCTTCCATGGCCTTTATCCATTAAGGATCTTTTCTTGCTTGAGAAAAATTTCAGGTTCTATTAAAGATAATAGAGCCACATCATCTTTTCTTGGGGTGCTTATCATCCTTCTTCGAGTTTAGATTCCTTCATCTATATTTCCGATGACCTGTTCTTCCAGATGATATCTTTGAACAAACTTGATCTTGGAGGGAGTTTGTGAAGATTCACTTTGAGGTTCACTTTGAGGTTCTTCATTCTCCTCTTCTTTTTTAGGTTCTTCTTCTTCACTTTGTTCAAAGAAAGGCTCAACTTCATGATGCTCAATTCTTTTTTCTAGAAGGCCTTCATCAATATTCACATCAATTCTTTCCACTATTCTCCATAGACGATTGCTGTAACATTTTTAGGCTTTGTTCCTAGTGGACTATCCAAGAAATATTCCTTCCTCAACTCTAGAATCAAATTTTCCTGGTGAGTCATCATTTATTTTTATGAAACATTTGCTTCCAAAAACCCTGAAATATTTTACTGAAGAAGGTCTTCCTTTCCATAATTCATAATGATTCTTTTCATTATTAGGTCTTAGTTGAGTTCGATTTATGGTATAAACTGCGGTGCCAACTGATTCTCTCCAAAATTTTGGTTGCAAATCAGCTGCTAGTAGCATTGTCCTTGCCATTTGTCGAATGGTTCGATTCCTTCTTTCAACTACTCCATTTTTCTATGGTGTCCTAGCAGTAGAGAGTTCTCTTTTGATTCCATGCTCTTTAAAGAATTCATCGAATTCTTTTGAGGTGAATTCTCCTCCCCTATCCATTCTAAGACATTTAATCTTAGAATATTTCTCATTCTCAATGAGAGCCTTAAGATTCTTAAAACATTCAAATGCTTCAAATTTAAATTTTATGAAATATATCCACATCATTCTAGTATAGTAATCAACAAATAGAGAAAAGTACCTTTCACCTTGAAGAGCGGGAGTTCTAGTTGGCCCACACAAGTCTGCATGAATGATTTCCAGAGGTTTTGTTGTTGAGAACTCCTTAGTTTTGTGGCTAGTTCTAGTTTGTTTTCTATGTTGGCATGGGCCACATACAACTTGATTTGGTTTGCACATTTTTGGAATATCCCTTATTGCATTAATTTTGGTGATGTTTACTAGGTTATCAAAAATTTTATGCCCCAATCACTTGTGCCATAACAAATTTTCATTTTTCTGACTTAAGTAACATTTATCTTCTTGGATTCTATTGAGAATATAAACATTATCTGGTGCTCTTACTCCTTTTGCCATAATTTCTCCCGAGGATGAGTCTCTTATTTCAAAATTTTCTGTACTAAAGAAAGCATTATGTCATTGTCACAAATATGGATAACACTTAAGAGATTGTGTTTGAACACTTCTACTAGCAAGGTATTTTGAGCCTTTCGTAGTCCATTGACAAGGGTAGCAGTTCCTTTTCTAGTGATTTTAGAAAATCCACTTCCAAATGATACATTTCCATTTTTCTTGTTTAATGAGATGAACTTCTTGTGGTCACGTGTCATATGTATTGAGCATCCAGTATCCACGAACCAATGATTTTCTTCACTATGAACACATAGAGCTAGGCCACATTTATGAGTTTTGAGATTTACGTTTTTAGCTTTCTCCCTTTTAAGAGGGAAATTTTGTTCATTATGATCATAATTATCACATAATGAGCAGGACCGATCAAACTTAGCCAAAGGATCAAAGGAATTGTAAGTTTTGATTTTTCCTTGCTCTTTAGGACCACGTAGTTGGTTTGTTTGATCATTCAATCTTGGTGCTTCATTCTTATGAACCTTGCAATGCTTAGCTTGATGCCCAATTTTTTAAAAATTGTAACAATGCCCAAGAAAAATAGTTTGATACTTGTCATATTATCCATAGCTTGAACCAAGATTCTTCCTTGGAGTTTCTCTTTCTTCAATTCTTGGTTTTGAGGTGGGACTTTTCTCCTGACGAGATGAATTTTCTTCTTTTTCATGGCAAGAGAGTACATCAACATAACTTCTGGCATTATTATTTGTACTTGATGATTCTCCTTTGAAACCAATTCCAGACTTGTCATGTTGAGCTTTTTGAGTATTAAGAATGTTGTCAAGAGCTAGAAAGATTTTCCAACTCCTTTTAAATTGATCTAATTCCTTTCTTAGAGATATTATTTTAGCTTCATGTTTTTCACAGATATCATCCTTCTCTTTTAGCTTAATGTTCAAGAATTATTCCCTTCTTTTTTCTTCCTCTCTTTCTATTTTGAGAGAAATTATCTTCTTTTGTAGATTCTCATTTTCTTCAATGGAACTCATTAGAAAACTATCCATGTTTCTTTCAGCTTCTAATTCTGAGTCATCATCATTTGTAAATGCCATGAATAATGTTTCTTTGCTTCCAACATAATCACTTTCCTCATCTGATTCATCATCACTTTCTTTGTAATGATGCACATTTCTAGTTGATTTCTTTTTTATGACTACAAATTCATCTTTATCAGACTCATCTTGTTTGGAGAAGAAGTTCTTCTTATTAGGCCCCTTTTTTTTGTACATAATTCTTTTAGAGGGTACTTATATTTTATCTTAGATACCCTTTTTAGTCTTTGTACAAATTGATCTAACTCGTTTTCAGTGTTAGATTCATTATTGTTGCAATTCCACCATTTTCATTCTTTTGTAGATCTTGAGGCTTTGAAAGTTGCTTCTTTGAAATTTGGGCTCCGTTTCCTCATCTCATAGGGAATAAGAATTCCATGAATTTCATCCGCATTTAGAGTATATAGGTCCTTCATTTCTTCTATGGCACTTTTGAGTCAAATCTGTCAGGAAGTGATCTTCGAATTTTTTGAACAATGGTGCTTTCTTAAATTTTTTCTCCTAGTCCTTTAAGAGAGTTAACTACTTCAGCTACTCGGAGGAAGTATGATACAATATCTTCTTCATCATCCATTTTTAGTCTCTCGAATTGTCTTCTATAGGTTTGAAGATTTTCCTTCTTAACTTTGGAGTCCCCATGATATAGAGAAACCAACTTATCCCATACTTCTTTGGCTTAGTCACAATCCATGACTTCCATAAATTTGGAATCGGTGATTCCACTAGTGGTGGAATTTAAAGCTTTGGAAGTAGCAATGTAATATTTTCTTTCATATTATTCAATTGGAATACCAGAGGGAGCTTTGTACCCATCCAAAATAGAGTGCCATACTTCAGGACCAAGAGACATTAGATAGTAGGACATCCTCTTTTTCCAAAAACTAAATTTTGTTCCATCAAAGATAGGCAGTTTCCCTGTTGCTTCCATGTTCTTGATTGTGCATAAGAATCCTTATTCCAGTTGTTAGGCTGATAATGAAGAAGATGGATCTGAAACCAATTGTTGGAAATACTAAGAGGGGGGTGAATCAGTATTTCTTTCCAATTGTTAATTAATGTCAGTTAGATTCTTCACAATTAAAGACAAAGAGGTTTATAATGATAATATTAAGGATTAATAAGAATTTAAATTTCCTTTATAATAATAGTATACAATAGATGAGTGAGGGCACCAACCCATTTAATGAAATAGGCACCAACATGTTGCCAAGCACCAACTTGGACTTTTATGATGCTCCGACCTCTAGGGCTTTGACCCTATTTTCTCAAGGCACCAACCTTGTGTTTAGGAGCTCCTACTCCGAGGACACCAATCCTTCTTTGCTTGGTTTAATAAAGAATGTGAATTGTTCTTACTTGAATGTTCTTGACATATTCATTACTGTATTATTTCTTCCAAAATTCTTCACTGACTTCACTGTCTACTTTTCTTCATCACTGGCCTTCAATTAATCCATCAGTACTATTGTCTTCACTGTCCAAAATTTTTCCACTTCACTGTTCAAAAATCATATATTATTTAATATTTCATGTCTCCAACTCATCACTGTTCAAGCCTTAAATTCTTCATAAGCTCTTTACTGTCCAGAGGTTATAAGTCACCACAGGTCTAAGATTTATAAAAACTGTCACAGGTTGAAGCCAAGTCACAGATATGAATTACAATAGGTGATAGTTCTTCTAAAGTCTGAGCTTCAAAGAGATAGGTGAAAGGTAAACAATTTTGAGGCAATACTCCACAGGCACGAGATAATATACCATATGTGTTCGAGGCAATACACCACAGGTCCTGTTATTGCCTAAATCTACCTCAGGCTGAAAAAAGGCAGATTTCAGGGTAACATCAAACCACACTCAGTCTGGTAGCTAGCCCTACCAGATCAGGAGAGGGCTCTCTCCGGGTCAATATCAGCAAAAATAATCAATAGGGCTTGAGATGACTTGAAATAAAGGCTAATTTTAGGCAAGGTATATAGGTTAAGGAGTTTGATTTTGATTTTTGGGGTTTTGTTGGAACCAAAGGAAAGGCAGGTTTGGGTTCGGGGATAAGGCCTAGTTTTTGCATAGTTCTGAATGGGGCAAGGAAGGCAATTGTTTTGATGCTTTGGATTGAATGAATAGATAGTTCAGACCGGTGAGGAGCTTAAGAGGGCAAGAGGCTTTCAATTATCCTCTTCAAACAGATGAAAACATGGAAAATTAAACAAAACTGAAGGAAGAGCAAATAAATCTAATGAATTCCACCTTTATAACTCATTTTTTTAATTTAAGAAGAAAGGAGAAGGGAAATGATACACATAAACATAAATGAACTTACAAGCACATAGAGAAACACACCATCAAAACATAGAGCCACATGGATCCCAAAAAGTGCTGCAAACCATGGTCTATTCCTTTGCCAAAATTGCAGAGATGAAATGTACAATGAAGTGCCAAGCAATCCCAAGTGTCCAACCCTGAAAATGGCTGAAGAAATACATGATATAGACAAGCCTAACTCATACCCATGCCTATAGGGGTCAATATCATCATTCTATGAGCTATTTCAACCATATCTAAACTAAGAACTGAAAAATAGGCAATGAAACAACTTGCCTCTATATGATAGGAAACTGATTCATTCACTTACATTTCACTTTTTGGTGAATGAATATACTTGGATGAGTAAAAATGTGCCAAAATTACATCAAAGTCATGAAATTACATCAATTTACATCAATATTTACATAAAAAAGTCAAACTAGCCAAAACTAGGAGAAAATCTGAGTTGCTGAGTGAAAAATAGGCCAAATTTCCCAATGCGCCGTGCCTGAAATCTCTATGCATAGCACAACTTTGAGGCTGATTTTGAGGGCCTTCCTGAATCCCAAATTGAGTATAGGATAGCTTGTTGGAAATCCTTACCTATCTAATTTCCAACCCAAGTGAAATTTCTAAATTTGGTTGCCATTTACCCCTCCAAAAATCAAATCTCCCAACACTGCTTCCTGTGTGTCCAAAAAGTTGCAGAAAGGTCATTTTTAGGGTGTTTTTGACCCTTTAGGCAACCCAAAACTTGTCAAAATCCTTAGGTAATGGGTAGAAATGCATAAATTTTGATGAGAAATCTAGAAATGCAAATTTTTCCTCCAAAAGAACTGCCAATTATAAGCGCGTGCCAAGTGGAGCTACACGTCGAGCAGAAAAATCTGTGTTTAGGCCAAAAAATTCAAAATTGACAAATTTTTTCGCAAATTTCTTGAAATTTGGACTGAATGTCCACCATCAAGAACTATGTTGGGCCAAAGAAGCTTCGGCCAAAATTTGGAGTCTATCATGCCTTTTACGACGCTTTAGTGCCCTCCTTAGCCTTGCTTTCAGGATCTTGATCCTCGCTTTGCAAACATGATTTCTTGCCCAATAATGGTTCTTCATGTGCCTGCTGACATTATTAGAGATTATAAAGATTAAATTAATGAAACCCTAGACCTAATGAGACTAAAAACCCTAAAATGACTCTTTGTTGACCAAGATACCAAACATGACTGTAAATGACTGTAAATGATTTCGATGAACTTTGATGATCAGACCTAGGCTAGAAGGTACATGACATGAGGGATATGAGTGACAAGAACCTTCCATCAGATGATCCATGCTCCTAATGGAATGAAACTGAATGAACTAAATGAGACACCTAAAATGAAATGCAACAAGAGAAATTTGATCTCTGACGGAAGGATGAAGATACCGACTCTAACATTGGCTCCAATGGGGATGGTAGCTCCTTGGAGGTGCCAAGAACTACAGATTTCTGGGAGAGTAGGTAATTCCTTCATCCATTGGGCTATGGAGTCCATAACTTCGACAAATCAGCACAAGACTGCTGACTCATTTTATTGACTGAAAATTTGACTCAAAATGACTCAATTTTGAAACCAAAATGACTGAAAACGTGACTCGACAAACTCAAACCAAAGCTGAAATCAATCTTCAGAATTATAGTCTTAACCTTGGGCCCCAAACTGAAGAAAAGATCACAGCACACACTTCCAATGAAACTGAAATAAATGGTATGTACAATGAGAATGTAAACAACAGAAAACATTTCAGAAATGATACTGCTTGAGCAGCCAGCCATTGACCGGCCCTCCTGGACAATCTTTCCAGTTCATCTCTTTTAGAAGAAAAGCATTCTCACCTCGATATGAAACAATTTTAAAGGGTCCTTTCTAGAGATTTTCGAACTTACTATGCTTCCTCATTTCTTGCATCCCATTTCAGTACCACTTCTTCTAATTGAAACTTGTCCGCTTTGGCTTTTCTGTCATATATTTTCTTAATTCTCTCTTGCAGCTTGAATGTGTTTTGAAAAAATTCTTCTCTCGTCTGCTGCAAATGGATCATTTGATTTATTCTTCTTTGCATATGATCATCTTCACTGCCATCTTCCTGTAGAAGTTTTACAACCGGAACTGTGAGGGAGGTAGGAAATACCGTGTCAACTCCATGTACTAGCACAAAAGGGGACATACCAATGGATTTATTCTAACTCACTTGATCTACCCAAAGTGCATTAACCAACTTCTTATGCCAACTTTTCTTGTTTATTTCCATCAACTTTTTAATAATGTTGACCAAAGATTTGTTGGAAGACTCCGCCAATCCGTTTCCTTGTAGATGATAAGTGATTGAGTGTCCCAAAGTGATTTTATACTTGTCACAAAACTCAACCATCCTTTTTGATTTTAAAGCTGCTGCATTATCATTAATTAACTTATTTGGGCAACCAAAATGAGACAAAATGTTATTCTCAAGAAATGAAATTATTACTGAATCTGTAGTTTTCCTGGTGTGAATTTCTTCAATCCATTTTGTGAAATAATCTGTCGTTGTGAGGATCCACCTGTGCTGAGCTAAAGAAGAAGGATGGATTTCGCCAATGAAATCCAAATCCCATTGCTGAAAAGGAGCACTTACCTCAATGGGCTTTAGCGGAAAAGGCTGCAATTTTTGCCTCCCTTCAAAAATCTGACATTCATGATAGCTTTTGACAGTCTTATACACATCAGCAAAAAGTGTCGGCCAATAATATCCCGCTCTCAAAATCTTGTTGGCCGTTTTTTTCCAAAAAAGGTGACCCCTGCAATCTCCCTTATGAAAATCCTCCATAACCTGCTTCGCTTCTTTTTCAACCAAACAATTCAGCAAAACACCACCAGGATCTTTCCAATAGAGTGAATTATTCAAAATACAAAACTTAGCAGCCTTCAATTTCAGATTTCTACTTTTGTTTCTAGCCATGCCGGGTGGTGGTGACAAATTTTGAAGCACATATACAATATCTGAATACCAAGGAGAAAGCACAAAGATTTCTGATACTTGAACTGATGAACTTCCCTCATTCTCCTCGGACATAGCAGCAATGAGATTGATGTCCAAGGCATGCAAATTCAACTCAGCCATTAGCTTAGCCAGCCCTTGTCCTTTGATAAGCTTTGTAGGCTTTATCTCCACATCATACTCCAACAAGGCAGCAATCCGTTTGCCTCGTCTCCCTTCCGGATCTGTTTGCACTAAAACATCCTTAACAGCAATGTTAGGAACATAAGCAAGAATATGAGAATGCAGAATATATACTCGAAAATATTTCAATGCTTTCACTAAAGCAAGAGCTTGCTTTTTAGTGATGTTATACTTTAAGGCTGCATCTCATATGGTTTGGCTGAAAAAATAAATTGGTTTTTCATGCTCATCTCTTTTCTGCATCAACACTGTTGCCATAGTATGCTTCGAAGCAAATGAAAAAAAAATAAAATCCTGAGTACAATCTGGGCTGATCAAAACTGGAGCTGAAGAAAGAATCAACTTCACTAAATTGAAATATTTTACAACCTCCTCAGTCCACTTCACTACGCTATCTTTCTTAAGCATGTTTGTAATCTCTCTTATATGTTCGGCAAGATTAGGCACAAAGCGGCGTAAGAAATTCATCTTACCATTGAATGATTGGATCTCCTTTTTGTTCTGGGGAAGATCAATTTGCTGAATAGCTTCTACTCGAGCTGGATCAATGCAGATGCCATCTTTTGAGATAGTATGACCAAGAATTTTTCCCTCATCCATGGCAAACAAACTCTTATTCGGATTGAGTGACACACCATACTTTCTACATCGCTGAAAAGCAATCTTCAAATGGTAAATGTGCTCTTCATCAGAATTAGAAAATACTGTCGAATCATCAAGATACACAACTAGAAAAACATCCTTCTCATTTGCAAATGCCATATCCATTGCTCGCTGAAATGTCGCACCAACATTCTTCAAACCGAAAGGAATTTTAGCGTAATGGAAAGTTCCCCATGGAGTGGTGAACGCTTTTTTGTCTCTATCATCCTCATGGACCAGAATTTGGTTATACCCGGAATAACCATCGAGCAATGACATATGAGATGATCCAACTACTCGCTGAAGTATGTGATCCATTTTGGGCAATGGATAATTATCTTTCAAAGAAACCTTATTCAGATTCCTGAAATCAATGCACAAACGAATCTCACCTGTCTTCTTGCATATGGGCACTAAATTGGAAATCCAATCTAAAAATCTTATAGGAACAATGATACCAGCCTTGTACAATCGATTCACTTCCTTCTCAATTGAGGGCAACATCTTTGGATTTATTCTTCTCAACTTCTGCCTGAAGGGATTTTGATTTGGCTTGATCGGAATGGTATGCTGAATTATATTGGTGTCATATGTCTTCAAATATGAATAATCCCAAGCAAATACATCAGCAAAAGAATACAATAAACTAACATATTTTTCTTTTACCTCCGATGGAAATGCTTTGGACAATTTCACCATCTTTGGATTTTCAGCTGATCCAATGTTCACATCTTCAACTCCCTTTTCGGTTGGCCGCAACGTTGGTTTTCGAGCCACGTCATCTTGATCGAAAAGCTCCTCTGAAGGTATTAGACCTTTAGGAATGACATTATCCTTCAGCTGCAAAACTTCCATCTGACTTACTTACACATCAGCCTCACCATCATCATGCTCCATATTGATTGAAGTGTCTTTGAATTTGCCTTCATTTTGTAGAAATTCATCAATCTCATCATCATTTTGGAATACTTGCCAATACCTTTGATTTTCCGGGACAGTCGGACGATGTTTCACATGAATTTCAAATTTTCTACTTGAGTTCATCAGAATCTTCAAATTACTTGTTGCCTTTGCAAGTGCATCTACAATACCATTCTGAATATGAGGGACACAAGTCAAAGTATACTCTAAAAACAAGTTCAAGATATGAAGAAATGCATTTCGGTAAGCCCGCATTTGAGGATGCTTAGCTTGGTATTCACCTTTCACTTGTTTAATTACCAACTCGGAGTCACCATACGCTACAATCCTCTTAGCATTCAACTTTCTAAGAATTTTCAGACCAGCAATCAAAGCTTCATATTCAACCCCATTATTCAAACAATCAAATGCTAATTTATAAGAACAGACCCTTACATTACTCGGTACCTTGTTTGGGGCGGAAAAAGGGCTACGTACCCAAATGCCAATTCCAACACCATCACTTCCTACTGCACCATCAAAATCCATGGTCCACAAACCATCTTCATCTTCTTCAAAGTGCTGAAATTATGTTTGCTCTGTTATTTCTGCTTGCTATCCATCAAATTTTTGCTGCTGTCGGAAGGCTGATTGCTCAGCGAAACTTTCGAGCTTTTGTCTCTATTTCTTTATGACCTCTCTGAAATTCTCGGTGATCTCCGGAATGTCTTCTACTTCAACTAATTTACTATTTACATCATTGAAACTATCTGAATACAAAACAAAAGACTCTAAATCTGTATGTACATAATTGATTGGATGATTTACTGGTTTCTCCTTGCTGGTGATCATATACTTCATCTTTTGTTCCCGGTACAATTTTCTCATCTGACCAAACACAGGAATGGTAGCATAGGAGAAGTCAAGCTGCAATTTTCCCTTCAATTTGTCTCCCCAATATTTGGAAAGAAGCATGCCAAATCTAGGAGGAATATCCACCACAACTACATCCATCAAAACATTCTTAGTCAGATCTGATCTAAGCTAACCACCAAATATTTGATAAGCCTAATACATCTTACTCTGCTAGAATCGAAAGAGTAAAGATCATGATATTTCCTAGTGATGTCCAATCCCAATTTCTCCATGATTGCTCTCGACATGAGATTGAGATGCTTCAGAATCAAACATGACATTATGTAACACAAAATCATGCAATCTAAGGCTGATATAAAAAGGAGGCACATCACTATCTGGAGACTCACCATCCAATGCTGGTCCAAATATCAACTCAGGTTGATTATCTTCCACATTACCATATCAGAAATTGGATCGAAATTCAGAATTTTAGACACCTGACCCTTATAGCCGTTATTCTTCATCAATTCAGTCAAAGCAATGGAAACTTTTAACTTAGCAATTTCATTCTCTAAGTTAAAAACTGAAACTTTCTCTACCTCTTTGACTGGAACATCCTTCTTTTCAACTTTCTACCTCGATACAATTGGCTGATTGGATCTTTCATTTGATGATGGGGATTTTCTAGTAGTAGGATCAACTATCTCTTTTCCCTTCTTTTGTGCAATGGGTGAATCATTCTTTGGTGCTGAAGCTTCCTTTCTCTTTTGGATTGGATTGATAGGCACATCTCTGTTTCTAAGTGAATATTGACGCTGCTGGGTGGAAAAAGCATTCATATAACCTCTTTGATATTCATCCAACTCTTCTTCAAGAGCTGTCTCATTTGCCAAGATGAAATCCTCATCCTTTTGTACAGCTGAGTTTTCTTCATACTCCTCATCTTCAGTGATAAAAGTTGGAAAATAATCAGGTGTAAAGAAGTGATTTTCTTCTCATATTACATTATCTTCATCTTCTGAATCCGGACCAACAAAATTATGCTGTAAAGGTGTCTTTACCTGTTGTTGTACTACTGGTTCTTGTGCTCATTTCTCTCGTTGTTTGATCCTCAATTGTGGTTGCTGCTACCCACGAAAGTTAGGATTTCTGATCTGCGGTTCAGGCTTATCAAGTGTTAATCTTTCAATCATATTTTCCACCTTGCGGAGTACTTGATCTGAGGTAGAAGCCTCTTCTTTATTGCGACTTTCTTTTCAGCTTTCAATCTAGCTCTCTTGTCATTCAAATTAGCTTCAACACTCAATGAAATTTTCTACATGTCTTCCAAGGCACCCAGATCTATTTCTCTTAATTGATAGGCCATGTCCGAATCAAAACCATCCGAAAAATTTAACAAAGCCGGCCTCCTAGATGGCCTTAAATCATCAGGAATTTCATTGTAAACCACATTGAATCTAATAAAATAATCTTGGACAGACTCACCAACATTCCACTTGATCTTGGTATATTCAGAAGTGATATGAAGAGGATATTTATTTACTTCCCATCGATCCAAGAATTGTCTCTGAAGCTCAGCCAATGTAGCAATACTTCTAGGCTACAAAGCTCTGAACCATTTTCTTACTTCACCTCCAAAAGTTTGTATAAATAATCTCATGGTCACATTTTCTGGATCAATTTCATGAAAGTCAAAGAAATCTGCCATTCTATCCACATGTTGCTGAGCAGGAACACTTTGAGGAGTGCCATCAAACAATGGAATTTTTCTTTGATAATCAGTGAGCATGTCATTTAGGTTTTAAGGAAACACAAGAAGTGCAAATCGGGCAGCCATTGCTCTTGGTGGATTTATAACCGGTCTTGGAGATATAGGTGGAGTAGGAGTAGTAGATGTATGAGGTGTATGTGGTGTGGATGGAGGCGATACTATTGCATATTTTTTATCACAAATAGATGGTTGCACGGGAATGGTAGGAATGAAAGGAGGCTCGGTATGAACTTGTGAATCAGAAGTAACTGCTGATGGCCCAAGTGTTTCGGATGCAGACTCTATGAACTCAGGAATGTTTGTTGCCACAATGGAATTTTGAATATTCAAGATGTAACTATCAATGAATCTATTAGCTTGTTCAATTTCAAGATACTTGATAAACCTTGGATTTATGACAGTAGAACCAATAGCACTTTCAGACTTAGTCTCAAACAATGACAACTCAAATTGTTCATCAAATTCAAGATCTTCAAGGTACTCAAACACAGCAGGACACGAATGAGATTTGAATAGAGGAATCACAGGACTTTCTCGATGAAGGATTCTTGAAATAAGATTGGGATTTTCATACACTGGAGGTGGATCGGGATCCATATTTACTCTGGTATGTCTTCTGGAAGCCAGTGTGTTGAATTATTTTCAAAATCAAAGGGAGAAAACCAACTTGTTCAACCTATCAAATTCTAAACTCATCATCCAAAGTCTAGAATGATCTTATGTACTGGGGGCAATTTACAAGTCAAGTGTCACGTTTACAAACTAGGCCGGAGATTGACTGAAGCAACGTTTATCTACTTTCTCTAATGCAAAGCAAGAGCGTTACGAAGGCTACCTGGCATAACTTCATGCTCCGTCTGTAGCTTATAAAACAAATAAAATTAACAAGAAAACCATTTTTTCCCCAGTATGGTCACCACTATGTTATTGCCTAAATCCACCTCAGGCTGAAAAATGGTAGAGTTTAGGGTAACAGCAAACCACGCTCAGTCTGGTAGCTATCCCTACCAGATCAGGAGAGGGCTCTCTTCGGGTTAATCTCAGCAAAAATAATAAATAAGGCTTGAGATGACTTGAAATAAAGGCTAATTTTAGGCTAGGTATATAGGTGAAGGAGTTCAATTTTGATTTTGGGGGTTTTGTTGGAATCAAAGGGAAAGGCAGTTTTGGGTTCGGGGATAAGGCCTAGTTTTTGCAGAGTTCTGAATGGGGAAAGGAAGGAAATTGTTTTGATGCTTTGGATTGAATGAATAGATATTTCAGACCGGTGAGGAGCTGAAGAGGGCAAGAGGCTTTCAAGTATCCTCTTCAAATAGATGAAAACATGGAAAATTAAAAAAAACTGAAGGCAGAGCAAAGCAATCTAATGAATTCTACCTTTATAACTCATTTGTGTAATTTAAGAAGAAAGGAGAAGGGAAATGATACATATAAACATCAATGAACTTACAAGCACATAGAGAAACACACCATCAAAACACATAGCCACATGGATCCCAAATAGTGCTGCAAACCCTGGTCTATTCCTTTGCCAAAATTGCAGAGATGAAATGTACAATGAAGTGCCAAGCAACCCCAAGTGTCCAACCCTGAAAATGACTGAAGAAATACATGATATAGACAAGAATAAATAATCCCCATGCCTCTAGGGGTCAAGCTCATCAGTTTATGAGCTATTTCAACCATATCTAAACTAAGAACTGAAAAATAGGCAATGAAACAACTTGCCTTTATATGATAGGAAACTGATTCATTCACTCACATTTCACTTTTTGGTGAATGAATCTACTTGGATAAGTAAAAATGTGCCAAAATTACATAAAATTCATGAAATTACATCAATTTACATCAAGAGTTACATAAAAAATTCAAACTATCCAAAACTAGGCGAAAATCTGAGCTGCTGAGCAAAAAACAGGCCAAATTTCCCAATGCGCCGCGCCTGAAATCTCTATGCGTAACACAAATTTGAGGCTGCTTTTGAGGGCATTGCTGAAGTCCAAATTGAGTGTAGGATAGATCGTTGGGAATATCTACCTGTCTACTTTCCAACCCAAGTGGAATTTCTGAATTTGGTTGCTATTTGCCATTCCAAAAATCCAATCTCCCAACACTGCTTCCTGTGTGTCCAAAAAGTGGTAGAAAGGTCATTTGTAGGGTGTTTTTGACCCTTTAGGCAACCCAAAAATTGTCAAAATCCTTGGGTAATGGGTGAACATGCATAAATTTTGATGAAAAATTCAGAAATGCAAATTTTTCCTCCAAAAGAGCTACCAATTATAAGCGCGTGCCAAGTGGCGCTACGCGTCGGGCGGAAAAATCTGTGTTTAGGCCAAAATATTCAAAATTGACAAAAATTTTCCCAAATTTCTTGAAATTTTGGCTGAATGTCCACCATCAAGCACTATACTGGGGCAAAGAAGCTTCGGCCAAAATTTGTAGTCTATCATGCCTTTTATGACGCTTTAGTTTACTTCTTAGCCTTGCTTTCAGGATCTTGATCCTCGCTTTGCAAACATGATTTCATGCCCAATAATGGTTCTTCACGTGCCTGATAACATTATTAGACATTCTAAAGATTAAATTAATGAAACCCTAGACCTAATGAGACTAAAAACCCTAAAATGAATCTTTGTTGACCAAGAGACCAAACATGATCGTAAATGACTGTAAATGATTTCGATGAACTTTGATGAACAGACCTAGGCCAACAGGTACATGACATGAGGGATATAAGTAACAAGACCCTTCTGTCTTATGATCCATGCTACTAGTGGAATGCAGCTGACTGAAATGAATGAGACACCTAAAATGAAATGCAACAAGAGAAATTTGATCTCTGACGGAGGGATGAAGATACCGACTCTAACAGGTCCAAGATCCAGCCTATGCTGCAACCGACCTCCAACCTTGGTCCCAATCCAAGGCACTGTTGTATGACCACAGGTGTAGAAGATCTGAACTGTCGATTCCATAGGTCCGAGACAAGTGATCCGAGCTAACTGTCCTAACTGTCCTCCAATCTGAGCTAACTAACCTCCAATCCGATCTGAGCCTGAACTTCAGCAAGTCTGATTTCTGTAGTAGGCTATACTTTTGTCCTTAAGTGATCCAAGAATACTTATTATCACAGTTCTGAGACAACTACACATCCAATTTGTATAGATGATCAATTCAGATTTTAACCCAGGAAAATATTTCTTGAAAAAATCCTCCTCGGTGCTTCTAAGTTCACGAGTTGTGAACTTTTTATATCTCCGCAATCTATTTTTTATTAACTCTGAATTGCTTGACCAAAATTAATGTCTAGAAATGAAGGTTTGACATTATATTTATATGATTTTGACTTTAAAATGAAGGGACATGTCTTTTTGGAGGCAGGCTGATATGAAGGACAAGGATAGGTCAGCTCACTGCTAAAGTTAATTTTTCTTGATTTAAAAATTCACATCTCATCAACCACTTGGAGTTTTCGGCCAAGTGAGAGCTCGTTAGAGAGCTAAAATTATGCTATAAAAGGTAGTGTAGGTGTTATAGTGAAATTTTTCCTCTAAGGTAGAAAAATTTATTTTTCTTTATAACTGTCCTTGAATATTTATGTGCAGAAAGTGAAATTCTTCCTCCAAGGGCATCTTCATTTTTAGGCTTATCAATCATAGGGTCATAGTCTGGATTCTCCTTCATCAACCTGTTGCCATCAATGACAACTTGGATTAACAATATCCCTACTTTTATACTTTATTAGATAGTTGAAGTTACTAAGGGTTAAGTGGGTAGTGTATATAAACAAAAAAACAAAAAAAAACAAAAAATATTCCAAGATCATTTACACATTTAATATACTTATGTGAATGTAATATCACTATTTTTCTGCTTTATTAGATAGTTGAAATTCCTAAGGGTTAAATGGGCCTAAAGGAAAACTATATGTGGACATATTATTTTTAAATTTAATAAATGTGGAAATTAATTATTGTGCAAAGACTAGAATAAATTGGAGACCATGATTTCAAGTCCATGAGGATGGAATTAAATCCAAAGTCTTTCCCAAAATCACCAAAAATCCCCGAAGAAAATAAAATAATATAAAAATATTAGATTGCAGATAATAATCTAATAGATACCTCAGTAAAGCAGAAAGTGATTGAGAACAGGTGAAATAAAACTAGAAAGAGGAAAAAGCTAATTTTAAAGAGCTTTTATGGAAAAAACAAAAGTAAAGCCTAGGTTAAAGGAAAACAACATCCTAATTTAACTCGACATAGTTATGGAAACATTTTGAGAGAATAAAAGCTTAAATAAATCATTTATGTGTAGAAACGATGTTGTATACACTGTGGAGAAATCGGTCTATGCTCGAGGGGAGTTGTGGCTGAAAGCTAAAGGTTGGGTGGAAAATAGTCTTTACCAGAATTGGTATGCAAAGTTATTAAAATATGTCTTACGATTATGTTATGATGATGATGATTGAGTAAGATTTGATGGGTTTTAATTATGATTTTAACTGATAACTGTGTATCTTGAATTATAGATCTGTGTGATGAGTTATTTTGTTTATGGGGAATAAAGTGTCATATGTATCTAACATAAAAATAACTATAGTAGGTATAATTAAATTCTCTGTATAGTTATACAGACTAGAAAAATTAGTTGACCAGCATACAGAATCTCTAAACTCAGTTAGAAGGGTTTGAATCTATTGTTAGGTCTATGTTAACTACTATATTATAGATATAAAATACATCATTAGGATTAAATAATATTCTAGAGGTGTTAAGGAAAATATACGAATTCACGGTAGAATTACATATTTTATTTTGTAAACAAAGAAGAAGGAGAGATGTATATGGTTGAATTTGTTTATCCCATTAATTCAAGAAAGTATTATTCGGTGCAAATAACTTACTTTAGTTTCAAACTGTATGAATTCCTAATTTAGGAAATATGCAAACATCTAGATAGAACATGTGTTTGAAAAGAGAATCATGAAACAATTATACATATAGAGGCACTATGTAAATTGAAAGGAAATTTCATAACTGTCTAGAATATTTATAACTACTATGATAGAGGTGAATCAAAGAATATATCAAGAGTGAATTAAAATAACAGTTACAATAGTCCAATGTATAGGACTGTAAGTCATATTTTATTAACTTTAATTACCGAAATGTGAATAGTTAAAATGATACAAATCGTCATTGCTAGAAGGTTGAGATTTGTGTATGGTGATGACCAACCTGTAGATAAAGGAAACATGTAGTCAAGTCTTCGAAAAGGAAAGATGAAGTGACTATTGTAGAAGTTGTGAAGTTTTAAGTACCTATACAAAATCCACATAGATATATGTGTTAGATATAGATCAAATATAATAAGTACGAAAAGTGACTACCTTTATATTAATTAAGAATACAAACTCTACCTGTTTAACCAAAGCATAAGGCAGTGAAGTCTCTCCTGTATAGGACAGAGTAAAAATAATCAGTTCAGGAAAATATCAAGAGGGAAGAAATTGAATTTTGAACTCTAAATACAAAACTGACTTATTAATTATTGTACTGAATACGAAATTTAATTACCTGAGATGAAGGTGAAAATAGATACATGGTATCTAACAGAATTTTATGAATTTGAATAAATTTGGAAAAGAGGGGTTTTCCTATACAATGGAGGATCATATTATGTAGGGGAAAAGTTATCAAATTAATTTTAAATTCGGAATGGAAATTAGTACAATACATTCAATCTTTAATTGTATGTTGGAAAACTTGTGCAAATAATCCGATGCTAAAACCTGAAAGAGACAGAGTGGCTAATTGAAGAGAAAGTGAACTTAAAATTGTAATTACATAGATACAATTTTATAACTCAGGCTTTACAATTACCAAGGGTATTTAGTCTTCAAACTGACTATATCAAAAGTTGAAGAGTATAAATAAATTATAGAAATAAACGATACAACAAATTCCATTAAATTGGAATGCTCAAATCGATTTCAAATTTAATTAATAAAAATGTTGTTCAGTTAAATGAAATGTAAGAAAGTTAACATTAATCTTAACAAGTTCTAGTGCAAACAAAATTCACATAGTGAAATCAAACTTTTGCACTTAGAGTAAATCATATTCCCTAAGAGGAAATCGAATTATGTTATGGTATCTATGTATGGGCTTAAAAAACAACAAAAAAATGAAATAGAGGAATAAATCTTAGATTTAGATAATTATATAAAATCAAAATTATATCAAAAAACCTTAAACTCCATATTATCTTAGATTTAAAAGCATGAAGTTCGAAATGATAAACCATAGAGGAAAGCATAGATTGTAAGAGACAAATAGTTTGATTATATGTCTATCAAAATTCTAGAAATTTAATTTTGAATTCAATAAACACAATTAATCTTCACTGGTATACAAAGAATGAAAACTAAAAAGAGGCACCCAACTAACAAAGGGAAACACCTGTGTAAGAATTATAAAATGAAGTCTGAAGGATTCAAATTAAATTCTAAGTGGCCATGAGAAAAATACAAATTTCTCAATTCATTTACACCTAGAATGCAACTAAATCTCAACTTAGAGGTGAATAAGTTTGGAGAAAACCATTAAATGAATTCAAGAGAGAACTCCTCTACTTAACCTTGAACCATTTCTGCCATTAAAAACACAAAACTAAAAAATACCAAGCATGGTATACTGTATCAATTAAACACTATCATTTGAAATCCTAGCTATGGAGTAAAACGCGGAACTAACAAGAAACATTTCTATTAAGTGAGGATAGATATTACATTCATATGAAAGAGTAATAATACCTTTGCGTGGTTGTGCTAGAGGTTCGAAAGTGAAATTTATATCTTGAAGAACCATGTGCAGAAAACGAATAACCCAAATTATTAAACTTAGTATGCACAATATTAAGATTGATTAAATTAATAGAGGAAACATTCCAAACAAAGTCTGGATACCAGAAAAAGGTCAAACTATTCTCAAAGGAAGGGAAATATTGACATTATCTCACCTACTTTGATACTAAGAAAGGGTATTATGGCAGGGATGAGAGGTATGTAGCAAAAAGCCAGTATCAACATCAGAGAAATGACATGCAACCATAACTAAAACCTCTGCAAATAACTTCACAAAATGAACATGATGGAGTGAAAAATGAAACCCTAACCATAGTCAACAAAGCTGGAGGGAATACAGATGAAATCCTCACCATTAATCAAAAACCAAATCGACCATACCATTGGTTCAACAATTTAATATGCCCATGTGAACCCACAAGGCGAGACATACTACAATTAAATGTGTTACGGTGAAGTGTGCTGCCATTTAAATGTAGGATGATAGTATCTATATTAAAAATATAAAATATACTATATTTTCAAATCAACAATAAAACCAGAATCGTGGAGTATTCGTTTTCTCATACGGTAAGACTAACATAAATATTCTTGTCACGTTTGCTGTCAAATGCAATTCGTATAGTGAATAATTATAACAATATGGCTAGAGGTAAGTTAATTAAAACGTTGGAATGTTAAAATACATTAGTACTTGACGTAACCATTGAATTTATGTTATAAACTAAACATAGATACAAATGGTTAGTCGGAAATAAATAAACGAAATCATTCGAACCATAGTAAGGTAGATTACAATGTAAAACTATATGAAAAAAGGGTTGAGGGAAAACGTAATGAGGAACGATACCCTCCATTGAATTATTTCATATATATACAAGTCCGAAAGAGTCTCATAGACTTATACATAAAATGATGTGGATACATGTGGTAAAGTATATAATCAAAATGTATATTATGGATCGTAAATAGACTTATGATATAGTGATATATATATCATATGAGGGAAACTTTAATGTTAATTAAAGTTAAAGGTATCAAATCATATGTTAATGTATGGAGAGATGTGGGGATCTCTAAATATAAATGTCATAATAGTATGGAAAATTACGAAAAACGTATACCTTCATATATACTGAACGAAATGTAATAATTCCATGTAGATAAGGAGAATTCCTAAATAAATGAAAGGAACTAATGTCTACAAATGTATTCATAGGTATGAATATAATTATGGCATGATAAAAATACAAAATATAGAAATAAAATCCTTTAATGAAATTTGTAAGAGGTTATACAATGACAGGAAAAAACTAATTAAAGGACAGAAAAGTAGTGTAGTGTTATAAATATATTTTCTTTTTGGGTAAATAGATTTTTTACAGTGAAAATCACTCTCTTCTTGGGATTAAGAGATATCTCATATTCTCAACATCACTCTAATATTTTCTTCGAGTGGCATAGGTGGTTAGATCTCTTATTTTAAAACACCATGACATCATCAAGATACACCACCATGATTTGTCCAATCAGTCCGTGAAATGTGATGCCCATTCCATGTTGAAAGGATGCACCAATATTGACTAGCCCAAATGGAATTATTTTGAATGAAAATGTGCCCCACTTTGTTGGAAAGGTGATCTTAAGTCTGTTAGACTTCAAGACTAGAACCTAATTGTATCCAGAATAATAATAAAGTAAAGAGAACATTTCTAACCCTGAAACTGTCTACAATATTTATTTTATAGATGATATAGGGTAATTTTCTTTGTTCGACGTGCAGTTGAGATTTTGGAAATCTATGCACAAGTGTATTTCCCCAAAATTCTTCTTCACTGGGACTAGATTAGATACACATGTTGAATGTCACACTTTATAAATGATCAAATCATTCAACATTTTTCTTAACTTCTTCTAAATCAGGGGCTCAAGCATTAGATGTACCTTTCGCAACTTTTGTTCAAAAGGCTTTGTCCCTTCCTTGATCGAAATAACATATTGGATGACTCATGTGTCATAAGTTTTGGCCTCATCATATGTCCATGTGAAAAAATATTGATACTTCTCGAATAAGTGGATAAAGTTTTTCCATTCTTATGGTGTGTGACAAGTGCCAAGATTAACAAAATTCAGATCTTTGTTCATTCCAATATTTATCTGTTCATGAGATAACGTCGAACTATGGGTTTTAGCATTGGCTGACCCTCTAAAGTGATTCTGCAAGTCATAAAACTTTTCTAATGATACCATGCCCTTTGACACGAGGTTCTCCTTGTTCTTCTGAGCTAAATATTGCAACACTTTTTCATGCTCTTCTTCACTAATTGTCGTGTCTTTGAATACATCAATGTTGCTAATGAAATGCAATATTTGTTAATCATCATTAAAAGTGCGTAAATTAGTATACTATTAGGTATGGATGGTTTATAAAAAATTTAAATAGAAAAACCATCCCTAAGTGGTGAAAACCTAGTAGAAAAAATTTCATAATTCATCTACAAGCCCATTACCCATTCTAGGAATAGGTATAATATTAAAAGTTTGGAATTAAGAAATTTAACACCACACCTCTTGTTGATAACTTTTCAAATGAGGTGACACATGGTGTATAGTGTTTCCTTACCTGTCTTACGACAACCTTTGAGTCACCTATTGCTTTAAGAACTGCAACATTGACGTCAATGGCCTTATGTAAGCCCAGGATGAGTGCTTCGTATTCCGCTGTGTTATTAGTGCACTCAAATTTGAATCGTCTTGAGATCAAGTGTTTTATTTGTCAGGGGTCTAATAAAAAACCACCAGCTCCATAGCCCTTATATGTCTTTGAACCATCAAAGTGAAAAATACAAACATCATATGTACAAGAGATACAGCCTATACTAGTACTAATACTACTACTATCGATTGTACAAAGGTCATTTGCACTAGTCAGATTAGGAAGGAGTTCCAACTGTGTGTTAGGTGAGATAGGGGAAGGCTAAGAAAGGTAGCACCCTACACTACAAGGTAAAAACCCTCTAGCAGAGGTTATAATGGAGGTTTTTAGTGTTATAAAATTGGCCAAAATTGTCAAAAAAAACATTTTCTACAACATTCGTTTTCGGTAACAGAGGTTTTAGCAGAGATTCTAATGGAATTTCAACACAACTAAAAAAAAATTGGGCAGCCAGAGGTTGTTACGGATGTTTTTCTCATCGGTGCACTAATCATGTGTTAACGCATCGATGTGTTTTACAGTGAGTGCATCGGTACTGTAAACCTACAAAGCACCGTGATAGAAAGCAAGTTAAGGATGTCCTAGTGCGTTTACCAACATCTCAATGTGTGTCAGCGAGACAGTCATCCTGTGGCAGTCAAAGGTTCATCTAAAACCACACCGGGTGCACTGTAGGTGATAGAATGCACCGAGTTGTTCTAATTGGTATTGGTATTTGTGCGGTGCCCATAGGTCGCATCAATGCATTGGTGCATAGTATTATATGAACGCACTGGCGTTCAGTGTCACACAAACACACCGAGCATTATAATTGGTATCATTATTTGCGCGGTGCCCATAAGTTGTAGAAATGCACCGGTGAGCAGTCTCATATAAACGCATCGGTGCGCAGTAGCACACAAATACACCGAGCATTCTAATTGGTATTGGTATTTAGGCAAATCCCATTGGTTAAAACGCATTGGTGTGCCTTAGCATACAAACACACTGGTGCATAGTAAGTAACATGCACCGGTGTTCATTTTGTATTTTTTTAGAAACATTGACCTGTAATAGTACAATTATTGTGAATTTTTTAAATTCATTATTCATCAAAAGTCGATGCATATCTTATAACAATATTCATATCATTTAAATTTTTATTAGTGCATTTAAATATGATGTTTGGATTATTTTTTATATCATATCACAATCTTTTTTATTTTTTTTAAATTCATTATTCATCAAAAGTAGACACATACCTTATAAAAATATTCATATCAATTAAAGTTTTATTAGTGAATTTGAATGTGATGTTTAGATTAATTTTTTATATCATATCATCACATTTCACATCTCTTCATTATAATATTTAATCATCCATATATTTAATCACAGCAGCATTTCATAGCTTAATAATATCACTACAATAGAATAAATTAAATATATATATATATATATATATATATATATATATAAGACACTCTTTGTCATGGAAAATGTGACAGTTATTGGTATCCATATGTCTTTAAATTGGGACACTATGTCCATTACATTAAAAAAAATGTCTCATTTTAGAGACAAATATTTCAAAAAAATACAACGCCTTGCTTTGATATCCAAACATAATGATCATCATTCTTCGCTTGAACTGTTTTTGCTTCTCGAGCTACTTCCATGACTTGGGTTATTTTGAGGAATTTTTTGTTCACGGTGTTTATTGTTTTCTTCTTCTTCACCTTCTATCTACAAACATAAAAATAAGTTGTAATGAGTGTATATGCATTAGTGAGAATAATGAAAATTTCAATATTAAATAATATACATCAATGTAAATCGAAAAGAAATGGTGTACCATAGCAATAATTAACTCATGAACTATACACATTCTTTCAAAACCAAATTTCATGCCATCTTTCAACATTCCATTTGTTGGCGCAGTTACATACTTTGTTTCTTGCAAATTTTATACCCCATACCAAATCATATATTTAATATAAAAAAAATTGTTCTTTTAATTATAGATGGAGCTAAGTAAAACAAGACAGATAGATGCTTACAAATCCCACAATTAATTTCTGATATGCCAACATATACTGACAACCCATAGCTAACCCAATGTCAATCAATTCATCTGATGGTTCTTCTTTGTATGTTAGCACATGTTTGAAGACATTCAATGATGATTGTTATAAAACAACTTAATATATACAAAAATGAAATCTAGTTAAGTTGTTTTAAGGAAGTAACAATTTTCACAAACTTAGATATCAACTCGTTTCTTCCTTGTCGTCCTGTTTTATGTGCTGAATGGGTTTAATTTTCTTTTATTTTCTGGAAGATAGTACTTGAAAACTAACATTTAATGTTAAATTTTTTATTTATTGTACCTAATCGAAAAATTAAATGATTACATATTACATTTGAAGCACGTTGTTGTTGAGATGGCTCCTCCTGCGTTGAAATTATGTCCATTTCTTTGACCATGTCATTGTACACCTTTTTGGACATTCCTACTGGCATATTTCTAATATCAGGTCATTCATCCTTTCATATTTTCATAATCTTCCTAAAAATGTAACATGAAAATAAACTATTTAGTCTTTATATTGATCTATGAAAAGTAAATATAACAAAAATGATATTTATAAATGATTTCTTTCTAGTAATATATACATATAATTATAGAAAAAAATTAAAGGAATATTACTTTTTCATTCATTCTTTAGTTTTTGTACGTTTTTTCTATTAAAAGTCTCACATGTCTCATTGACCAAATCTCTAGAAACTCATCCCATAGTTTAGATAAATTTTGGTTCTTGGAGTCACTGGATTTCTCTTTGTATTGTAGGTGGAAAGAACATCTATACATTTGTTCCACTAGATCCCTCAAAGTTTTGTAAAAGTTTTCCCCCCTTTGGTTAACATCCAACACCACTCCAGATGAGCTAAGGAGAAATTCATTTTCATTTGCATGTTCTATTTTTTTTCTTTTCTTAAAACAACATTCCTTTTCTGAGTTGATGGTCCCTATAGAATATTAAACATATGTGAATTAATAGATTGTTTGAAACATGTTATCTAATATTTTTAATTATATTATTAATAAAAATTGAAAAAATAAAATCATATTCAATAGCAATTTTTCATTAACCTGATTCATCTTTTTGCAATTTTTCCATCAAGCTTTTACGCTCTTCTGATCCTAGATCAGAAATAATCTTATTGAGCTTCATCTTTTTGTGGCTCTACATGATACATAGTAAAAAATACATATTATTTAAACTTACATATAGTTCAAAAATACTATTTTTTGTAAAAAATTTACCAAGAACTTGCCCTTTTTTTATTTTCTTGATGTGCTATCGGTATTTTTATTACTTGATATCTTGCTAGCCATTTACTTATCAATATGAAACCTATACTACCATTCATTAATATATTTTATAAATAAATCATAAAATTTTCAGGTAAAGAAAACATCAAGAAAACGGTGCATATTTATTGATGTACGCACCGATGTCAGTGCAACGTGTTCTTATAAACGCACCGCCAAAATAGTAGAAACACTATACGATGCTCTCTGTCAAGAAGGAGAATTGGTGCGTTATATGTTAACCAACGCACTAATTAACACAGTAAAATTAATAAAAATCATCTAGTGTTAGTTTTTGTAGCATATGATGTCATGGATGGGGTGGTGCGGCATATTCTTATAAATGCACTGGGAAAACAGGGGACCACTGTACGGTGCTCTCTGGAAACAAGGAAACCCAGTGTGTTCTATGTTAAATGGTTCACCAAATAACAAAAACATAACATAAAATAAAATAAATTGTCAAATAGTATGTGCACAGTGCAGTATAATTAAATAGTGCACCGGTGCTCTATCTTACATATAGCGCATGGATTATATATATATATTTTAAATTATTTTTATCAAATAGTACGTGCATGGTGCGCTATAATAAAATAATGCACTAGTCCTCTATTTCATACCAGGCACACCGATTAAAAAAAATATGTTTTTTTTTTTTAATTCACTCAAGGGCCGACATGGATTGGGATCTGACTCTGAAAGTTGTCTCATGGGTTAGATTTAATAGGCCTCTATATATGGTAATAAAAACCCTATAAATCTAAAATGAAAATCCCTAATTCTGAAGTCATAGAAACAGGAAGAGGCAAGGGCAGAAACTAAAAGAATCAAGGGTTTAGCATAAGAATGGTTTTTTTTTTTATAAATGAGAAGTAAAATTTAATTTTCTTACTTACCATGTATTAAATCAAACAAAAAATTTAAAATAAATGATTATTACAATAAAATTTAAGCACTAGATGGTTTGAAATTCTTTGCTATAGTGTTTGAATCACCAGAGGTTTAGAATTCTAATTGTCTGAATAGTTCTATTCGAAAGTATTTCACTATTCCTAATGCTCTCATGCTCTCTTGCTCAAGGTATGTCTCTCATGCAAATCTATCCCTGATTTTTTTTTCAAAAATAATGAAATAATGAAAAATTTTTACTATTTCAAGAATTAGGAATTTGGCTTTAGTGATCCATAAAATGTGTATAAAAACTTTCGGTGAAAATCACATGTAAGAAAATTTTGTCGACGTGTTTCCAGCCAGCCAATGTGGTTCATCATCAAGACAAAATGAGAAATCTGATCAAGAAACATGTTTAAATAGATAAGGAAAGCTCCAACTAGCCGTTGTAAAATAATGGCTAGTTTGACTAGAATAAGAAATTAAATTAATTTTTTTCATATTTTATTATATTTTAATTTTCATTTTTAATTTTATTATATTTGAATATAATCTAATATTAATGTTTTTTTTAATATTAATACTTTTTAAATATAATTTAATATTTTTATTATTTTAATTTACCTTAAATTATATGTTGTATAATTAAAATTCATTAATAATTAATAGTTAATAAATAAATAAATAAATAAATTTATTACTTAATTTACTTAATAGATAATTTTACTATTTTAAATCATAATATAATAAGGATAATTCTACTACTACTACTACTACTACTACTAATAATAATAATAACCATAATAATCATAATAATAAACCAAAAGGAACAGACGGGGAGAAAGAAACTGGGAGCGAGAGTTGAGGAAACGACAAGAGGGAGCACAGAGGAAGAGAAAAAAACAACTAGGAGTGAAGGGAGGGAATCCAACATCTACTAACAATCCACCCATTATCCCTATTAAGGTTACCAACCTCTTTTCAAACTAGTTGTTATTTTACAACGGCTAGTTGGAGCTTTCCTTATCTATTTAAACAGGTTTCTTGATCAGTTTTCTCATCTTGTCCTGATGATGAACCACATTGGCTGCTTCGAAACACGTCGACAAAATTTTATTACATGTGATTTTCACCGAAAGTTTTTATACACATTTAAAGAATTTTTTTATGAAATTAGATTTTCGAAAATAATTTGCCGCCCATTTTTCAATTTACCACTTTTTTTATTTTACGGTTATTCAGCATCGGTGCACCGATTACTAACATAGCACCAGTGTGCCATAACTAAAATGCACCAGTGCGGTTAACTGTACATTAGCACCAATAACAATAAGTTCATTTTTAAGGCACCAAAATTACTTTCAGGTGTGTACACCAAAATTTATTGTTGATTTTCCTCAAATGCAGGGAGAAAATATCATAATTATATCGAATGGGAAATTCTTTAAAATCCATCTCGTTCCATAATATTTCTCAAACTCCATCATGGAGTTATCCCTATCCATCTTGAGATGTAATATTTACTTCAGATTTTATTTATATTTTCATTACCAAATTGAATTTATGTTTTTTATCTGTCTCAATTAGCTTAATAAAAATTATAATGTATACAAATTTGTAGGTTCATGCATGATCCAGGTGGATATTGGTGGTCACCCACCTATTCCACTTGGGGCCCCACCATTGTCTCTTTCAGTTTTTCAGTTTCGGCTCAACTTACTATTTTTAGCAGTTTTTCGGGTCGTGAACTTCCGGAGCCATTTTGAGGCCCTAAACAACGTTTTTGGGAAAAAGGAGAGCAACATGGACCCATGAACTCATGTTGCTCATTCAAAATTTGTAGTCTTCAGGTAGATATTTCTAACTTGGTATGGTACGCATTAAACGAAGATCGTATGCCAAAGTTATGCCCCTAGGAAGTTGAAACACCAATTTACCCAAATGAGGCCCATAGTTTGGGCGCTTCATCTCCTAGGTTTAGGGTTTTGGCTGTTGAGGATTTCCCATTGTGTCTAAATAATAAATAGGCCCTCGAGCCTCATTGTAACTTAGGTCAAAGACCTGTAGCCACCACATCTCTTCTTAGAGATAGCTACCAACGCCGTAGCTAGTTTTATTTCCATTTTGTCTGTAAGCAAATTTCAGTTCTTTGATATTAATGAAATGAAGTGTTATTTCCGCTACATATTTGTATTTATGGTTATATGTTTATTCTGTTTCATTCCTACATAAATTTGGATCAGTGGTATTAGAGTGGTCTACTTTTTCTCGATCTTTCTTTGCATGTCCCCAACGAGGTCGAGGTATAAGGAGTTAGGGCTCGATCTAGTGGAACCTTTGCAAGATCAGCCTCGCAAACCCCGATGGACGCCCATGGGGGACGAAAAGAAAGATGAGGGAGTAGGATATCCTATCAAAATATTGCTCAAGGAGGCCCTTGAAAAACAAAGGAACGCCATGATGGATAACTTTGCCCAGATCCTTCAACGGCTTCCCACCGGTGGCGCATCTGCATCCAACAGCCACTCTAGAGGTGCGACTCCTTTTAAGGTACAAGTAAATTTTGAAATTCCCATATTTGAGGGTCAAATAGATGCAGATGCCATATATAGATGGTTGAATCTATTAGAACGATATTTCTCGGTTCATGACTTCTCCAACAGGGAGAAGATTATTTTTGCACTCCTCAAAGCTACCCCCCATGTCAAGGACTAGTGGTAAACCCACTGTGATAAAAAGGATGAGACAGAACCCTCTCTGTTCTCAACCATACCCACTTGGAATTCTTTTTGAGACGCCATCAAGGAACAATAATATCCCTTGGGAAGCTATGAGGACAAGTACATACAATGGACCACGTTGTGACAACAAAGGGATCAAGATGTGCATGAGCTGATGAATCTGTTCCATACCAGTGCACCAAGTTGGGTATCAAAGATTCAGAGAAAAATTTGGTGCTAAAGTATTGTAGTTGTCTGCACAGATACATTCAGGAGGAAATGGAGTTCCTCGAGATCTCCTCGCTTGGTACGACATACTGGTATGCTGCCAAGATTGAGCAGAAATTCAAGCAGCAGAAGCGAGACTTTGGATCTGCGAATCAAAAGAAAGGGAAGGGTGCTCCCAAACCATAGAACAAAGGACAGAGCCAACGCATGGTGACTGAAGACAACTTGTCGAAGCCACAAGCAAAGAACAATACTACAAAGCTTAAGAAGGACACGGGAACATGGTGTGAGTTCCATAAGAGCTCCACTCACAACACAAGTGAGTGTCGGACCAAGCAGTCGCTGATGGCTGAGATGAGGGCTTCTAAGTCAGATGCATGCTCCAACTCTGAATCAGAACCTAACAAGGGGAATGAAAAAAGGAAATAGATTATTGATGCGGAGCCCAACGCCATTGTTGCCACTACGAATATCCGGAAGGAGGAACCGGAAGATCCAGAGGAGAAGAAATGTCTCTTCCACTCCCAGATGTGGGTAAAGGGCTCCTTAGTACAGTTTATTGTCGAAAATGAGAGCCAAAAGAACCTCATTTCAGCAGACACTGTGAAGAAGTTGGGCTTGTCGAACACGACTCACCCACATCGATACACCATCGGGTGGCTTCACCAAGGACGAGATCTCCGCGTCAGCCAACAGTGTCGCCTTCCCTATAGCATCAAGCCCTTCATGGATGAGGTATTATGTGAGGTTGCTCCTATTGATGTTTCTGATGTATTATTAGGAAAACCATACTTGTGGAAGTGTCATGCTGTGTATGAGTCTCAGCCTCGCGTTGTTATTGTTACTTTGGGAAATAAGTTATGCAGGATACCAGAGGTACCACCTCATGCCGCTATCTCTTTGGTTACTGTAAAAAATGTAGTAAGCTCATTTCCAAAACCAGGAAGTTTTTTTTCCTCATGATCTGCCCCCAGGGCAAGAAGAAGACTGTGGCCACGATCTCTAGACAAGGCTCCTCTACACGACAACCCAATTGACCGATCTATAGGCGCTCTATTTTGGAGAACGATGAAATCAAGAGGCAGATTCAGGAGCTGTTGCAAAAAGGTCACGTCCAACCAAGTTCATCACCCTGTGGGAGCCCGATCATGTTGGTACAGAAGAAGGATGGGATGTGGAGACTCTGTATTGACTATCAGGTGATGAAAAATATCACTGTCCAGAATAGGTACCCGATCCCATGGATTGATGACCTTTTGGACCAACTCAAAGGTGAAAAATATTTCAGCAAGATCGACTTGAAGTTTGGGTATCACCAGCTACCAATTGAACCCTCTGATGTGTGGAAGACTGCTTTCAAAGAAAAGGAAGTCCTTTTCGAATGGTTGGTCATGCTTTTCAAGTTGACGAATTCCCCAGTAACCTTCATGAGGATGATGGATGACATCTTGCGGCCATTCACCAACTCATTTGTAGTGGTGTACTTGGATGACATTCTGATCTTCAACAATACTTGGGAAGAGAACCTTCACCACATCTGAAAAGTCCTCCAAACACTGCAGCAACACAAGTTATGTACCAATTTGGAGAAGTGCACTTTTGGCATGACCCAGGGTCAATATCTGGGATACATTATTGATGAAAGGGGGGTACATGTGGATCCAACCAAGATCCAAGTCATTCGGGATTGGCTAGCCCCAACCACTATAACAGAGCTTCGCATCTTTCTGGGTCTTGCTAATTTCTACCCTAGGTTTGTGTTGGCATTCTCTCATATCACTTGGCTCTTCAGTGAAGTTACCAAGGGAGGAGTGAGAGCAAAATTCTTTTGGTCGGAACCTCAAAAAAAGGCATTCAAAGAATTGAAAAATCACCTCTGTTCTGCTCCAATCCTCACATTACCAGACTTGCAACAGCCATTTGAGATTGAGACAGATGCCTCTATTCTATTGGGACAGTTCTTACTCAATAGGGACATCCAGTGGCATATCACAGCGAGACATTGTCTGACACAGTTCGCAAGTATCCCACTTATGACAAAGAAATTTATTCCATTGTGCAAGCTTGTCGAAAATGGAAGCATTACATTTTGGGGAAGGAAACAATCATCCACACAGACCACCAGCCCCTGTAGTTCATACAGACACAAGGGAATTTGCAGAATGATCACCATCAGAAGTGGTCCACATATCTGCAACAGTTTCATTTGAACATCAAGTACAAGAAGGGTAGCACCAATAATGTTGCAGACTGCCTCAGCCGACCACTGATCGTGGCGCTCACCACCGTTCTCAACTCTTGTTGGCACTAGACTTCTGATTGGCTGCTTCTCTATGAGAGCAGCCCAGAATTCGACCACACTTGCAAGGCACTCATGGGGGGTCCGCAAGTTTCAAATTTTCACCTACAAGATGCACTTTTATGTCACCTGGGACACCTTTGTGTTCCTTCAAGCGAGCATGCCAAGATGATATGGGAAGCACACTACACTCGAGTTGCTGGTCATTTTGAGGATGAGAAAATAGTAGCTATACTGCAGAAGTGTTTCTATTGGCCGAATCTCCGAAAGGATGTCAAGAAGCACATTAGATCCTACATTGCCTATGCCATTTCCAAACTGACCATCAAGAAGCAAGGCCTATATACTCCGCAACCTACCCCTAGTCAGCCTTGGGAATCCATCTCCATGGATTACATGTCAGGCCTACCTTCTACTAAGCATGGAAATGACTGTGTTTTCGTGGTCGTCGACAGATTCTCGAAGATGGCCATTATGGCGGCCTGTAAGAAGATTATCACAGTAGAAGCCACTGCTAAACTCTTCTTTGAACGAGTGTGGGTGCACTTTGGGATCCCACAGTCTATCATATCAGATCGGGATATCAGGTTCCTTGGCACATTTTGGTCTAGCCTCTGGTCCATGTTGGACACCAAGCTCACCAAGTCCACAACTTTCCATCCCCAAACAGATGGCTAGACAGAGGTCGTCAACAGAATGATTATACACATTCTGCACATGCACAATTCAAAGCATCCACGCACATGGGATGAGAGCCTCCCCTATGTACAACATAGTTATAATCGGGCTCTCCATAGTTCAATCGGACATAGCCCCTTTCAGGTGGGCTTGGGATTCCAGCCACTATGTCCCATTGACGTAGCCATGCCATTTGTGGCTACTCAGTCCGATTCGGCTCATGTCCAGTCTGAAATTGACAAAGAAAATAGCTTCATCGAGTGCATTTAACAAATCCGCCAACATGTTCATGACATATTGGATAGAGCCAATGCTAAGTACAAGAACCGCCATGATCAACACCGGGTGCCACACAACTTCTAGGTGGGCGACAAAGTATGGCTACATTTGCAGAAGGAGCGCCTCACTGGACCTGACCGCAAGATTTTCCCGCTCTGATATGGGCCATACACCATCACCAAGGCTATACGGAACAATGCCTTCGAGCTCAGTATTCTGCACCTAGTATTCAATGTGGATCGCCTTCATCCTTACTTCCCACCTCTACTGGACACCTCTGACATTGCAGAACAACTCACACCAACAGAGTTAAACCCATACTGCATGGAACAGGCCACCACAGATTGTATCATGTAAATGAAAATCAAGAACAATCACCAACAGAATATCCAACTGTATCGGGTTGTCAAAGCTGGCCAACTCTTGCACCAAGGAAAGTGGTTCACCAGGGACCAAGTTCAGCAGAAATTTCCTCATCTCATGGAGGAAATTAATGCAATGGGGACCATTTCTTCCTAAGGGGGGAGGAATGATCCAGGTGGATATTGGTGGTCACTCACCTGTTCCACTTGGGGCCCCACCATTTTCTCTTTCAGTTTTTTAGTTTTGGCTCAACTTACTATTTTTAGCAGTTTTTCAAGTCCTGAACTTCCGGAGCCGTTTTGAGGCCCTAAATGACATTTTTTGGGAAAACGAAGAGCAACAGGGGTCCATGGATTGATGTTTCTCATTCAAAATTTTTAGTCCTTGGATAGATCTTTCTAACTAGGTATGGTATGCATCAAACGGAGATCGTATGCCAAATTTACGCACCTCGGAAGTTGAAACACTAATTTACGCAAACGGGGCCCATAGTTTTGGCGCTTCATCTCCTAGGGTTAGGGTTTTGGCTATTGAGGATTTCACATTGTGTCTAAGTAATAAATAGGCCCTCGAGCCTCATTGTAACTTAGTTCAGAGGCATGTAGCAGCCACATATCTTCTCAGAGATAGCTACCAGCACCATAGCTAGTTTTATTTCCATTCTGTCTGTAAGAAAATTTTAGTTCTTTGATATTAATGAAATGAAGTGTTATTTCCACTACATATTTGTTTTTATGGTTATATTTTTATTCTATTGCATTCCTGCATAAATCCGGATCAATGCAAATTTAGAATTGAGTTTAGATGCAAAAAATATTCAAATAGCCCCAAAATGTTGGAAGCTCTTATTAGGAGAAGCATACCGCAAGGCTCATTTGGTAGATGAAAATGGACAACCGCTTCACCCTGCTAATTGTAATAATATTGCATCTTCTAGCCACAACCCTAGTACAATGATGGTAATAATAATTTTTTGGTATATTAATGTAACGATTTCAACGTAAAACCAATTAATCATGCATTGTCGACATGCTTACTAATTGATATCATAGATTTTGTACTAATCATGTTCACATATATTTTTTTAATTATTATGATTATAGCGATGATGAGTGACCTACCTACCATCTTTTGTTGCACCCCACGACAATATAAAATTGAGAGAAGGTTGAATTAAGAGAAAAAAATTGGAGAGGAACGATACCAAGAATGGTTGAATCAACCACCTATTCAATTCCCACTACGTCTAGATTCACCAAGTAGGAATGACTACCACAATAGCAGTTCTTCACAAGATGGAAATGCAGGGACTAAAATAGAGGTTGGTATGGTTGATTACTTAAGGGATACAACTGCCATGGAGACAATGTTGTTAGATGCATTCTAGAATGATGATTAGCTAGGGGATGATACTCATATTGCTGACACCTTTTTCAAAAGCCTTAAATTTTCTTCCACCACCCCTCTCTTTGGACCTGGAAGTCATTCAAAGTCTACCCAGTTAGGGACAACAATGTTACTGTACAACTTGAAAGCAAATTTTAGCTTGTCCTCCCTTATATTTTGAGAAATATAATCACAAAATGAACATTACAAATGGTAAATTTTATTACCATTAATAATTATATCATCATTAATTTACATTTAATATTGTCCATTATCATCAACTATAAGTTATTCAAAGATAAGGTTCTTCCGAGTGATAATGTCTTTCCCGATAGTTGCAAAGAGGGAAAGAAATTGTTTAAAATTTTGGGTGTTGAGTACATATGATATCATGCATGTCCAAATGATTATCTTCTATATAGAGGAGAATATGCAGACAAAGGGATATGTCCGAAATGTGGGCATGAAAGGTACGATAAATAAAAAAATAAGGGTAAATCACGTCATCCTCATTTTAATATATTGATGCACATGCCTATAATCCTAAGGATTAAAAAGCTCTGTTGTTGCAAATAATTAGCTATGTTGTAGGGATGGCATGCCACACATAGAAGTGAGTTGGGAGTTATGAGGATCCGAACAGATTCAATAGCCATGAAGCATATAGAGGATACATGGCCTGAAAAATTCAAGGATGAAGTACGAAGTCTATAACTCAGGATAACCACGGATGGCGTCAACCCATTTTCCCTTCAGGACACCAAATATTTTGTTTGGCTTGTATTAGTGATCAATAACAATATACCCCCATGGTTTTTCATGAATAATGAAAATCTTATGTTGGCTCTCTATTGTGAAGCCAGCTCCAAAAATAGAAGAAAAGAGATATCAACTCCTTAGAAATAAGCCACTTCGAGGGGGCAACCTCCAATAAATTACACGAATGAACAATTATTGGATTATACAAATTACAAAACCTCCTTTCTATATATAGGATTCCATGGGCCACAATGTAATCCTAGCCGACCTAATAATAATAGTTTAAGGGAACAATAATAACAATATGGGGGTTACAGGGGTACAATAATAACAATAATGGGGTTACACTAACAACAGTAAGGGACTAAACTAGTAATATAGGGACCTAACATGCCCCTCTCCTTCAAAAAAATGTTTTCCTCAATGCTTGAGTAGCTCTGGGTGCTTCTGTATAAAATTCTCATCCTCCCATGTAGAATCTTCAGTGGGTAAGTTCTTCCACTTGATGAGATACTCTGAAGCTAATTGATTTCATAGCTATCGAGTTCTTATTTCCGTGACCGCTTTAGGCTCCAATATGATTTTTCCTTCCTCATCCAGTTCTGGTAATATTGTTTGAACTGAACCTTCTTTAAGCATGAAACATGGAAAACTGGATGCACTCGTGAAGACACAGGAAGCAACAATTTGTATGCCATGGTACCAATCTTTTGCAACACCTTGTAAGTACCATAGTACTTGGGCGATAATTTATTATCCTTCTTAGCTTGCTTGAGGGACATTTTTTTGTATGGTTGTAGCCATAAAAATACCCAGTATCCTACATGAAAACTTTTCTCGCTGCGATGTTGATCTGCCTGTTGTTTCATTCAATTTTGTGCCAAGTTCAGGTTATCCTTTAAGAGTTGGAGAACTTCTTGTTGATGCTCGATGTGATCTTCCACTACTTGAAGCTTCAAATTTTCTCTTAAAGATGATGTGATGGATGGTGGATGATATCCATAAAGTGCCATAACTATGGTCATTTTTTTCTGCAGTATGGAAGGAAGTGTTATACCACCATTCAGCGAGAGGTAACCAATTGACCCATTGTGTTTGTTTATCAGATACAAAACAACGAAGATATCCTTCCAAACATTTATTTACTATCTTAGTTTGACCATCAAATTGAGGATAATAAGATGAGCTATGAGCTAATTGAGTACCCAAACAAGAAAATAACTCCGTCCAAAAATTTCCAGTAAAAATGGATCTTTGTCACTCACAATAACCCTTGGGTTTCCATGTAGCTTTTGAATTGTGTCCATAAATGTAGTAGCAACTGTACTATCTTTAAATGGATGAGATAATGCACAAAAGTGGGTATACTTGGTAAGTCTATCAACTACGACCATGATGACACTCTTTCCTTCGAACTTAGGTAAACTTGTGATAAAATCCATTGATATCTCCTCCCAACGTTGACTTGGAATGGATAAAGGTTGTAGAAGTCCTGGGGTCTTAATTGTATCAACTTTATTCTGCTGCCAAACCAAACATTCTGCCACAAAATTTTGAATATCAGATTTAATACCATCCCAAAAAAATTATTTCTTCACCTTGTGGTAAGTTTTTAAAAATCCTAAGTGTCCTCCTAAAGGAGAAGTGTGCAATTCCAAAATAATATTTTGTTTTAGTTGGGAATTCTTACAAAGATATAAGCAATCTTTGTACGATAAAGAATCATTTTTCCAACTAAATGTATCAAATGTACTAGGGTATTGCTGCAACTTTTGAATGAGTGTCCATACTTCTTTGTCCTTCTTCCATGCATCTCTCGCTTCGGTTATCCAGCCTGGTTGGATAATAAAAATGGCACAAAGAAATGATTCCACCTTTTCATTCTTTCTTGAGAGTGCATCTGCAACAACATTGAGCTTCCATTTTTTGTAGATTATTTAAAATTCATAACCCAACATCTTTGTGACCCATTTTTGTTGCTATTCTGAAGATAGTCTTTGTTCCAAAAAGTGTTTAAGACTATCATGATCAGTTTTTACCTTGAAGTGTCTTCCCATTAGGTAAGTTCGCCATTTCTTTAGTGCGTGCAATATTGCTAACATTTCATTCTCATAAATAGGTTTCTGTTAATACTTTCCTTTGATTGGAAAACTTTCAAAAGAAATGGGTCTCCCTTCCTTTATTAAACCAACACCAATTCCATTTCTTGAGGCATCACATTCTACAATAAAGGTTTTTGTGAAGTTTGGCATAGCTAAGACCAGTGCTAGGCACATTGCTTCTTTAAGATTTTCAAAGGCCTTAGTTGCTTCAGGAGTCCATGAAAATGCATCTTTCTTCAATAATGTTGTTAGAGGTGCTGATTTTCTCCCATAAGTCTTAAAAAACTTGCGATAATACCCTGTTAACCCGAGAAATCCTTGCAATTGCTTTATGGTTGTGGGGACTTTCCATTCCTTAATGGATTTAATTTTGTTAGGGTCTACCTTAACACCCTCTTGAGATACAATATGACCCAGATATTCCACCTCTTGTACTCCAAAGAAACATTTGGATGTTTTTGCATATAATTTTTTCTCCTGCAATAGTTTGATCACCCTGTCAACATGTTCAACATGATCCTTCCAAGACCTGCTGTAGATTAGTATATCATCAAAAAATACTAGCACAAATTTTCTAAGGAAGGGTTTGAAAATGGAATTTGTCAACCCTTGAAATGTAGAAGGTGCATTAGTAAGGCCGAAAGGCACGAACAAAAATTCATAATGACCCTCATGAGTTCGAAATGCTATTTTTGGAATATTTTCAGTCTTCATTCTAATTTGATGATATCCTGAACGAAGATCCAACTTGGTAAAATAATTTGCTCCATGTAATTCATCCAATAATTCATCAATCACAGGAATGGGAAATTTATATTTAATGGGGAGCTTATTGAGCTCCCTATAATCCGGACACATGCGCCATGATCCATCCTTCTTGTGTACCAATACTATAGGAGCAGAGAAAGAACTTTGACTAGGTTGAATTATACTCGCCTCTAACATTTCTGTAATCATACGTTCAATTTTTCTCTTTTGGACATAATGATATCTATAAGGCCTGATGCTTGGAATAACACTTCCTGGAATCAAATGAATAGCATGGAATGATCACGAATAGGTGGGAGTCCTTTGGGAGTTTCAAACACCTTGGAATTATTGTCCAAGACTTGTTGGAGATCTGTAGAAATAGATGATTTTGATGTTGGAACTTCTAGTGAGCGTAATTGTGTAATTATGCCTCTTTGTTCTTTATTTAGAAGCCTTGTCATGAAATTAGAGCTTATTATCTTTCCTAGCTTCCCTAAAATACCCTGTAATTCGACTTCCTTTCCTTCTGAAAAAAATTTCAAGAAAAGTTCTTGAAAATTAAAAGCTATCATCCCCAAAGATTGTAACCATTGTACTCCTAGTGCAACATCAACACCTCCCATAGGAATGGAAAGCATTTGAATATTAAATACATATTCCCCCATGGTTAGCTTGATATTATGGAATTTTCCAGAGAAATTTATAGTTCCTCCATTTGCAACCATCACTTGACATTATGGTGCTGGGTATAGGAAACAACTCAATTCCTTGGCTACCTTACAATGAATAAAATTATGGGTGCTACCTGAATCAATCAAAACTATTACCTTTTTCTTCTTGATATTTCCTTCTATCTTGAGAGTTTGAGGAGTGGTAATTCCTGCCAATGCATTACACAATATGGTTAGACTCATTTCTTCCTCTTTTAGGGCTGGTTCCTAGTGTATACCCTCTTCTTGTTCATTTTCTTCTTCCTCTTCACAATCTATGTAAAATAATTTATTCTCAGCACACTGACGACCTTTAGTGTATTTTATATCACAATTGTAGCAAAGCCCTTTTGCTCTTTTTTCTTCCAATTTTTGTGGTGTCAACCTTGTAGGTTGTGGAAATCTAAGCGTAGCAACACTTCCTTCTTTATAGAAGTGAGTGGTAGGCTTCCCTGTTTCCATAATTTTACATTCAATTTTTCTTGCCAACCTGAATGCCTTCTCCAATGAATCAAGTTCCAAAATGTGAACTTCATGTTGGATGTTATCATTTAAAGTACCTATGAAGAGATCAATCCTGTGTTCCTCTGGAATATCAATTACCCTTATATTTGATTTTTGGAAGTCCTCAATGTGCTCCCCCACTAAACCCTTTTGTTTGAGATTGATCAATTGGCTAAAGAAGGTGTTGCTCTTTGTATCCTCATAATGTGCTATCATTTCCCCCAAAAAATTGACCAAGTGATAATTTTTTTACAGGAGCAAAGCCATCGATACCATACAAATGTATTTTGTTCTAAATGTAAAGTTGCAATGCGTACCTTTTGTGTGGTTTTCACATTATGGAGATCAAAATATTGCTCCATTTGTAGTATCCATGTTACAAGATCCTTTCCATCAAAATTCATCCTATCCATTTTTGGAATACGGTGGTTCTTCCCACCAACATTAGAGTTTATGAAGTCACGATTAACATTTATTTTGTTCTCATCATAAATTTCCTGTACTATATTTTCACCATTAGGAAACATTTCTTGTATCAACTTTGTCAAACCTTCCATGTCTGCTTCTAGATCATTCTTCATGTTTTCCCATGTTTTCCATGTTGTCTTTAATTTTTTCATCGATCTTAGCTTCCATGTCATCCATCTTAGAGTCCATGCCAGCTTCCATGCTATCTGTCTTATATTCCACGCCTTTCTTCAAACCATCCATATTATTCTTCAAACCATCCATCTTCGCTTCCATGCCTTTCTTCAAAACTTCCATTTCATTTTTTTGTTGCTCTTTGCGAGAGCGAAATTTGGTGCACTTGTTGTTGTAATTTTGATAGATCATGTTGCAATTCTTCATCTTCATGAGTCATTGTAGAGCCTCCTGAAGGCTTAATTGGTGTTGAATTATTTTTACGGGGAATTTTTTAGAACCCAATACTAATATCTATTCTAAAATATACCCTTGCAATCAATTCAAATTGATTCTTCAAACAAGACTTATGCAATTCGGAAAAAAAATACACACCTTTTTATTTCTTTTGAGGAGGTCGATATTGAAATTGGACTATCTCTGTGATTGCGGCTCTTCAATATCTGAAATTTGGCACTGAGGTAGCCTTTTGAATTATCTTTTGAATGCCACAAGTATGACTTGATTTGGATTATCCAAGGAAAATCTATGTCCAATTTCCCACAATGACCTAATTATGAATTGGTTCAGTAGAGGGAACTTGTACTACTTTCCACGTGTCATTGTTTGGTCTTTTAGATCTGAAATTGATAGAAAAGAACTACATTCTGTGTATTTGCGAGCACATTTTACGTCACTCCAATCTAATGCTCAGAGAGAGAGTTATGAATATTTTCCCACAATCACCTCTTTGAGATGAAATTTATGAGCCTAAAAAAGTACTACATTCCACATATCATATCTCTGAAAATGTTATGAACCAAGCTCTACAAATTTTCAAAGAGTTTCCTCAGGATTTTAGATTTGCGCCCTAAAAATTTCAGATTCTGAACCTTCGTAGAAAACAAGTTATAGCGCAAATTCCACGATGACTTGTTTAGATTAAATTGAGGAGCCTGCAAAAATACTTAATTTCCACAGATCATATCTCTGAAACCATTGTGAACCAAGATTTTAAATTTCACGACGATATTCCTCAAGATTTCCGCTTCGCACCCTAAAAATTTCAGCTTCTGAAACTTCGTATAAAAAAAGTTATAGTGAAAATGCCACGATGACCTGTTTGGAGCAGCGAAACCCTAGAATCCAAAGCATTGATACCAATGTTGTGAAGCCAACTCCAAAAATAGAAGAAGAGAGATATCAACACCTTATAAATAAGCCACTTCAAGGGGAAAACCTCCAATACATTACATGAATGAACAATTCGTGGATGATACAAATTACAAAACCTCCTTTCTATATATAGGAGTCCATGGGCCACAATGTAATCCTAGTGGGGCCACAATGCAATCCTAGCCGACCTAACAATAATAATTTAAGGGCCCAATAATAACAATATGGGGGTTACAGGGGTACAATAATAACAATAAGGGGGTTACACTAACAACAATAAGGGACTATACTAGTTATAGGGACCTAACACTCTCATATTCCTTGATAGAAGACAAGTGAAGAATATGGATATCTACTTACAACCACTGCTAGATGAATTGAAGGAATTATGTGATGGGATAAATGTATATGATGTATCAAGAACCATCGCAACAAGGAGGAGTTTTACATTGTATGGCATATATGCTTACACGACACATGATTATCTAGCCTTAGGAGTTTTCTCTGGTAGCTTACATGTTTATTGATTTGTTTATATACAGAACAATATTTTTTCACATATAAGTTTTTTAATTCATTGTAACTTTTCTGATATTCATGATATTCTTTAACGTGCCATGGATATATATTTAATACAATAATCTCGTAAGTCTTGTAACAAAAGGGTATTTTGGATGTAAATGTTGTGGACCTTCTATGAAAGCTAGATGGTCCAACGAACTATGAAAGCTAGTGTATGACTGCTCCAGGGTATTCCTCCCAGAAGAACACCCTTACAGAAGATAAGAATTCTCTTCCAATGGTAAAAAAGAGAGAACCCAAAGGCCTCCAATAACGACACCAATTGTATGACTTAGAGAATATCAGAGAGAGAAGGAGAAGGAGTTTATAGAAATGTTCGATTCAAATGGGGAACCTATGTTCGATGATCCAGAATTATTTGACACCTATGTTGAGAATTTTCCCATTGGGATGAAAAGGAAATATGTCTTTTATAGCCTCCCATATTGGGAGCATATTAAGATTAGCCACTTATTAGATCCCATGCATATATTTAAAAATGTTTCATCTTCTTTATGGAGGCACATATCATCGAAACAAAGTGACACATTGGCTATTAGGAAAGATCTTATTACTTTAAAAACTAAAAAGAAACATTAGACAAGATGATTAGAGAGTATAGGATCAGAGGCAGGCGTTGGTCCCTCTAATTCATGGTATTTCAAAGAAGGTGACGTCCCATGTATTTTTAAAAAAAGATGATCTTTCTTTGGCAAAGGAAGTTATAATGGGTGTGGGGGTGACATCTTCATATAGTTCTTCACTACGGCGCTGCTTCACCGTGGATGACCATTTGAATCTTCTAAGAGTATGTATAATGTCAAAAGCATAATTTTATTATTTTTTTTATTGATAAATTTTATCCCTTGCAGGGATTATAAAACATAACTAATTATGTATAATGTTGGACGTGTTTATAAATTTGCAGTGTCATTATCCTTTTTTCATGTGTGGGTGTGTGAAACATGAATTCCCCCAAGACCTAGGACATGCCATAAATAAATTATCTTCATTTATATGTTGGATCATCTCAAAGGAAATTCATATGGTGAGCATTCCACAGTGACGTCAAGAGATAGTTGAGATTGTTTGTATGTTTGAGAAGGAACTGCCAACGAGTTTGATGGGCTTACACGTTCATCTTCTAATCGACCTAGTAGATGAGGTTGAATTAGTTGGGGTGGTTTCTTGAAATTGGATGTTCTTCTTAGAGAGGTACATGAAGAAATTGAAAGGTTTTGTTCGACAAAGGGAAAAACCCAAGGGGTCTATGGCAGAGGGGTACATATCATATGATTATTTCTATTATTCCAGTGAGTACATCAAGAAGATCGAAAACAAACCAGGTGTGGTGATTTGGGAAGATGAAAGGGATGAAGAAAAAAGAGAAGGGGAGCTGCTCCAAACAAATGGAAAAGGGTGCTTGATAAAGAGTAACTGACTTATAATTTTTCAAATTTATGCAAAGTAAATATTCATGTTGAGCTTCGATATAATTTATATTTTGATATCATATGTACTATATGTCAGTTTAATTTCATCAGTGAATGTAAAAATTGAAGCAATCAATAAATTTGTCCTTTACAATTCCAAAGTGACACAACCGTGGGTCGCATTGTACGAACAAAAGAGGATGAAATGGGATAGTGATAGGAAAGAATTCAAATGGTTGAATGGTAGAAGTGTACCTTATCCTGATCATTTAGAATAAAATATGCCAAAAATATGCCCCAACACTTGGGTTGCTGACCAAGTCAGAGAGAAATATGGTGCAACCAGTCGTTACCTGCGTGCTGAAGAGGATGTGCTAAACGTAGGGATTGGGTGCACCCACTCGGTAATAATATATTTATGTACCTTTTAAAGTTAATAATGCACCATTGAAATGTAACTACATATATATTTCATATTTTAACTGTTGGGTTACTATAAGACACATGACACTATGATTTTTTAACTTTTTTATAGGTGCATTTATTCACATATATGTCGACATATGGACACCATTTTCGCACAGAAAATCCCGATGATGGAGACATGAAACAAGACTATGGAGTGGAAGTTGAGTTTGATCAATCTATTCGATATAGCCACCATGATCAAAACCTAGTATGAGGGACGTTAGGTTACGTCAGAAAGATACAAGAGATCATTGAAGTGGATTTCTCTTCTTTCCAATGTTTTATTTTTAGGTGCAAGTGGTGGGACACCTTTGATCGAAATAATTTAAAGGAAGATCACAATAGTAGGCTGATATGTATCAACTCTAGAAAGATGTGGGATGAAGCTAAGGAGCCCTATGTTTTCCCAAAACACTGCAACCATGTGTTTTTTTACCCTTATGTGTTGGATAGGGATTGGTGGTTCGTATTGAGACATGACCCTAGATCAAAACATATTTTTGAGAACAATAGTGTTATCATTCCAAGCGAGTTGGAATATAATGAGGGTGATCATGAGAACCAAGAGTGATATGGTACATGTGTTATTTCATCATTTATACTTTTTAAGATGGGTTTTTATAAAGAAGAGGACTTAATTACTTATAACTAAGATTTTGTTTTTAGAAACATTATAATATGTATTTTGAATTAATTCATAATTTGCATTGTGTTAATGTTAAAATCATTTCACTTCATAATTTGCAATTATGTTGATCTCGAAAAAAATGGTGTATTGTATAAAGTTTTTTTTGGGTATGTAAGATCATAATAAAATAATGATAATTCTAAAGTACATGAATTTATTTGCATTATTTTCTAAACTTTACTATAT
Source organism: Pinus albicaulis (assembly GCA_034641835.2). NCBI lineage: Eukaryota > Viridiplantae > Streptophyta > Pinopsida > Pinales > Pinaceae > Pinus > Pinus albicaulis. Next base: position 1,504,718,262 of record CM076581.1, on the reverse strand, counting down.
TACAAAAATTCATATTATTCTAGATTTATTATTTTACAATTATTTATATCCATAAATTTACAATTTTACAATTATGGTAATTTAACAATATTTACAGTATACATTTTACTTACGGTAGTTATGGTTCAAAATTGACAATTAATTTACAAATTTACAAATTTTAATAAAATTGAATAATGACAATACATACAATTACAATTACAATTTTAGAATTCTACATACAATTACAACTAAATTACAATTACAATCATTTCACATTGATAGAATTAAAATTTTAAATTTTTTTTATATACAATTACAATTACAATTACAATTTTACAATCACATACAATTACAATAACAATTTTAGAATTTTACATACAATTACAATTTTATAATTTTACATATATACAATTACAATTACAATTACAATTATAATTACAACTACAATTACAATTACAATTTCACACAATATTTACAATTAGAATTTTAGAATTTTACATACAATTACAATTATAATTAGAATTAGAATTAGAATTAGAATTGTAATTTTATAATTTTACATACAGTTACAATTAAAATTACAACTAGAATACAATTACAATTTTACAATTTTATATACAATTATTAAAATTTCAATTACAATCACAACATAATATTTAATAAATATCATGATTTGATATTAAAAATAAACACCACGATCATGATAACCATCATTCAAACATCATATTCGACTAAAAAAGAGATTCAAATTCCCTAACATCATCTAATCATCGTGATCATGATCATCTAACAAAACACAAGAAATGTATAACATCATCACAACACAAACATCAAATATACATCTCATGTCAAATAACTGCTATCACATACGCATCTATCTGCAAGCTACACATTAAATGAGCATATCTAACATGACCTAACAATATACACATCATGATGAACACCAACATGTAAATTAAGTATAACTGCAACATGAATATAAAACACATGGACCGTATATATATATATATATATATATATATATATATATATATATATATATATACATACACACACACACACACACACACACACACACACACACATATATATCAAAATATACAACTGTAATATAACTGCATAAAAATTTCAAATATCATTTGGTGGTACATCAATATTAGTACTAATCGAGGCCTTCTGAGTCAATGGCGCAGCCTCGACATGCTTAGATAGATGTCAATCATCACGTGCATGTTGATTTTGAGGTGCCTTGTGATAATCAGGATCAATTGCCTCCTCATGATGACTCGACGTGGATGGTCCAGCCTAATGATCTGTGGATGGTGTGGTGGCATGCTCAGTCAATGGACTTGCCTCCTCAGATGGATCTGCACCCTCCTTAGGATCAGGTGCTTGCTCATGATCACGACTGTTGGATATTTCCAACTACTCATCTCTAACGCGAGGTGGAGGAGGAGGTGGAGTACTAGCTAAATGATGATCACTCCCATGATCCTGATCATTAGATGATGCGCTTCTCGAATTTCGATGTACTGCATCTCCACCACACCTACGTCGACCGACCCTCCTTGCCTGTGCTAGTAATCTAGTAGCTCCAACGACATGCCAGATTAGGGTCAACATATCATGTGGCATGCCTCTCCATATTGTTGTGAGCCTATCACCAGCATGTATCTATTTGATAGTGATTGGCCTAAATCCCTCCTCCACGAGGAGTCGACAGAGTTGGTCACCCAACTTCATCCTAAATCTAGTGTCAGGCCTATGCCTCACACCCACTGGTACCTGCTCATGATCATGAGGACCAAGTCTTTCACCGGCCTGATCCACCACATTTGTCATCTCATAATCGTCAGTAGGATATACACCTCAATCATTTGCTGGTGATGGCATCTCATTGCCAAAAAATTACCCAATATCTACAAAATATATATAAGTACACAAAAATAATTAGACAATTTCATTAAACAATTTAATAAAAACAAGTTAAAGAACATGTTAGAATAAATTTAAAGAAAACACTAATATTACACCTCTCATTCGGTGGCTCATCAACTGTCAAGAGGATGTTGGCACACCCTCGCCAATCCAAACCAACATACAAACATGACACCAAAACGAAGGTGTTACCATCAACACTAGATAGTAACTCCAATGCATCATGATATATCCTCGCAGAAAGGTCAGACTCGCCCCTCTTGGGCATCATTTGGCCCCACATCTCCATCCTTATGTGCAGCATCGGCCTTTGAGGTTGCTTAAAAAAAGTAAGCCTCATCTCTAGAACCCTTTAAAAAAATAAAACAAATAGCTCTGAAGAGAAATGGAAGTTCACCCTCCCTTGTGCCTGAGAACAACATCTATCTAAAGCTGTACAGAACTATCACAAAAAAATCACAGGCCACCTCAAAATTCATGGCGTCTGTAATAAAGAATCAACATAAAATAAAAGAGGTTAACTAATGTGGTGCCCATCACTGGTATGGTGTGCAATGGTCGACAATAGTAGTGAGAGGCTCCTCACCTCCTCTACACCAAACAAAGAAATACGTAACTAACCATTAGAGACCTGAAAATCTGCAGGAGACAGTATATCGACGCTAATGTATCTTTGGGAGTACACCAACAAACTCCCTGTTGCATAGCCGATGGGGACCTTTGGGAACGAGGGAAAATCCTGCCCTCTCCTAGATATGCAAATAATAAAATACATTTCCTCCTCAGTGGACGCGTACCACTGGATAGGACCAACTTGGAAAGCATGTTGGTGGGAATTCCACCTGAAGATAAGATGTCACAACAACCCATTTGGCCCTTCAGGGATGTAGCCTTCTCTTCGAACTTGAGGAGTCCTACCTCCCTTAGGAGCAACTAGGTGGGTGTCGTAATAGGGTGAGGGTACATAAGTCTCTCCCTCTCTCTTACCACCCATAGGTGAACCACGTTATACTAGTCCACCATATGTTATTGTTGTTTCCTCTCTTCTCTCATTTGACATCGGTGAATGATTCACATATTAAATACAATTTTTTTATTAAATGAGACATATATATATATATATATATATATTTCATTAAAAAAAACAGTCAGCGAGTCTGGTGCGTTCGTTTTTATCGCGCATTGTCTGTGGTGCACCTGGAAATTTTCAGTGCACCACACAACATGAAATGTACTTTCTCTTATGGTGCGTTGACGAAACTATTCATACCAAGGAAGATAATGACATCAATGCACCGACAAACATTACTTAATGGTCAACAATATGCGCATTTAATCGATCGTGTTGTTGACTATGTACAAGTTCGGGAGGGTAGTGCCCTGACCAAACTACTTGCCCTAGGGTGGGTAGTTTCGTCAGTGCACTGCCCTCCTGGCATTATTACATGGTCAATGATGCATTGGTTTAACTGACCACACCGTTGACTATGTACCAGTATTTGGAGGGTGGTGCGCTGACCAAACCTTGCACCCCGGGGTGTATAGTTTAGTCAGCGTACTGCCCTCCTGACATCAGTACATGGTCAACAGTGTGGCCGTTTAAAGGACCACACCATTGATTATTTATCGGTGTCCAGAGGGTAGTGCACTGACTAAAATATTCTTCCCAGGGCACATATTTTGGTCAATGTCCCACCCTCCCGAACTTGGAAATAGTCAACGGTGCAGCCAATTAACCGACTGCACTGACATATATGTATTTAAAAAAAAAAAACAATACACCTTTTCAGTACTGCACTGAAACTGGTGCGGTTTTTCTTAGCACCGGTCATGGTGCGGCCTATAAATTTATAGGCAACACTGTAGACCGGTGCGAGCTGAATGGCTCGAGCACACTGCATGGGAATTTTTATTTTTTTAAAGGGTAAATTTTAATTTTTTTTAGAAATATAATAAACTAAAAAGTTTAATTATGGAGAAACAAGTAAAATACCTGTATATTTGGGTGTCGAGGAGGCATATTTGCTAAAGAATTTTCAATGCTAAATTTTCCCACCATTTTCCAAAATTCGAAATTGAGATGGTGGGCAATGGACGGCAGAAGTGCATGCAATGCATGAACCAATGGAAGGGCTCCTCACACAAGGGAAAGTCACACTGGTGCTTGAGAACTCTGGAGCGCTGAAGAAGTCAAAATGCGGATTTTTTGACCATAATTGTTTTTTTATTTAAACCTATTCTAGTGCACGGGCTTTTGGTGCACATCGGGCAATTTCTTCCAAGCGCACCGGGGTTGTTTAAGTTTAGCGAAAATTTTTATGATGCACCAGGCCTGAATATGTGTAGCCCACTGATGCGCTACAATAATGAGATGCATCAGGAGGGTATTTATAGAGATCACGGTGTCTCGGTGTGCCAATTTGTAGTACACACCGGTGATTTTCTATTTGAATGCACTGGTGCTGTGTAGGATGAGAAATGGACTGAGAAAAAAAACATACACAAAAACCTCCTCTAGGAACCTCTGCTATAAACGGATATCTGGGATATTTTTATAAGGGGTTCCTAAAAAACATCCGCTAGAGGATCTTTTCCTTGTAGTGTTATGTCAGTCTCCAAGTATCAATTTCCAAAGATAATATCTGTGAAAGCAACCTGTTCATTTTTTCCATCAAAGGGTGTGATAGTGTTCTTCATGTAAGACTCCAAGTTCACCCAGATTTGGTTGTTTCTTCCCTTGTACGATAGCCATAAATGTGACCAGTCAGTAGAAAAATACCCTTGTAATTTTTTGGACTGGACTCTACTTAGAAATACGTCGTATTCTTCGAGGATGTCCACAATTACTATATTTATGCACTCGCGAACTCGTTGATCAGATGATAGGGGAATAAGCACATTTTTGAGTTCACCAATAACATGCACAATAGTCTTATCTAGTAGAATATTTTGTGCATCTATGTTATCCCATTTTTCTTTGTTTTTCTTAGCGACATACAGTGGCATTACATTTACAGATGCACCAAAATCAACTAATAAATTTTTCATATTTTAATTAAAAATTTCAAGTGTTAACAAAAACAGAGGGCAGAGTATGTTAACATCTAATGTTAGTGTATTAAGAATAAATTCTAGGGAACCATAGGACTTACAATGTCCCTTATACGAATAAGTGTTTTCACCTGAGGAAGATTGTTTAAGGTCTCAAACAAGTAGTTCTTGATGGCTCGTGATCCTTGTAAGCTAGAAGAGTGAAATTTTAGCACGAGATTTCTTCATGCCTTTGACTATGTTATAATCAAGCGCAGCAGGAATTTCTGAAGTTCCTAGAGGAGTAAACTTATATTTTACTTTCGGAGTAGTATAATTTATTTTAATGTTGGAAGAAGTATTTTTCACTGTATTATTTCCAAAATTGCTTTGAGTGTTCTAACTTTTGTTGATAGGTGGTGTGATATTTATTAACAATTGTTCTTTAAATTTCTTCCTTGTCAACTTTTTTTGGAGACCAGACCTTGGATTCTCAACTTATATTGACTATTATGCTTTTGATATGATTCCTCACTCAGTGGTGATTCTTCAATAGTGAATATGTTCAATGATTTATACGCAACTGAAAATATTCACTGCATGTCGAACACTCACAATTTCATAGGTTGTAGCAGTTTCTTCCTTCTCTTTTGCTGGCTTAGTTTGCTCATCTAAAAGTATTGTATTAATGATGTGCACAACTAGATAATTCACGTTATGGTTCCATTACAGGAATGTATTTTAGAAATGATACTCTTGATGAAACGAACAATATTGATTCATGCCCATGCATACGGCATTTAACATTATGTTCGCGCTTTTCACATACTATGTTAGATGATTTTTGATGCTACCGAAGTTGGAAACCCTTCTCAAAAATTTGAATTTACAGATATTTCTTCTTACTGTGGTCTCACTTGACCTATGTTTTAACTCTTCCAACTCATTGGAAAAAGAATTGATAGTTCAAGTCAAGATTTCAAGATCTAAAACTTATTTATCCTTCGCCTTACTTGAGGAGGCCTGAGATATTTTGCTCATGTCTTTAGAGTCTTTTGATGGTTCATTTTCAACAATGACTATCATTGTGCACAAGTCCTTTTCAAATGCTATAATTTATTCGTAATTTTCTTCCATAGTCTCTTTCACATTTCTCTTCGCGAATTGCATGATGCTTCTTGGTAAGGCATAAATGTATAATCAATGGCGATGGATTCATGAGGTTTTGTATTCAGAGGAAATTTATTCAATATACAATTAAACCTATGGCTAATATATTTAACATTCTCGTTCTGCTCCATTTTCAAATTGACCAGCTCTTTCAATAACATGCCAGGGGTTTCGGCATCGGAAATTTTTTCTATAAAAAACTTTTTAAATCCCATTGAATTCTGGATTGAGTTCGGCATAAGACTATGGTACAATACCGTTTTTATTCCATCTAAGCTATAAGGTAAAAATCTACATCCAACATCATCTTAATGCACTTCAAGCATTTTCATATGTAGGTAGAAGTTTTCCAAGTGGTCCTCTGCTTTCATTACTTTGTGAAGTTCATAGTTTGTTAACATTTTCTCTGGTTTCCTCCGCATCTTGTGTAACACACCTCGTTGAGTGAGTGGGACTTGAGACATATAATCCAAATGTTGGTCTTCCATGTCTTCATCTCTAAAATCCTCAAATCCTCCTCTTCCTCAGAATATGAGGGACTTATTTTTCCTCTTCGTGACCTCCTAACCCATGGAAATTTTCGTTTGAGAGTACAATGTAGTCTATCACCTTTTTTGAAGGATGGAGGTTTCTATGGTTTCTTTGTGTTCTCTAAAGTCTCTAATAACTCTTCAAGGGTTGAGAGAACTGGAAACCATTATCCTAATAGGATCGGTTGCATTCTTCTTTGGAAAATATAGAAGATTATATAATTTAGGGATCAATCCAATGGGTTTTCTAAAGCAATAGGTTATAGGTCAGATGGCTCAAATATGCTCGTAAGATATTTCACAAGTTTGTCTAAGACTGGGCTAAAATTATCTCTCAACTTTAGGAATGTTAGTAGACGAGGTTTTAGGAGTATTTTCACCTTTACTAGAATAAATGTGATGAGGTGGGTGGAGTTTTTAGCCATAAATATCTGGTTCCACTCAGTCTAGCACCATAAATGTTGATAGTGATGGACCTGCCAACATTGAAGGGGTCTCCCCGATATGCATTTTGAATTATAACCCACACCATTTTGGATAGGAGCCCCATTTGTAATACAACCCAAATATCATTTTCTTAAAGATTTTCCTTGGATATAACTATCACCAAGACAGAGGAATGCATATTTTCCTTTGAAAAACAAGTGAGTGTGCCTAGTGAGTGTTCGGTTGTAGGTGTGTCAATTTTCTTATACTATAGAGGGAAAAGGAAAGTTATCCTCTAGGAGAGGGGTAATATTACCACCCTAATAGAGACAAATTAAAAAAGAAAGGATATGTCTAACATCCAACAGAATAGTCCACGAAGATATGATAGTCATTACACCAAGACAAACAAGAAAGATTCGTTTAACATCCAACAGAATAGTCCAAAAATATGTGGTGGTAATCAAAACCATTACAACACATTCTCAAGATTATAAGCACTAAAATAACTTAAATAGTTCAACTACTTTAGAACAGATTAAAAAAAAGTGAATTACAAACATTCACAGAATAGTCTTGCAATTATTCATAATCCGTGCATGAAGAACGTGTTGGCCATCAAGATTCAGATATAAAATAAAAGTCCCAAGACACATGTATACAAAAAACACCACTAGCTCCAACAGTGGAGCATTGGAGCCACTCCTTACTCCCCAAAAGAACTATATTGTCTCTCTAATGTCTTGTGGGAGGATCCAAGTTGAAAATTCCTTTTCTCATACAATGAGGGTGTATATATAACCAATGGGGCGACGCTTCAACTCTATTGTGACTCTTTGAATACCCTCATGATTTTTTGACTTCCTATGAATTTTCAAATTTACATGAATCTTCAAATTCTATACATTTCCTTTAGAATTCCACTTTAAAATACATTTTCTAATAGGAATTTACATAATCCAAAAAAATGATGTGGCATATGGTGACTCATGAAATCAAATGACATGAAATTGATGACATGTATTGCATGATGGCATATAAATTTCAATTCATTCTTTATTCTTATTTCTATGTGTCTTCTTGATAATATCGTTTCTCCACCTCCATATGGTTGAGAGATGCAGAGTCTTTAGTGATACCAGGTCTTGAGTTGTAGTCGCAAATTTGTGTCCCTTTACTTTATCTTGATTGATCAACTTGCATATTTAGCTAAAAATTGTCTTCTATAATTTTATCCTTGTTCATCTCCTTCATCATCATCTTGGGATGGTATGATAGAGTACCTACATCTGAAATTCACTCATGAAAAGATGACAACTGTCCGATAAATCCCTAGTCTAAGATGTTGCATGGTGACCCACTGAATGAGCCCAAACTAGATGAGAAGATGAAGAAGAGGCTTAATAACTGCACAATTACATAGCTCAGGTATTCAAGGGTTGAGCTTGAGCCTTGAGACTAATCAATACACAGTTGAGGCTTGGATTCCGAAAAATATTACACAATTAGGGAGCTCAGGAAGCCAAGCTGATGCCTTGAGCACTAGTTTTTCCCACTGTGTGGTTCTAAAAGGTAGAAGAGGCCAGGTGACTACAAAATTACATAGTTGAAGAGCTCAAGGATAGGGCTTGAGACTTGTGACTATGAAATGTGGAGTACTGACTCATAAGGAGAGAGAAATTGTGAAATCTTTAAGGTCAGAGCCTAATCTTGAGCACTATGATTACCCAGTGCACAATACTGGGAGGTAGGAACTACACATTATGTCGTTCCAAGAGGTAGCATTGCATCTCGAAGGATGATAATGCATAATTCATAGTTCAAGAGGACTGGTTGGGTCTAAGTTGCTTTTTCGGGGAGTATCTATATTTGGCTAAGTGGGGGATCGGTAAAGATGATGTGAACAGTGATAAGACTTGACTGTGATCACACACTTATAACACTTAAATACACAACATGTATCATCCAGAACAGGTGAACAACATACTTTCCTTAGTGTAACAACTTTGCAACAACTTACGAAAAGTGCAACTCTAAAGGTACACTTTGCGAAGATAGTGACGAAACATGTGCGACATTGCTCGAAAATTTGAAAATGAGTGCAACGGATTTTTACATGGTAAGATAAACTAATTTAAACAAATATAACCCCTTGAAACCACAAAACTATATTTTTTTCAATGTGAAACACTTTACATGTGAAAATATGACACTTTTATTTGCTTGCAAATGGGATTAAAAAACATAGAGAAAACATATGCAATAAGACTTCATGCTTGCAACGACAGTATGTAAGAACAAAGGAGGCTTTGAAATTTGGGTGTAGGGAGAAAATTTGGAGGGTATTGTAGTATCAACAACACCCCCCTATTTTGAAAGAAATCTTAAACACAAAGCACCATTGACCAAATCAAAATTTGTGTTAAAAAATTATACATGACCTCATCCTAGCTTGTGAGCATTGAAAATCTTAGAATCATTTTTCCCTAAGACCCCATGGGATCTAGTTGGGGGATTGATCTTGACAAAGATTCCTATCTTCATGTAGTAGAATGGAAGAACCCTAATGCATATTAAATTGTAAGAAATATTTCGGTCATAATCACATGCAATGGAACATTGGCCTAATGCATATTCTTTCCATATTTCCCATAGTCAAGGTCCTCACATTTCTCAGGTGTTGTTGGCTTGGTTGGAACTTACGAGTGAAATATTGGACTTCTCTATGTTCCTTCTCATGAAAAATATTTTTCCATCCTTGATGAGGGAGTACTAGTTGGCTCTTCAAAGGAATATTAAATACTGCATGTACGTATAGGGACTCACAAAAATGATTCCACATACATCAAGTCACAATACGTCCAATTTTTCTTCATCAATAAAATAAACACCAATATAGAAAATTTTATTTTACATTATTTTATTACCTTTATTCATGCATTCTTATTTACATATTTTAATGGATATGGACTAGGATGATCATGAAACTTTAATCCAAGTTAGTTGACTATATGTACTATTATCAGGTTATATTGTGAACCTAAGTTGAACAACACATCGATCTAGGCCTTCTTGACCCAAATATTAAATGGAAGTGTTTGGTCATCTCCTTCTTTACTTGATGATGAAGGCTACTCAGATTCACCTCCTTTTTCACTAATGTGTAGGTAGTCTTCTCATCCATATCATAGCTACTTTCCACGTGAATGCTCAAATATATAGTGAGAATATTAATTTTCTTCCCATCCTTTTTTTAATTCTTCAATTTTATCTCTAGATGTAATTTTCTACACTTCTCCTTAGTGTGATCGTTAATTTCATAGTGGTTGAAATTATTGCTAATATCCATGCATTGATGTGCAATAGTTTGTATATTCTTATCCTTTCCACCTTTCCATTTATTTTTTTGTTCCTTAAAATATTCCTATTACTTTTTCTATTGTGAACCACTTGATTTACCTGTCTTTTGGCCTATCTTTTCTGAGTATGGTGCTTGTGAAATTGCTAACCCACTATTCTTTGATTGAAGAGCATCACCTACTTTCATAAATGGTTTTTTATATGCCCCGCATACTTGATGAATACATATATGATCTTGGGAGTGATACCGAACATGATGACCATCTTTCTCGATTCAATGGTGTACTTCTATACACTTTTCCCCTACCTTTCACTTAAGTACTGCCATTGAATCCATTGGTCCTCTACATACTCCATAGCATATAATTGGGAATTTATGAAGGGTTTGAGGTCCTCCCACTTTGTTAATATTGGTCACCCACTAGCCTAATTATATTCATATGTATATCCCAACAGGTTATGGCATAACCCTCTAACCTCAATATAGAAAATGATATATATTATCCTAATGTATGTGGTGAACACTAAATAACACTTCTAATTATTGCAACCAATAATTCAATTTTAATTCATAGATCTCAACTTATTATGGCTTTAGGTCAACCATCACTTCCGTCTTAAACAAGGACTATCAATGGCTATTGTAACTCAAACTTGGCTACACTTTTTTAGGTTCTTTCCTTTACGTATTTTTGGCATCTTCATGTTTCACCCACTTTTTCTCCAATATGATAGTGGATTTGGAACCTCCATCATTTATGATACCGAGATTATCTTTTAGATCCATCATAAGGAGTTTCATATTGGAGCTAAGATATGAAACTTGTGCTACCACTCTCATGAATATTAGAACTATCAAATGAGGGTTACTATGAATAGAATTGTTAGCTATGACTATTTAGTTCTAGAAATTTCTTCTTAAACGCTTCCTGGCATTAGGGGAATTTTGAGGTCTAAAATTGGCCTCCTAAGGAAATTATAAAATAATATTTGATTACATCATCAAATTTTAGAGGGGAAAAAGGAAAAACAAAATTTTCAACTTGTATTTTCAACTTATCTCCCTATGGGTTTACTAAACTTTTGACCAAAAACACTCATTGGATGCAAAATTTGATTTCCCATCCAAGGAGTACCCATGTGGCATAATTTTTATGCACATTGCTACATGAAAAATGAGAAATACATGAAAAAGTGATTGTAAACACATTTTTTCATGTATTTCTCAATTTTCATGTAGCAGGGTCCATCGAAAGTATGCAACATGAGTACTTGTTGGATGAGGACTTAAATTTTGCATCCAACGAGTACTCCCACTTGTAATTTGGGTAAAAAATTAGAGAGATAAGTTGAAAATACGAGTTGGAAAAGTAGTTTTATTATTTTATCATTTTTTAATTTTTTTTTACTTTTTTACTCCAAAAATGGTGAATCATCCCTCATGGTTGACATCATCATCTTGAATCCTATTGGTTCTTACAAAGTTTATTTTTTTTGTACATTTTTCTTAGGAGGCCCATTTTAGACCTAAAAATTCCCCTAATGATCACTTGCAACTTCCCATGAGATTCCGAAAAGAAACTTACTTGAGATCAATATGATATGTAAACTACTGTAAATATTCCAATATATATTTTATCACAAAAAATCTAATAAAATTAACTAATATCTATTATATGAAGGCTAAATTCAAAGTTAGATTATAGATTTTTTAATGATTGGTTTTCTATTGATGCTTGAAATATATAAAATGTGGAAAACATAGAACAGTGAATACAATCACATAGCATCCACAAAGAACAAAATTTTTTTCACTATGAAACCCTTGCAAGAGAAAGCTAAGATAGAAGGTAAGTTTGCTCTATTTTATTTTTTCTATGGAAAGGAAAAATAAAAGTAAAAATGATAAGGAACTATGTATGGACTTACCTAAGACATATGACCTATTAAGATACCTTAAAAAAAAAATTCATCTATTATACTATCTTACTCTCACTCATAGTTTCTCTTCTCTATATGAAACAAGATACAATCAAATATAATGGAAACCATTGTCCTCCTAGTGGCGTATATTTAACATAACTTGGTATCCAAATAAGGGTCATATTTGACTCATCAACTCTTAATTTGAGTTAAAATTTTTACTCTCACAAAATACACTTGAAATTCCACACATGGTTAAATCATTTTTCATTAGTAATGGTGATGATGTGGCATCCACTCATATCATGGTGATCAAACAAAATTTGTTAAATTATGAGGAGGCATAACTTTTGTGAATGAACTTTGATTAACATGATTCTTCAACCATTGTAAAGGTATATAATTTTACAACATCATCCCAAGGTCTAACACTTAAGAAAGAGAGTTTTGGAAAAAAAAAATGTTATTTAATTCCTCAAATTTTCCTTATAAGGTTTTAGTCCCCAACTCTCCAACCTAGGACTTCCTAGTAAAAAATACCTCGAAATTTGATTTCTCCAATTTTTCCACTATGAAATCATAGAGATAAAGTACAAATAATATAACGATCCAATCCAAATAAAACATCATCCAACAATATATAGAAAATTAATGTTAATATCTAGTTTTGTAACAAAATAATCGTCATTATGCCCAAGATATTCATGATACCAAACTACTCCAGCTCTTGTATCTCCAAGATATGATCAGCCTAGATGACCTTTATACCTTCACAAAACTAGGTTTCCCTCCACTTGGAATAGGAGGTCCTTTTTCTATACGATAAATAATCTTCGCCAGCGAGAAACATCATGTTAGTAGTCGGTGGGAGGGAGATTATACTGCCCTCCATTTTCTATCATATCCTTGTGAGAAAATATAAATCCCAAACTTGCATCATGTATGTATTCATTCCGAATGAAAGGTGTGGTAGTGGTCTCATGATACACAGGAGTGGTTGTAGTCCCACCCATCATCACCTTGTTTGGGTAAATTCCTTCACATTTATGGTGGGAAGAAAGTGTGCATTTCAATGCATGACTGGTAAGGGTAAATATGAGCATTTGTGTATTAAAAATACACACCTTCACCATATTTTCACCCTCCCATTCTCAATTTTTTTTTCATATATGTTCTTGTTTACAAAATGAACATGATTTTATTATTTTTAACAAAATAAAAGTTTTTCTAGGACTAGATTATGGATTGTGTAAAGCTTGGTCGAGTTTGAATGCCTCTTGGGACATCTTAATTCCTCCAAAGGTGACCTCCATCCTAAACCCCTCCCTATGAGATTTGAACTTGATACTTGATGGGACTAAAACACACAAACCAACTAATGTATACCTTGTGGATATACTAAAATAGAAGGTTGTTAACTTACTATAACTTATGATAAACAAAAAAGAAAGGTTGTTAGCTTAAATATGTTTAAAAAAATAGTTACATTTTATAAATAAGATTTGGTTATATGTTTTTTATTTCTTAACTTATATTTAATTAAATTTAAATTCTTGGTGAAGCTAGACACCAAAATGCCTTATAAGACACCATTTTTGTCGAGAAATACACCCCTTCTATTAGAAATTTAAATATGTTATTGAATTTATAACACACACACACACGCACAATTTACAACCCAATATGAAGGGGATGTGAAATTATCTCCATCATAAATCATTGACACATGACATTTAATAATATATTAAAAAAAATCTTCAATGTCCATTTTAAGTTTAAAAACAAATATAAATAATTTAATTGATAATAAACAAATTGTAATACTCTATCCCATCCCCCAAATCTCCAAGGTCTATTATGCAGATGGGGACAAAAAATCATCCTTCTCCAATCTCTTCAAAACTCAAAACCAATACCATCATCTTGTTTGGATCTTTGATGTCTTTCCAATTAGATAATTTTTATCTCAATCCAACTCTGAGATTGAAATTTATTCACTTTTTAATATTTTATCATTAATCCATGCCACATAAGCTTGTAATACCACATGGCACTGCCAAGTGGCATACATGGCTCATCCACATCACTCCATTTCTCATAGGCCAACATGTATCTCACCACACGAGTGCACCCAACACTATCATGGAAAGGTTATAGGTGAAATCGATTCTAATTTTTCATGGCGAGGTAATAAATTTTACACTAGTTACCAATAATTTCCCCATTTAGTGCTTTTTATTAGTCCACAACCAATTTCTATAGTGTTTCCAAAGTTACTTTTTTCTAAACGAAAGGCATGGATGGAAAATTCCTTGTTTATGGATTCCAAACTTAACGTTGCACCATCTATCACTTCCAATGTGGTATGACCCATAGTTCCACCTAGTGGCCATATCATCTAATTCCATGCCACCTATCTCCTTTTCTCCTTCATAATTTCATGCTTATGTCACCCTACTACATGGGATCCTCTGATGATGTCATGTGTCATCCAAAAATGGAAGGCTTTGGCCATCCAACAAGGTTGATTCTAAGTGCCACATGTACTTCCATTTAGGTGCCACATTAGCAATATTTCTAGGTCACCATCCACATGGTGACCATGTATCTTTTCTTAGTGTATGAGACACTTGACACCTTAGTATGGATTTTGGGTCCCACCAAGATGAGTCCTTTGTGTTTTGCAGTGAAAACACATTATATCTTGTTCTAATGAAATTTGGATGTGCGTGTAATTTTAGTTTAGAAATCGTACTATATCCACAAACCTTTGGATACATATTCCTTTTACGAAGTAGTATAGCCCCTGGCCCACGTTTGTGATCCATCAACTTTGCACCAAGCTCTTAACCTCAAGTTTATCGAATGTTCACACTCCTAGATACATCCACCACTTGCAAGGTTATCTGACCTTGTAACTATAAGCCTTTTTGTGGATCCCAATCCATATTATACTTACCACACAACGTAACATCCATATATGTTCTAATCAAATCTCGCAATGATGATTCCACCAAATTGGCCACACCTCAGATACTCATATGAAATCAGACTTGAATCCTATCCCGATTCATGTGTTTGAGCACCAAAATGAGCCCCACCCCTGATATACCTTCCAAAATACATCTAGATAAACTTTATATGTTCCAAATTTTTTCCTATGTATGACCTTCTCCAAATATCCTCCTTTCTTCACCAAAATACAAATCTAAGACTTTCCCTATAGTTCACTTGTGATAGTTTACCATATTTCTAGATCGTAAGATACATTTTCCATTTTATTTGATATAAAACTCCTTTTCTTGTATATATATAATATAAGGTTAGGGAACTATAAATATATATGGCCCATGGATACATATCTTTCTCCAAGACCATCTAGCCCTGATTACATCCATATTTTTATAGTACACAAACTTAGAGATGCCAATGGATTTCTAGGGACTTACCTCAATTTCCCTTTCTGCATAGTGTTTCTTAAAAAACTATTATATATTGGAATGAAACATTCATTCCATATTGAACATTTCATGCATTACTCATGGATGTGATATAATAAACAAGCTCATCAAAATTCCTACAACCAAGCATAAAACTAGCTAAACCATAAATAATTGTTCTTTGTAGATTCGATATGGTAGCACCATATTCAAGCATAGAATAAATCCCAAACAAGGACATCATATCTACTGAGAGGTCATGCATTATAATTATAATTCAGATACAAATTTAAGGGCATAACCAATCACATCAATTTTTCATAAAGATTTATAATTATTGCAAGATTATTTTACAACACACAATGAATATCCACCCTATACATAAAAAGAGTGCATAACATTATTAATCATAAATAGTGAAACTTTGCAATCTATAAGCATGCTAACCATCAAAGAACTTTTATTAACAATTATCTACACGTCTTCGTGCAATTAATCATAATTTCATACATAATCAAGAATATTCATATCATCCACATAAAGCTAGTATTCCAAATTAGCCAGAAGAACATCCAAGGAATACTTCCCATCAAGTACATGCAACAATTTCCAATGACCATTCAGGAATAACATAGAGTCATACATTATTCATTAACATACCAATAATGGTAATCAATATCATTCAATTATATATAAACTGTTGCACTTATTTTGGATGACTAGAGATGGTTGGAAAATGGAGGTGGGAATTTAACACTCCACCAAACCATAAGCCAATTACACCACAATATTTCTTGCAGTTTTCCACCCTCGATCCATATCTACAATTTGAGAGTTTTTTCTCAATGACTTCAACTAGACTTGATTGGGGTAATTCTCAGCTCCAAGAGTGTGGGTTTCCTTTATAAATGGTTTATTAGATGTGTCCTCAAGGCAAGCATTGCAGGACCATATAGTTTATAGTATGTGTGGTTTATTAACTTAATTGGAAAGCACTAAGTGGTTTATCATCCTTCCTAACAACCAATTATTGGTTAAATTATGAATCATTTTTAGCAAGCACCCCAGTGAATTGCTACCTCGCTTAGTGGATTATCAACCTCCTTAGAAAGCATTAAGTGGTTTATCAACGATATCAATAAGAACTTATCATCCAATACCTCATCTAAGCCTCCCATTGATATTTCAAATTTGGACATACAGAATGCAACAACTACCACGCATCAATTTTTGGAATCACTTCCCATAAGTTCTACTAGACTTTTTATAGAACACAACACTCTTGCTCTTGAACTCTACGCTTGTTTCTCTATGTAGTGTTCTCTCTCACTATAACATCCCTCGTTAAAAGTCCATGTAATAAATTTAACAAAGGGAAAATAAGACAAAGGTCACGGGACATTTATTCCAAGATGAATGTTGGGAAAAAACATAGTGATGGGGATCATTGGTGATTAATTAATGGCAATATAAATTAGCAAAGGAAATGAAAAAGGAAAAGAGGCATTAATTGGAATTTATTTATGAAAATAATGGAAAATGGGAGAAAATAAAAGTGAAAGGTCACAAAATTTCACGTGAGAAAAATTGAAGGAAGATAAAGGAAAATGAAGAAAATAGAGACCTCAATGATAAAAAGGCTTATGGGAACAGTTCATAGTTTTTTTTTTTCCAGTTTTACCTTGGAGCTCTCTCTCTCTTCTCTTTCTCTCATACTCTTGCACACAAAGTTTCTTGGAGCATTGTGGCATACTTTGGATTTTGGAGAACGGGGAAAAAGGAAAAGGAGGAAATCATAAGGGGATAGTAGAATCATCAGCTACAATTGGATTACCTTGCACATATCGAGTTGAATGTATGATTTCCTTGCTATTTTTGGCATGCATGACATATGCATGTGTTTATTTTGTTATGATATATCATTGGCATGGAGGATTACCTGGATTGACAGTGATTTTCCCTTACCTTGTCATTTCCTGGATAACTACGGTGTTGTGGGTTTTCCCATTTGTTTTTTGATTGGTGCGCGTGTTCCTCATGGTTGTGGGTTGAGTTACTAGTTCCTAGAGCCTTGGTTGGAGAAATTCTCTAGAAGCTCTAAAACAACTTGGGTTGAGTTACTAGTCTTGGAAGCCTTGGTTCGAAAAATACTTTGGATCCCTTGGTGGGTTCAGTTACTAGTCTTGGAGCCTTGATTGGAAAAATGCTCTGGAGCCCTACAACAATTGTACTAGTCCTAGAGCTAGGACAGAAAAAACGCTCTGAAGCCCTGGATATCTTAGGTAGAGAATGATCAGGTGATGGTTAGTAATTTATGACCATAAGGTGGAATCATTGGTTGAGGATTGAGGCGGATTGACCTCTGGAAGCCCTGTTTTGGCTTTGCTTGGTTTATTCCATGATATCCCACATTCATGCTTGAAATATGGCACAGGGGTGATTGGTTGAAGGGGAGTTTTAGTTTAGCCCAATCTATGTTTGGATGGTATGTGGAAGTCCCAGACTTGGTTGGATTTTTCACATGTTAATAAGAGCTATTTTCCTCTTGTATTTCATGAGTATTTACACTTGTTATTATGTGGTTTTTATGATTGTTCTATCATTGTTATTAGTCCGGCTATATGTTGGTTATAAGCATGGTTTCATGACATATTCTAGTTATGGCTCTTAACATGTTTTGATTGGTAAAGGAATGTTTATTGAATGCATGCCCTAATAGATGTTATTGCAGCCATTGTGAGAGGGAATTAGACCTTCTTGACAATTCTCAGATAAGTATTAACCCCTATGATCATATATGCATTTATGAGTTCTACATTACATGTTGACAATGTGTTTGATGAAATTTTTGTCATGGTTAGGCTTGGTTAGGTCAATTTGTTGACTAAGTTTTTCATTAATGGCTTTGACCTTGTGTCATTCATCATTCTATAAAATTATATCAAGTTCTAGATAGAGGTTTGGGTACTTGCCCTGAAAAATTGGCTTAGATTATGGGGTCGCATGCTCAAAATTGCAGTCGCTTGGAGGCAGGGTTATCCATGAGACTGGAGGGTCACAGTGATTGGTTTTCCTTTTTATGCAAGCGAATGGGAGTCCAAATCAATAAAAAGCAAAGTTAGCTTAGGGTTTTGGCACCTGGAGTGGTTGTTTGGCTCCTCAAGGTCCTGTAGCTCGTGAGGAAGGTCAATAAAATTTCAGTTGATCGATTCTGCTTCCTTAATTGTAGTTATGAGGTTTAGTCATGTCATAGTGGCTCCTCCTCTCATGTTTACCCTAGCAGGTAGGTGAAAGTGGATAAATGTGGGATGGTTGGTTACACTCACATTGTCTATTTAGCATTCTCTTGTTCACAATCTCTCTTTTTCTTGATTTTCTTTCTTTTTCCTATGGCTCTTCACAATTCCCCGATGGGAATGTTTTTTTCCCCTTCCCATCACATTATCGAAGCAGGGAACAAGCATCTCCTTTTCCCTATAATTTCCTTCTAGTTGTTTGGTGGTTGGTGTTGTTGGGTAAATTGTATGTATAATTTCCAAACATTGAATTATCGACTAGGGGCTTGTAGGCTTGTGAGATGCAAGGAAATTATATGCATGACTATGACCCACTCTAATATAATATGGAAATAAATGAATCTGAAAAATTTGTGCTAATTTGGGTATAAACACATAGCTCCTTCACCAAAGGTTCCAATATTTCACAATAACTTAACAAAGCATTCATGCAACTATGAAGAGTTTCAATTTGTATCCCTACCCTTAAGTAGTGATCTCAGTTCTACTAAACATCCCATGTAAATGCAAGAGGGAAAATAAATCTATGATTGCACTAGGATTTCTCAAGAGCACCAATCCTAATCATTTATTGACATTAACAATCAAGAATTCAAGGGATTCGAAAGATATTTTTACTAATGAACCATGGCCTTCAAATATCAAATTCAATTAATTAGAAATGAAAACTACCAAATGAAAGACTTGAAAACTATAAATGTAAAGCTAAAAGGCTAGAGCAAATCCGTTATACACTATTGCAAATAAATGGACATATCATATGTCGAAAAATGTGAGCGAATGCAGGAGCATGGACCCATCCTCTGAAAAAATCAACAAGAATGAGTTCTAGAAGGCACAACTATCAAAAGACGAGGTAATATCTATTCTCTAAAGGATTAAAAGTGTGAAAAAAGATATCTATGAGGGATCTTAGGAATTCATTGAGGGATTTGTGGAGAAGATCATGTTGAATGATTTGTGGAGAGAATTCTCTTCAGAGCTTTATCTAGAAGATCTTGGATCTTGATATAATCCATGATATTGTAATTTTATTGCGCCGAGAGGCGCATCTACAGCCCAGTATGACCCCGATGTCAGGTGGGTCACGTCCTCATACAAAATGTCGGCTTAAGTTTTAAATTAAAAAAAAAAAAATCGCATTGTGCTAGAACATATATCAATTTCTAATACAATTATGTATTATTTATATAATTTTAATGGATAGTAAATTATATACGTGAATTTGAATGGATCATAAATTTACCTTTAACAAAAAAAAATTACCACATTGAATTTCCAAATTAAGTAAAATTTTAAACATCTTTACTCTTTACTAAAGTCAATACCATTTCCTAAATCAAAGAAAAAGAGTTAATTCAACACAAACAATCAAAATCCAAAATATTTTAATATTTATTTTAATTAAATATTTGTAAAATGAATTTATACTTACTCCAGAGCTATGGTAAATAAATAAAAAAATATATAAACTAGATGTATGGTAAATAAATAAAAATTCTTTTTATATTTATTCCATAAACCTTTTTATATTTAAAAAACTTTAAAAAGAGGTTTTATTTAGATGAAGCCTATGGGAAGAATACCATGGGACAAATTAATATTGATACCATGGGCCAAATACCATGGGTAAATAAATAAATATAAAAGAGGTATAAACAAGTATGATAAATAAATAAATAAATATAAAATAGATATAAAGAGGTATGGTAAATAAATAAATATAAAAGAGGCATAAAGAGGTAGTGTAAATAAATAACAATATATCAAATAGGATTATAAATAAAAATCTAATTATATAACAAGCCTATGGGCCAAATACCATAGTAAAGAAAATGGGTATGGTAAATAAATAAAAATATAAATAAACTAGAGGTATGGTAAGTAAATAAAACCTCTTTTCATATTTACTCCATAATCTGATTTATATTTACGAATATTTATGTTCATTAGTTTACATAACTAAGAAGAAATAGAGAGAGAGAGTGATAAGGGAGATATGGAGAGAGTGTGTGTATGTTTAGGGGTGAGATAAAGAGACAAAGTAAGATGTATGGAAAGAAGGGGGGAGAGAAGAAGTGAGAAGGAGAAAGGGAGGGATATAGTAATGTAGTTGGAGAGAGAGAGAGAGGGGTGGAAAGAGAGAGAGAAAGAAAGGGATGGGGGAAGAGAGAGGATTAGAGAGAGAGAGAAAGAGATATGGGGAAAGAGAGAGGATTGGAGGGAAAAGAGAGAGAGAGAGGTGGGAGAGAAAGGGAGAGAGAGGAAGGATGAGAGAGAGGAGGAGAGTGATGGGGGAAGAGAGAGAGAGAGAGAGAGAGAGAGAGAGAGAGGAAGAGAGAGAGATTTAGGGGAGAGAGAGAGAGAGGACTTGAGAGAGAGGAGGAGAGAGGGATCGATAAGAGAGATTTCGGTGTAGATGTTGGTTTCTAGAGAGAGAGAGAGAGAGAGTGATAAGGAAGATGGAGAGAGAGGGAGAGATGACAAAAGGAGGAAAGAGAGATATTAATGGGGGAGAGGGAGAGAAGGGGAAGATAGAGATATAGATGGAAGGTGAAGAGAGGGAAGAAGAGAGAGATGGGGAGAGGGGGTGAATGAAAAAGAGATTGATATATATGGAGTACGAGAGTGCGTGTGTTTAGGGGGGTGAGATAGAGAGACAAAAAGGAATAGATGGAGGGGGATATAGATATGGATGGAGGGTGGAGAGAGGGAGGAATATTTCTCGCACTAGATGGATTGATATAAGTGGAGATGGTGATTTCTAATCCTATTTGATTATTTGCACTAGATGCATCGATTTTAGTGTAGATATTTCCTAAATCAAAGGAAAAGAGTTAATTCAACACAAACAATCAAAATCCAAAATCTTTTAATATTTCTTTTAATTAAATATTTGTAAAATGAATTTATACTTACTCCAGAGCTATGGTAAATAAATAAATAAAATATAAACTAGATGTATGGTAAATAAATAAAAATTATTTTTATATTTATTCCATAAACCTTTTTATATTTAAAAAAACTTTAAAAAGACGTTTTATTTAGATGAAGCCTATGGGACGAATACCATGGGACAAATTAATATTGATACCATGGGCCAAATACCATGGGTAAATAAATAAATATAAAAGAGGTATAAACAAGTATGATAAATAAATAAATAAATATAAAATACATATAAAGAGGTATGGTAAATAATTAAATATAAAAAAGGCATAAAGAGGTAAGGTAAATAAATAACAATATATCAAATAGAATTATAAATAAAAGTCTAATTATATAACAAGCCTATAGGCCAAATACCATAGTAAAGAAAAGGGTTATGGTAAATAAATAAAAATATAAATAAACTAGAGGTCTGGTAAGTAAATAAAACCTCTTTTCATATTTACTCCATAATCTGCTTTATATTTACGAATATTTATGTTCATTAGTTTACATAACTAAAAAGAAATAGAGAGAGAGTGTGATAAGGGAGAGATGGAGAGAGAGTGTGTATGTTTAGGGGTGAGATAAAGAGACAAAGTAAGATGTATGGAAATAAGGGGGGAGAGAAGAAGTGAGAAGGAGAGAGGGAGGGATATAGTAATGTAGTTGGAGAGAGAGAGAGGGGTGGAAAGAGAGAGAGAAAGAAAGGGATGGGGGAAGAGAGAGGATTAGAGAGAGAGAGAAAGAGATATGGGGAAAGAGAGAGGATTGGAGGGAAAAGAGAGAGAGAGAGGTGGGAGAGAAAGGGAGAGAGAGGAAGGATGAGAGAGAGGAGGAGAGTGATGGTGGAAGAGAGAGAGAGAGAGAGATTAGGGAAGAGAGAGGGATTTAGGGGAGAGAGAGAGAGAGAGGAAGGACGAGAGAGAGGACTTGAGAGAGAGGAGGAGAGAGGGATCGATAAGAGAGATGGAGTTGGAGGGGGAGAGATGTAGGAAATAATAAATATAGAGAGTGAGAAGTGGAGAGAGATAAGGAGTGACAAGGGAGAGACAGAGAGGGAGAGTGTATGTTTGGGGCTGAGATAAAGAGACAAATAAGGAGAGATGGAGATAAGGGGGGAGAAGGAGATATAAGGAGAGAGGGAGGGATATAGTAACATAGTTGGTTGGTGAAGAGAGAGAGAGAGGGAGAGAGAGATGGGAGAGAAAGGGAAAGAGAGGAAGGAAGAGAGTGGATGTGAGAGAGTGGAGAGAGGGAGGGAAAGAGAGATGGACTTGGAGGGGGAGGGGGAGAGAATTAAGAAGAAAGAAGTAGAGAGAGAAAGGTGGAGAGAGAGAGAGTGAGTGAGTGATAAGGAAGATGGAGAGAGAGGGAGAGAGGGGGAAGATAGAGATATAGATGGAAGGTGAAGAGAGGGAAGAAGAGAGAGATGGAGAGAGGAGGGGATTGACAAAGAGATTGATATATATGGATTGCGAGAGTGTGTGTGTTTAGGGGGGTGAGATAGAGA
The DNA here is from genome assembly GCA_034641835.2 of Pinus albicaulis. Classification (NCBI taxonomy): domain Eukaryota; kingdom Viridiplantae; phylum Streptophyta; class Pinopsida; order Pinales; family Pinaceae; genus Pinus; species Pinus albicaulis. The sequence continues at coordinate 1,504,694,726 of CM076581.1, read as the reverse complement.
GACAGAAAAGAAGAAATGGAGGAGGATATAGATATGGATGGAGGGTGGAGAGAGGGAAGAATATTTCTCACACTAGATGGATTCATATAAGTGGAGATGGTGATTTCTAATCCTATTTGATTTATTTGAGTAAATGCATTGATTTCCGTGTAGATGTTGGTTTCTAGAGAGAGAGAGAGAGAGAGAGTGATAAGGAATATGGAGAGAGAGGGAGAGAAGACAAAAGGAGGAAAGAGAGATATTAATGGGGGAGAGGGAGAGAAGGGGAAGATAGAGATATAGATGGAAGGTGAAGAGAGGGAAGAAGAGAGAGATGGGGAGAGGGGGTGATTGAAAAAGAGATTGATATATATGGAGTACGAGAGCGTGTGTTTCGGGGGGTGAGATAGAGAGAAAAAAAGGAATAGATGGAGGGGGATATAGATATGGATGGAGGGTGGAGAGAGGGAGGAATATTTCTCGCACTAGATGGATTGATATAAGTGGAGATGGTGATTTCTAATCCTATTTTATTATTTGCACTAGATGCATCAATTTTAGTGTAGATATTTATTTCTAATGATATTTGATTACTTGCACTAGATGCATTGATTTCAGTGTAGGTGGTGATTTCTAATACAATTTGATTGCTTGCACTGAATGTGTTGATTTCTAATACCATTTCCTAAATCAAAGGAAAAGAGTTAATTCAACACAAACAATCAAATTCTAAAATCTTTTATTATTTATTTTAATTAAATATTTGTAAAGAGGTATGGTAAATAAATAAATATAAAAGAAAAGAAGAAATGGAGGGGGATAGAGATATGGATGGAGGGTGGAGAGAGGGAAGAATATTTCTCACACTAGATCGATTCATATAAGTGGTTATTTCTAATCCTATTTGATTTCTTTGAGTAACTGCATTGATTCCAGTGTAGATGTTGGTTTCTAATCTTATTTGATTGATTGCATTAGGTGCATTGATTTCAATGTAGAAGTTATTTTCTAATCTTATTTGATTGCTTGCATTAAATGCATTGATTTCAATATATATGTTGATTTATGATTTTATGTAATTGGATATATGACGATACATTAATATTAAAGTGATTGGATTAACAATATGCATTGATTTTAGTGTAAGCACAAAAAGTTATTAACAATGTAGATTGATTTTTGTGTTATAGTAATTTAAGCTATTAATATTGGAGAGCAAGAGAGACAAGGTATCATGTTTACTACAATAGATCGAGCTAAAGATTTAAATGGTTTATGATTTAAATTTTCTTTTTCATATAATCGATATGAAAAGATAATAAAACTAACAAGGGAGGAAATAAGAATAGTAGAAGAAAATAGTTTGAGATTGATTGTAACATGAGTACGTTCTTATTATTCACATTTTCTATCTTTCAACACTATTATTGTCACTTCGCATTTAAAAAAAATATTTCATCATTTTTCATCATTATAGTTATTAACAATAATTATCATCTCAATGAACTGAGGTAACTAAGAAAATTTAAAATTAAAATGACCAAGTTAATCTCAGAAATATTTAGCATATTTAAAACGATTATATTAATATTTGATATATTTACATATTATTGATAAAATTAATCATATCTTTGATAGATTTTCCTTGGCAGCACACGACTGAAACCAGCCTAGATCCATCTTCCCTTTCAAAAATATACAAAAATTTTAATAATCTGAAAAATGTGACATTGAGGTATAAAATTTGCGGAACCGGCCACAGATCCATCTAACTGCAAGGATTTGTCATGTGGCAGGAAGGAGTCGAAATCTCTCGAGGTCTGAAACCTTTCCTCAAGTTTTGCACTCAAAAAATAGGTTTGCACCTCGAGAGATTTGATCCCTCTCGGCGCATGATAGATCCAGAGTTAGATGGATCTAGGCTGGTAATATAAAATGTAAACTTGTGTGTGTGAAGGGACGACCATTAGAATGAATATCTAGCAAGCCAAGGCGCCTAAAAATGCTATGTAATAGTATAATGAGTTTAATTAATGAAATTTGATTTATGCTTTATGTCATTCTATGTGTAAATCATACGTTGATGTGTTAATGTGTTGAAGAATTGATACATTACAATTGTTTAATAAATTAGATTAGACAAACAACTAGAAAGTTTAGTGAGCCCACTCTTACATATATTAAATGAAGAAAATAAAAAAAATACAAACTAAATGAGTACTTATGAAGAAAATAAAAAAAATACAAACTAAATGAGTACTTCAAACTAGAGACAAAATATCAATAATTGATTATTACCGGAAGAAAATGAGAAATCACAAATATCAAAGCATGAATTTCACTCTCTCTTACAATAATCCTCCTTGCACTTTCATTACGCACCCCCTATGAAAATGAGATATCACAAATATCAAAGCATGAATTTCACTCCCTCTTACAATAATCCTCCTTGCACTTTCATTACCCACCCCCTTCTCGTCTGTTTTGTGGTTATATATATTCGTCATAAATATATTCGACTCGATCGGACGTGCAACGTTTGGTGTGCAGTTGACTGAAGAAGAGAATCTAATGAGTATTCTCACTAGTCGCACTCGAAACACCGTAGCCTTATATAAAATTAAATTAAAAATGATTCCAAAATCATTTTATTAACCTGATTTGTATATTTCGGGATCATTTGCACATTTAATATAACTATTTGAAAATAAATAAAGATTTCAAGATCATTTTGCACATTTAATATACTTACGTGAAAATCAGCTGACATTCAGACCAACCAGTCAGGCCAGAAACGACAGCACACGGTCGCCTCCTTCACTGATCCTTATCTCTATGGCTATTGCTATAAGTATAATGGACTCCTACTGATCCGAAATACAACGTTTGGTTTGCAGTTGAGTAAACAACAGATTGCAGTTGAGTAAACAACAGAAAGAAAGAAAGAGAGAGAAAGAATAAGCTGCGTATAATGAGTAGTGAAAACTATTGTGCTTTGCACGCAGTGGTTGTGCCATTTCCTGCTCCAAGTCATGTTATCGCGCTCATGAATTTGACACAGTTGCTCACTCTACGTGGATTTTTCATCACTTTCGTCAATACTGAGTGGGTGCTTCAACGTATGCTCGAAGTTTCTGCCGGAAACACCAATTCTCTTATATCTCTCGTTCGCAGAGGCGATACTGATCATGAGTGGGAGCAACGAAGGTCCAAAATTCGTTTTCTGTGTATTCCCGATGGCTTGCCGCCCGACCACGGCCGCCTCTCCAACCTCGCCGAATATCTGCCTGCACTGCAAAAATTGAGCCCTGCATTAGAGCAACTCATTCGCAACAGCGGTACTACAGCTGATGATGGCAAATCTCCATTTCCAGCCATCACATGCGTTGTTACAGATTCCTTCATGTCCTGCACGGAGCAAGTTGCCACGAATCTGAAAGTGCCCAGGGTTATCTTCTGGGCCTTTTGTGCTGCTGCCTCCATTTGCCAGCTCCACGCTAACTTCCTCAAGTCTCAGGGACATATTCCTGTCAAAAGTAAGCACAGCACTAGTCCATCTCCACTTAACTTGGCTATTGCCACACTGTTTTCCTTATAACTTCCGCCTTTCGGCTATTTTGATTTTGGTTTTGGCTATCTGCAATAACTAATATCCTTGGTACTGTTCGTTGGGCCTATTTGTAAGTGCAGCAAGCGAAGAAGGCATTCCAGGGAAACTGATTACTTGTCTTCCAGGTAATCTCCCACCTTTGAGGCCAACTGATCTGTTGTTCGCCTATCGCGCTCAAGATCCGACAGACCTTCTTTCGAATGCTTTCCTACATGAATCAAATATTGCGAGTAAAGGGGACTACGTACTGGTGAACACGTTTGAAGAGCTCGAAGGGAGCGACGCAGTAACGGCCCTGTCTTTGAATGGATGTCCTGCCCTCGCAATAGGACCCCTTTTCCTTCCTAACTATTTACAAGGGAAGGATTCCACCAGCAATCTTTTGGAGGAGGACGAGAGGTGTTTGGCATGGCTGGATATGCAACAGCCAGCGTCTGTTATATACGTTTCCTTTGGCAGCATAGCTGTCAAATCTCAGGAGCAACTGCAGCAGCTGGCGCTAGGGTTAGAGGGTAGCGGGCAGCCATTCTTGTGGGTTCTCCGCTCCGATATTGAAGATGGAAGGCCCGCAGTTTTACCGGATGGGTTTGAAGAACGAACCCAAGATCGGGCACTGCTTGTAAGTTGGGCGCCTCAGGTTAAGGTGCTTGCCCACATATCGGTTGGATTATTCCTCACTCACGGCGGATGGAACTCTACATTGGAGAGCATAAGCATGGGAGTTCCTGTGGTGGGTTTTCCTTATTTTGGCGATCAGCATCTCAACTGTAGATTCGCCCAGGATGTGTGGGAGGTCGGCCTGAATTTTGAAGGGGTGGACGTGGATGCCCACAAAGTGGTGTCAAAAGAAGAGGTGGAGGATAGTGTGAAGAAAATGATGACAACCACCAAGGGAAAGCAGTTGAGAGAGAACGCTCTTCAACTGAAGGAATATGCAACCAGGGCAGTCCTCGAGGGCGGCTCGTCTTTTAATAACTTGAACACCTTCGTTAAAGACATGGAAGCTAAAGTAACAGTCCATTCACAGAACGAAACCAAGTGATTAATAATGTCTCATTCGCGGAAGTCTCGGCTCTTGTTGAGGCTTAAGTTAATTGCTATTGTGTGTGGCTTGCATGCTGTTACACCTAGCCTAGGTTTATAGTAGCAGCTAGTGGATTTGATCCTCTGTGTTGCTCAGAAAACTCATTCCCCTAGATACAAAAAAAAAATAATAATGTCTCGAATGGCGTCTCTAAAGCGGAGCTGAAACGGCGAAAGGCACTAGACTTTCATCGGATCCACCCAGGATCAAAACCTTCGTGGAGACATACGCCTGTTGTGTCTTGGCTAGAAGAGTAGGTGACCCCATAGCGGACGTCTTGGCTCTTATTGAGGCATAAGTTAATTTCTATTGTGTGCGGCTTGCAGGCTGTTGCACCTACCCTAGGTTTATAGTGGCAGCGAGTTGGATTTGATCCCGAGCCTTGCTCATGCAACTCTCACCATTTACCGATTGCCCTAGATTAAAAATAAAAATAAATAAAAAATGTCGAGAATGACTCTGATTCTGGAATCTCAGCGCATTATTTTTTTGGGTGGCCCATTGAAAATTTTCAGCTGTTAGGATGTGTTTATTACGAGTGGCCTCACAAAAATATAATTCTCTCAAAAAATGCATGTTGCAGGGTTTCTTATAATATTCCTTTGCTCAATTAGATAGTAATATTGGATCTCACAACATTGGGGTGTGCGTTGCAATAATTATTATGTGCCCGATGAAAAAAGCAATACCTTTCATATGGGATAACCAAGCTTAGATATTTTTTATGCTTTTAAACAAGTTGTGTTATCTTCCTAGTTACTTAATCCTCTTTATTTTAATTGTGAATTATTTTTATATCTAGTGGCCTTTGAATCTCCTCTGAATCCACCATTGGTATGTTGATATTTGTAGCTTGGGAGGTACTCCATGCCACAGGGTTCGGTATTTTGGAGAAATAAGCTCCACAAAAGTGGATTATGGTATTAGAACCCAAGGTGGGGATTTTTTACCCAAAGGAGTTGGGACAAAACCATGAGGATATTTTATGACTTGGCATAGCCATATGGAAAAGCACCCTTAAAGGAGCAAGGGGAAACTTCAAGCCCAATGAGATCCCTTGTCAAAGTGAAGATATTAATTTTTTATGTGGGAAAACAACAATAGAAATTCAAGTCGGTATTAGGTGAACGACCCTTTTAGAAGGACATATTGTTTCCCCTAAAGAAAGATATAAAACAAGGAGCCTCATTCCTCACCAACCCAAGTGAAATTGTTATAAGTAAAGAACATCTGAAGTTTGAGGCAACACAAGGAGAGGGAAATTATGAAGTGTGTCTTTAGTGTCTTCTATTGTTTGGGACATGTGTGTATTACATGAGTAGGTTGGTCGTGAAGTTAAAGGGTAATTTTTGGTTAGAAAGTGCATGCGTAAGAGTTATTCTTCTGAAGGAGTAGGGGCCAAATTCTTCTAAATTGTTATAGGTAGGGCTAGTTGAGGTCAAAATTGGGTTGGAACAACAACTTAAAGTGGTAAGCTAACAACACAGATAAGGAGGAGGAAACAAAGTTTTTGGGTGGTTTTGAGGGTTTTTTAAGGGATTTTCTAGTGTCATCACTAGGTTGGAAAACCTCAGATATGAGTTTTCACAGATCAGTGGACAACAACAAAGGAGAGAGCCCTTGATCAGAGGTAAGTTCTCTTTAAGTTGATGATTTTCAAGGTGGTTGGGTGTCTTAGTAGAGGACATATTTCTTGGGCACCTTAATATTGTTATGAGGGCAACAAGTAGGTGACCCAAGTAGCCCTAGATCAGTTGGTAGGAAGGAATTTCACAGTTGTAAGGAGGGTGAAGTTTGGTGAGCTTAGTGACTAATCTTTGAAGGGCTAAAGAAGGAGGTCAAAGGTAGCAGTTGATAGCCCTAATTTGATTGTTCAAGAAGGATTTTTGATATTCATAGTAGGAATCCCTACATCCCTTAAGTGTGTCTTCATTGGGTAGCATAAGAAGGCAATAGTGGGAAGAAATTCCCAAAGAGTTGTGTCCTTAAAGGACTAAGGAGCATATAGTGGGCAAGAAGTCCCAAAGGTGTTGAATTCTTGAAGGAAAAATGAGAAACAAGTGGGAAAATGTGAAGAGCCGAGGTGTTGAGTCATTGATGGATGAATGATAAGCTAGAGGGCAGATTGGAGTCGTGTTCAGTGGCATGAAGGAACTCGTTCATAGATAGTGGAAAAGAGGTGTTGTTGCAAATCGGAGCCAAAGGACCAGGTATATGTGTTCAGTGTATGACCAAGGTAGCTATGAAGAGCTCTACATCAGCTAGATGGTAAGTGTACCTTGTTCAAGAAATATTGGTTGTCAAAGGACTGACACCAAACCCAAGTTGTATTACTTGTATCAATGGATGTATGTGGGCCACTCTTCCTGATACGAGCTCCTTGGATAGTTTTGTTAAATTTTGTTAATATGACGAACTTGGGTCATTGAATTTTTTTAAAAAGTTTTCTATATTATACACATGTTCATTTACTATTGTTTATACTTTGTTATGCAAATTAGTTTGTTGTGGTATTTCAATTGGTAGTGTCATAGATTCTAAGACTCTAATCTATATTCGACTACCGTGAAAAAACAACAATATAGTATCGTAGCTACTTGGAATGGCTAGTGAATCAAAGTGTGCACAATGAAGTAGCTTAGAGGGAGCTAATATTTTCTAGATCATGGAGAAGAGGATTCAACTGAAGACATGGAGATGTGGTCTTTAATAACATTCCAAAATTTTTTTTTGTGACTTATAGTGGATTGGTGGTGAACCTCATGAACAATAGTTTGTTGTAGGGCAGGTTGTTGATCATGGAATTCCTTTGACTTTTGATGGATCGTTGGGATAGCTCGAGGATTTCTTTGGCATGGACGAGATTGGTATGATCGATATTACTTCGTGTGAGGGACTGAATGCTCGTAGGATAATTTATTCATTGGATCATGATGTTGCATGCCTGATATTAGAGGGATGTGCATGTGTTTTTTTTTTATTTAGGAGGATGAGTGCTTACAACATGGGGTTGGGGTGATGATGGCCCATGTTCAATCGTAGCTCAGACTCACCTTGCAGGACATGACATTAGTAGAAAATTGAGGTAGTTAAGATAATGTAGAATCAAAGGGAGTGTCTGTGTGATGTTCAACTCATGTCAACAGTCATTTCACACTTTCATTGACAGTCTCCCTCACTTTGGTTGCGATTGTACTTATATTTTGGTGAGTTTTCGCTTTTGCGCATTTTCAATTTACAGGTGTTTCTTTTACATATGTGGTTATCGCTTTTACTCGATTTCATTTTAATAAGTTTCATTTTCATGTTATATTCACTCTAGAATATGTCAGTTTCAAGGTGGTTTGAATTTTGCAAGTATCATCTTATGTTTTCCTCCTGTTGCAGGTCTCACTTTTGTTCATTTTACTCCTGCATGTGTCACACCTTTGCATATCACCAAAGTAATTTTTGGCACATTTTTCTACATGATATGGTATTATATATTATTAGGATATGCACTGGACACATTCCTACATCGTACACATCTTTTGGTCAAATTCTTCACTTATGTCATAAGTTGTCTTCTAACTGTTGAAATGTGTCATTTCGACTGTCACACATAGAAATAAGTGTCAATATTTTGTCACCTCAAGGTGTGATTGTTATCCATAGGTATTATGTATATTTCTAGCTTTTATTTATGGTTTTATGTGTATGGTCCATGTTTGAGTTGTATCCAGACGCATTTCTCTATTTTTGTCTATTGGCCTGATACTTAGCCATTTTGGATCCCTTCTTTATCCTTCAGCCTAGTGCAATTTATGAAGGAATTCTCCCTCTTAACAAGGGAGTAAATTAATATATTATTGGGCCTCAATTATGAAATCCTACTCACCAATATTGCTTCACTAAGTCCTCGTCAAGCTCACTTCAAAATTGTTGCACATTATGATTCTCCCAAGGGAATTCACCTAATCCTCCTTGCTGATACTTAGTCACTACACTATGATTTGGTGACCTCTACCTTGCATGAGACATATATTACTTCTATATAACAAAATGGAACCCTTCCACATTTTGTAGAGGAAAAAAATACAATGCAAAGATCCTCCTATCTTTATAGTGCAATGAAAACCCTCCTAGGAAAATAGGCTCCTTTCCTTTGGCCTCCTTCAATGAAAAGCACATTCCAAATGGTCAATTCCCCCCTGTTGAGTCAAATTGTGCTAGCCTAGGTTGAAAAACACACTAAAAGGTAATAGTGACCCCTTATTGAGAAAAATGTGCTTTCCTTAAATCCTTTTCTCCCTTTGATCACATGGCACACTCCCGAAAGTTGAAGCCTCACCCTTCCCCAATGCGCTATGCACGCAAGCATTTCCTACACTCTTCTTCAAGATTTCTTAGAATAATAGGGAAGGTTGAAGGAAGCCTCCTCCATGTATTTGACTAGTCAAACTATGTTTTCCTAGAATTCTCCTTATCCTTTGAGCACATGACATGGTATTGAAGGTCGAAGCTTTAACTTTCCCCTTTTCCAATGTGCTCTACGCCTTATCCTTCCTTAAAAAATTCATTTGAGTGCATGGCATAGTATGGAAGGATGAAGTATGTTTCCTCTCAATCCTCTACTGTTCAAACTGTGCTTTCAAGTCTCCCTCTCTTTTCTTTAAAGCGCATGACACGCACTTGAAGGCTAAAGCCTTCTTCCTTCCTCCTTCATGCTTCCCCACTTTGGTAGACCAAGGATAGCTCCTCTTCATAGAATGCATGGTGCAGTAAAGATGAGCATTGGAGTTTTCCTAATCCACTCATGAGTTTTACTACACCCTCCTAATCAAGCCTCCTTCTTTTAACACTCTCACGAGCCCATTATGAGTTGATCGTTCCATGAGCTAGGTAGTAACATAATATATATTTTAAGGATTATATTTCCACGTCATGAATGATTTTCATTGGAAGGAATATGTTCCTAGTATGAAAAGGTGATGCTCAAGAGCTATATATCAAGGAGAAAGCAAACATAAACACCTGGGAGAAGAAGAATAAAATAGAGCTATCAAGGAGACATGAAGTAGATCATGGACCATGATAGAAAGATGACATTGCATGATGAATTAGAGGATTATGATATTGATAAAAGACCTTTTGGAGGGTTAATGAGCATAAAAAAGTGGATACTTCAGGAAGATGAAGCATAGATCAAATCTATCATCAAGAATGCAAGACGAAGCACCAAGGAAGATATCTTGGCATTGCCACCTCATCATGAAGTCCATGTCATTATTATCAAGTTGTAACGTATACAAGTGTCAACATAATAGTTAATGTGTGTCCTTGTGTCATGCCACATCGTCATGTTGAATGTAGTGATGTATTCTCAAGAAAAGGATAAAATGTAATGTGTGGAACTCCAAGAGTCATATGTCAAATATGAAAATTCACTTAGTCATGTACAGAAAAAATGTCTTTAGGAGAAGTCAAAAATTCATTTAGAAGTTCAAGAGTTGCATAGAAGTTAAAAGGTCATAATATAAGTCCAAGATTTATGAGGGTAACTCAAGAGTCATGGGGATGTGAAAGGTTATTTCTCTTGTTATAAAAGTAACCTCATGACTCAAGAAAAAGGATTTTGGAGGCTTATGATTTGGAGAGATAGTCTTGGCTTCTCTACTTGGCATAAGAGAGAAAACTATTATTTGGAGAAGAAATAAGTGACACAATGTTCCACTACTGAAACTAGTGCCTCATCATGATAAGTTGTACTTGGATCTCACACCTAAATAAACTAGTGCCTTTACATTATTTATTTTTATTCAAGAAAAAGAATGATATATAATCCTCTTCATCTTCATTGATTCTATCAATTAACTTCCCTAACTCTCAAATAATTAACATTCATTATAAATCAATAATACAGGTATATATAGAGGTAAATATATAAATATCATTAGAAATTAGACATAATTTATAGCTCAGTGAAAATGATCATTTACCCTTATGTGGCAATCGACCCCACATACCAGTCGTAGAATACAATTGCAAATGAAAGAAGGTCTAATTAGGTCATGTGATTGGGTTTCCTCCCTCATTGATGATTGATCCAATAGTATTCCCATTTAGGGCATCAAAAATCTGATATATGCAACATGTTCTTCGACCACCATGAATCTCCCATCTATCGAATGAGGGATACTATGAATAGACTCATTGGCCATGGCTAATATTTTATAAATTTCTTCTTAAACGCTTGTTGGATCAGCTTCAACTTCCTATGAGATTCCCAAAAGGATTTTACTGTGATATCAATATGATATGTAAATTACTGTGGATATTACATTAGATATTTTTTCACAACAAATCTAATAAAAATATCTAAAATCTATTCTATGAAGGTGATATTACTTTAGATTCTAGATTTTCTAATGATTAATTTTGTTTGTGCTTGAAATAAATAAAATATAGACAATAGTGAACAATGAATGTAATCACACACCATCCATAATTGGCACACATATTTTCTCTATAAAACCCTTACAACCAAAAACTCAAAAGGTGAGGTTGCAATTCTCTGCTCTCCGTGGAAGGGAAAAATGCAAGTAGAAAGGAAAATACACTTTGTATGAGGTTACCGTAGACCTGTGACCTATTAGACCAACACAAAAAACTAACTTCCTCTATTATAATTAGAGGAAATTTCAACCTAAAAGTGGTCTCCTAAGAAAACGGAAAGAAAAAAAAAATATCCATGTAGACAATTTTTTAATATTACTTTTATTTATGTTCCACCATATTTATTAGCATGAGAAAAATATAATATTTTTGGATGCATCCATAGTTGTAATTCATAATGATAAAAAAATGTTTCTGAATATAAAACATTTTAACATAGTTTTTCTTATCATTTTTAATATAATATTTCTATTTTTTTTACTTTTATCGAAATCCCTCAATATATGACTCTTTTATTAAATTAAATTTCTATATAATTTGTATATTTAAATTAAATTGTTTATATATATATATAACTTTTTTTTTTCTTAGTGATTTTTTATTGATGTTGTGTATAGAGGCAAAAATTTCACTCGAAATATATATATTTGTATTGGAATCATGTAATTTTTCACATATTTTGAACTATTTAACCATTCTATATTTAACTGTATTTAATTATTTAACTAATTTTTATTTATTTATTTAAATATTTTTTACTATTTAACTATTTTTTGGGTGCTTTTTCGCATGGTCATTAATGTCAAATGGCGCGCATTTTTAATTTGTATTTTCTACTAAAATTAAGATGTACATTGCATTAAAATTTTTCTGATATTCTAATTCATATGTGTAAGGTAGGTAAATAATATTAATAAAATATTTCACCATACCCAAGTTAATAATAAAATATTTCACTAATACCCAAATTAATAATAAAATATTTCATGGATATCCAAATTAAACAATTCAATATTATTTAAAACATGTACCTCTTTTAAATTCAAAGGATTTTGATTGGTTTACATATTATGAGATGTAAATTAAATCAAAATTTCATGGCCACTTTTAGGCTGAAATTTCCTCTAATAGTGACTTTCTCACTCTTACTCCTAGTTTCTCTGCTCTATTTTGGAATAAGATAAAATCAAGTAGAATGGGAGCTCTTATCCTCCTAGTGGCCTAGTTCTATAATAGCTTGGTAGTCAACTAAGGGTCATGTTTGACTCCTTCAACTCTTTTCTTGAGTTACAACTTTGACTCTTCCAAAATATTGTTCATAGTCCACGAATGGCTAACCCATTTTTCATGAGTAATGGGGTTGACATGGCATCCCCCCATACTTGCATGGTGGTTAAACATAGTGGGTTAAGTTGTGGGAGACATAAATTTCATATATGAACTCTGATTGACATGATTCTTGAACCATTGGAAAGGTATCTAAGTGTACAACACTATCCTAAGGTCAAAAAAATAAGACAAACTCACTCTCACTACTAGTTTCTCTACTCTACTATGGAAAAAGTTACAATCAAATAGAATTGAACCCGTTCTCCTCGTAGTGGCCTAGTTTTAACATATTCTGGTAGCCAACTAAGGGTTAGGTTTGACTCCTTCAACTCTTGACCTGAGTTACAACCTTGAATATTTTAAAATATTCTTCGTAGTCCCCAAATGGCTAGCCCATTTTGAATTAGTAGTGTGGTTGACATGGCATTGACCCATACCATGGTGGTCAAACACAAAGTGTTAAATTGTTGGAGGAATAAATTTTTTATGTGAAATTTGATTAGCATTATTCTTGAGCCATTGGAATGGTATCTAAGTGTAAAACACTACCCTAAGGTCCAAGACTTAAGAAAGACTCACCCTCACTGCTAGTTTATTTTCTCTACTATGGAAAAAGATACAATCAAATAGAATGGATCCCCTTACCCTCCTAGTGATCTAACTCTAACATAACCTAGTAGCCAAAAAACGGTTAGGTTTGACTCCTTGAACTCTTCACTTGAGTTACAACTTTGAATCTTCTAAAATATTCTTCATAATCCACAAATGGCCAGCCCATTTTGCATGGGTAACGGGGTTGAAAAGGCATACACCCATACCATGGTGGTCACACACGATGGGTTAAATTGCGAGAGGCATAAAATTTGTATATGTAATTTGATCAACATGATTCTTGAACTATTGGAAAGGTCTCTGAGAATGAAATACTATTATAATGTACAAGAATTAAAAATGAGAGATTTGATCCCCAAAAAAATCATTTAATGCCTCGAAATGGCCGTAAAATATTTAATATCCTAATTATCCAAACTCGGGCATAATAGTTAAAAAGACCTTGCAAGTTGATTCCTCCAATTTTTCGACTCTAAAATCATAGAGATAATTGACTAGAAATACACTGATCCAATTCAAATCAAACAGTCTCTAGTAGAATCTAGCAAATTAAGGTGAATCTCTAGTCCCCTAATAAAATAACCTTCATTATTCCCAATAGAATCATGATACCAAAATAATCATACTTTTGCCTCTCCAAGATATGATCACCTTAGTTAAACCCTATACCTCCACAAAACTAGGGTTCCCTCCACTGATTAGAGTAGGAGGTTCTTTTTCTCTATGATAAACCAAGTTCACCACCTAGAAAAATCATGTTAGTAGTTGAAGGGAGAGATGTTGTACTCCCCTCATGTTTCCATCATGTGCTTGTGAGAATATATGAATCCCACCCTTATATGATGTATGGATGCATTCCCAATGCAAGGTGTAGTGGTGGTGTCATGAAACATGGTAGTGGTCATAGCCCCATCCATCATCACCTCATTCAAGTAAATACCTTCACATTATGGTAGGAAGAAAGTGTGCATTTAAATGTATGAATGGTAAGGATAAATATGTGAATTTTTGTATTAAAAATACACATATTCACCCTCCTATTTTTATAATATGCTACTTCATCATAGAGTTTTAAGGCCTCTTTGGATAGTTTAATTCCCCTAAAGGGGACTTCCATCTTCAATCCTGTTAATTTTTCAATATTTCTCTATGATGTATGAAGTTAATTAAGCCAAAATTAGATTTTCATTAATAGTGTATTCATATCTATGCAATATCAATAACCATAAATTGTAACTGAAGATAGAAAAATGCATGCACAGAAAGAGAAGACAATATCAAAAACCATGAGACATAGAAATTGGTCTAAGACCAGGGAAAAACCCCACTGCGTTGGAAAACGTTTCAAGTCTTATTCTTTTATATATTTTCTTCAAAATATTTCTGCAGAGAGTACAATGAGCCCATTACATGTATATACCAAAAATAAATAGATCTAAACTGTGAAATGTCAAATCTACAATAGTAAAATATGAAACCAAAGGATAAAAAATACCAAGTGATCTCAGCTGCCCAGATCTAGATCTGGATCCATAATATTTTTTATAGTTGATCTGATGGGACTGTGACTGCGTGACAGATGAATGATGACATTTCACAAACAAAGGACTGAGAATAAGATTTGATATGCCCAATAACTCATAGAGTTGTGGCCTTAAAATGCCCTGCTCACAACTATACTAGCTCTGAGCCGCTACACAGAGTTTTGTGCCCGTGGCTGAGGGCCTAAAAAATTTAGAATATTGGCTGTGCACTGAATATTTCCTAATGGTGGCTTTACCAGGTTAGTCATGACCACACCAATATTAGCCTACAACTATAGCCCAATAGAGTCACTACCTAAAGTTTACCTGCCCAGAACCTAGATCCAAAATACCCAAATTTGAAATGTGCCTTTGTCTGTGACCCTGATCCACTGCGCAAGTCTCTTGCGATGTACTTGTGTGAACCAAAAACATAAAATATGACCAATACAAACATAGCACGAGGATGATCTCATGAGTGAATGTGTGCAAATGAACTTGGGGTCGCTTCTATTTATAACTTGTTGAGGGACCACTTGGGGCTTTCACTGAATCAACTCGTGGTTAGGCCAACTCATAAAATAATAATAAAAAATTAGAACTTAATTCTCTTTAACAGATTGGGACAATATATAGACTGATTTTGATCCTCTCGAAAATAGGAATCTAGTTAACTTATTATTTTAATCATCTGATTTGTCCATTGTGGAATTTGACTCTAGTTTCCAAAAACAATAACACTCCCTCTCAACTAGGAAGAATTTCACTATGTAATCTCTGCTTGAAGATCTCTACATCAAGGTGTCTTTACGACTCAACTCCATCTACTGAAACTTTATTGAATATAGAATAATGCAAATCAAGGAGAAATATCTTCCACTTGAATCTAGAAACAAGATAGCTCATCTCACAGGGGAGCACATCTTTGACCCTTGAATCTCATCGAGTAGCTTAGTCTCAACCCATAATCACAATATGGGAGAAACTGTTAACCCAATCCTATTGCCTACTGATCTTCCCATAAATTAATGTCATCGGTCATGCGGTAGAACACCTACATCAAAATACATCTTGGATGAGATACGAGACTTACCAAGAGGTAAGGATTACACACCTCCAAGCCTCCTCAACCCATTGGCTAAAAGGGGAGGGACAATCCCAAGAAGCCTTTCTTGTGGGTATGATGCCAACTGGGGTATACTATGCAACGCCCAACGATGGTGGAGATACGCGAATTGTCAACACAGATAAGGATCACACACATCCCACAAGTGAAGAATAGGGGAGCAACATCTTTGACGCTATTTTCTAGAGCTCCCTCAACCCTAGGAGCCCTTCACCTCAATTCCTCACCTTGAGAGCTCAAGTAGGGTAGGAAGATCTTGCTAAGTATTCTCGATCAACATTGCCCCTTATCCAAAGGGTCTACGTTCACTAGTCCATGTTTTTCTCTCAAAAATAATAACTCCCCTTTTAGTAATCCCTTGGTAAGAATATTTGCAGCTTGATCATCTATTGCAATGTGTTGGAGTCTATAAACTCCTCTCTGCACCATGTCATGGATGAAGTGATATCGAATCTCAATATGCCTGGAATTTTCATGGAATAAAAGATTATCTACCAAATTAATCTTGTTCTTATTACCACAATATATCATTGTATTATCCAAAGCTTTACCAAGGAGCTCTCCAAAGAGCTTCCTTAACCACACAGCTTCATAGCTTTCTGTGCTAGCAACAATGTACTCTACTTATGTGGTGCTCAATGCTACAGAATTTTGTTTCCTTCTCATTCAGGATATCATGGCAGAACCAAGGTTGAAACAACATCCATATGTACTCTTTCTATCGATGATATTACTTGCTAAGTTAAAATTAGTGAATCCATGAAGTTGGATATCTCCAATTGAGAATCTCAAACCAAATGTGATCAATCCCTGTAGGTATATAATTACATGCTTGGCTACTACCAAATTCACATGAAAGGGGTCAATCATGAACTGACTCAATGTGTTTATTGCATAAAATATATCCGGGCAGGTGTTCACAAGGAATATACGAGCCCCAATCAATTGTATATACTTAGATGGATTCCCTAGATCAGGTCCAGTTGTTTTACCACATAATTTATTGAAGTTCATTTCCATTGGAGTGACCATGGCTCTGCACTCGGTCATACCAAACCTTTCTAGTAGATTTACCAAATAATTTCCTTATGAGAGAAATATCTTGCCAAGCCTTTTCCATACCTCAAGGCCCAAAAATTAATGCATAAGACCGAGGTATTTCATTTCAAATTAAAATGATAGCTTCCTCTTGCATTCGATAATCAATGGTTCACTTCATGTTAAGAATAAATATTCAACATATAGAACTAGAATTAAAATCATACCATGAACAAACTTGGAATAGAGGTTGGGATCAACACTGCTTCTAGTGAAACCCAGTTTAATTATATAGCTATCAATGTGAACATACCAAGCTCAGGGAGCTTGCTTCAATTGAAAAAACTTGGAATAGAGGTTGGGATCAACAATGCTTATAATGAAACCCAATTTAATTATATAGCTATCAATGTGAACATACCAAGCTCAGGGAGCTTGCTTCAATTCATACAATGATTTCTTCAACCTGCACACATGTGTTGTGTGGTCTTTCACTTCAAATCCTTGTGGCTATTCCACAAAGACTTCTTCCTGTAACATACCATGGAGGAAGGCGGTCTTTACATCCATATGGTAAAGTTTCCATCCTTGACTAGCAACCAGGGCAACTATTGAGAAAATAGTTGTATATTGAGCCACAGGGGAAAATATATCATCGTAATACTCTCCCTCTTTCTGAGAGAAAACATGAGATACGAACCTTGCTTTATAATTTTTGATGTTGCCATCAATTCTATGATTGAATTTGAACAACCATTTAGAAGTCATAACAGACTTCCCCTGCGGTCTCAGTGCAAAATCCCACACATCGTTTTTCACGATTGATTCATGTTCTTCAGCCATGGTATCCTTCCAAGCCTATCCTTTAATAACTTCCTCAAATAAGGATGGTTAAAATTGAATCATGGTACTAATAGCTACAACATAACCCTGATACCTACAAGGTTCCTTCCTTTCTCTGAATGATTGGCGAACAAGAATACTCCTTTCACTATTTTGTAGAGTGTCGCGAAGCCAAAGCGATATTTTCCTTGAAAGAGGATCACTGGGAGGTGGATATAATGGTTTCATAGGTTCCATGGGTGTATAATCATTTCATGACTCGAGCATAGAAGGGATATCTTTAATATCCTTATCAAAATCATCTTCTTTAGGAGGTGGTGGAAGATCTCTTTCTTTAAAAAGCACTGCATGTTCATCGAAGGTTACATATATGCTAATTTCAACCTTCCTTTGACCAAGAATGTATAATCTATAAGCCTTGGAATTTTCACAGTAACCCACAAATATGCCTTTTCTACCTGTAGCTTCTAGTTTATTCCTTTTATCTTTCAATACATGAAATAATACAGGGCATCCAAATATGTGAAGATGACTAATGTTTGGCTTGTTACTTGTGAATATTTCTTCTGGAGTCTTATTCTTCAACGCTTGATGAGGCACTTGGTTTTGAACATATACAACAACATTTGTTGGTTCATCCCATAGGAGCTTTGGTTCCTTATGATCATGTAGCATAGCACGAGCAACTTCTAATATCGACTAGTTCTTTCTTTCAGCAAGACCATTCTGTTAAGGTGTATAAGGTACAATAGTTTCCTTCTTGATCCCTTCCTTCTTGTAGAATGTTTTGAATTATTTTAACATGTATTCTCATTCATTTTTGGATCTGAGCACTTTTATCCTTTTCCTGGATTGATTCTCAACCAATGGTTTGAATTCCTGAAATTTTTTGAAGGCTTCATCCTTGTGCTTGATGAAATATAACCATGTATTTATGGAATAATCATCAATGAACGTAATTTAATAGATATGGCCGCTAATGCAGTGCATAGGAATAAAACCACATATGTATGAATGGATAATATGGAGGATATCATATGTCTTGTTCTCAGTTGAGGGGAATAGTCCTCTTGTTTTCGTTCCACTAGCACACCCAGGAAAAACTCCTTCATGCCAAGCCTGTACATTGGGTATACTTGATACCAACCTCTTCAATTTCATAAGAGAATCATTATGTAGATGTGCCAGTCTGTGGTGCCATAATTCACTCAGATGATTGGTGTTGTGGGATAATGCAAAGAGTGGTATTTCTGTGACCTTGTAGAGTCCCTCAGATCTCATCCCTAATGTGAATGCATGTTTTAAATGTGAACCAAGATGCCAAGTTAGGAATTTACCATTGATATTGAAGGAAACCCTCATCCCTTTATCTTCTAATGCAGATATAGAAATCAAATTCTTAATAAGACCTGTAACATACATAACATCATTTAACAATATTGATTCCCTAGTGTTTAAATGAAAGTTAATCGATCCAAATCCTTTTACAATATCAGTAGAATTATATCCAATAATTATCCTTAACCTAGTCTCCCTTTCCACTAGATTGGAGAGGAATTCTTTATAACCAGAAAAGTGATGAGAGGCCTGAGTATCTACTAACCAGCTATCCCATGAATCTGGTGGAGAGGAATTAGTAAGTGTAGAAATGAGAAAATATTCATTTTTATCTACCATATTACTTTCATACCTGGAGGCTTTTGACCTATTTTGAGATGGACAGTATTCTTCACAGTCACTTGATGAATCTCTTCTGCTTCTCTCTTCCTTTTTTTCACGATTGTTCCTTTGATTTTCTTTTTTTCTTTTATAATAGTTGTTTTTGTTGATGTTGTATCGTGACATCTTTTTATTTTCATGAAAATCACAAGAATAGTGAACTTTCTTGTGGTAGTTGAAGAATTCAATCTAAGCGAGTGATTGGGCATTCCTTCCTTTTGAGTTTTGATGAGGAAGAGGTCTTATAGATGAGCCTCCTTTTAATATCTTTCTCCCTCTATTGTTGTGATCGACATAATAAATAGGCTCTCCTTCTTCATGTTTTTGAATCCTTCCTCTTGTTATCATTCAAGATTCTTCCTGAGTAAGCCTCCCAACAATTTAATAAAAAGATGAAAGAATGTTTCTATTTCCGATAGTAGTAATGAAGGTTTCCCAAACTAGTGGGAGACATCTAAGAGTCATCATAACTAGCTCTTTTTCGAGTATATTCTCACCAAGCCTTAGTAGTTTATCTTTGAGATGAGGGATCCTCATAATGTAAGACTGAACAATCTCACCTTTGTTCATATACACTTCCTTGAGTTGGTATTTCAGTGTAATAAATTCATTCATGTTGTTAACTTCATACATGTTGGCTACTTTATCATACATATCTATAGACTTCTTCAAATTCCCAACATAAGCAAGTAAGTGATCTTGTAACCCATCAAATAAGATGTGTTTTTATTTGGACTCACCTTTCTTATACATGTTCTTAATGAAGGTAGAGGCATCTTTTGAAGGTGTGGCCATCTTTCCTTGAATATATTCCATCACATCGTTGTTATCATCAATAATCTCTAATCTGACATTCCATGCAGCAAAGTTTGAAGCGTCTCTGAGCTTCTTATGATCCTTGAAGGTAGAGGAAGACATATCAACCTTGGCTTTTAGATTTTCTTTCTAATAGACTTGTATATCGACTCTCTAATAATGCGGGCTTCACTGCTTGTATTCTCTTTGGCTTGTCCTTCACCCTAGTTCTGATACCATGTTAATTTTTCAATATTGATCTATGTTGAATTAGTTACTTAAGCCCAAATCAGATTTTCATTAATAGCATATTTAGATCTATGCAATAACAATAACCATAAACTATAACTTAAGATATAACAATGCATGAAAATACAGATAAGACAATATCAAAAACCATGAGACACATAAATTGGTCCAAGACCAGGGAAAAACCCCACTGTGGGGGAAATCCTTTCAAATATTCTTCTTCTATATATTTTCTTCAAAATATTTCAACAGAGTACAATGAACCCAATACATGTATACAACAAAAATAAATAGATATTCTATACGAAATTTCAGATCTACAATAGTAAAATATGAAATCAAAGGATCACAAATACCAAGTGATCTTAGCTGCCCATATCTAGATCTTTATCCAGAATACTATCAATAACTGATCTAATGCGACTATGACTGCATGGAAGATGAGTGATGAAATTGCAAAAACAACTGACTAAGAATTATATTCGATCTGCCCAATAACTCACAAAGTTGTGGCCTTAACACACCTTGCCCGCAACTATACTAGCTCTGAGATGGTACCACAGAGTTTTGTGCACACGCCTGAGGGCCTGAATAAATTAGAATCTTGGTGGCACCCTAAAGGTTTCCTATTGGTGGCTTTACTAGCTAAGCCGCAACCAAAACAAGCTTAGCCCACGACTATAGACTAGCAAAGCCACTAGCTCAACTTTACCTACTTGCAGCCCAGATCCAAAATACCTAGATTTGAAATGTGCCTCTATCTTTGATCCCGATCAACTGCGCGAGTCTCTTGCGACGTACCTATACGAGCCAAAAATATAAAATATGACTTAGAACAAAAATAACATGAGGATGATCTCATGAGCGAATGTGTGCAAATGAACTTGGGGTCACTTTTATGTATAACTTTGTGAGAGACCAATTGGGGCTTTGATCGAATCAACATGTTGTTAGGTCAACTCATAAAATAATAAAATAAACCATAACTTAACTTCTGCTTAACTAATTGGGACAATCTATAGACTGATTTTCATCCTCTCAAAAAGAGGAATCTAGTTAACTTATTATTTTAATCATCTGAGTTGTACATTGTGAAATTTGACTCTAGTTTCCAAAAGAAGATAAATCCCTCCCCATGATATTTGAACCTGATACTTGCTAGGTATTAAGCCCCACAAATCTACGCCTCACAGATAAAGTAAAATAATTTTTTTAACATATTATAACTTATGATAAACCAAAAACAAAGGTGATTAGCTGAGATATGTTTGAAAATAGTTACATTTTATAGATGAGATTTTGTTCGATTCTCTTTATTACATAACTTACTATTTAATTAACTTTAAATTCATGGCCAAGTTGGACACCAAAAAAACCTATGAGACACCCATTTTGTGGGACAAGACACCCCTTCCATTGTCAATTTGAATGATTTATTGAATTTAAATACAACTTTATAACAAATATTTTTATAACCTAGCACCAAAGATATTTGTAATTCTTTCCATACTTAATATAGATTTGAAACATAATATTTAAGAAATATTGATTAAAAAAAAAATTCAATGTCCCATTTAAATTAGAAAAAGAAATAAAAAATATACTTGAAAATAGAAAAAAAATTGTTTATAAATAAATATTTTTTGAATCCCAATATAAAAATAATATACATCTATAATAAACCTACGAAAATATATTTCTTCATTAGCTATCATATCACATGTTCAAATCTTAAAAAAAAGTGTAAAAAAATACATTGTGTACACTTCTGTAGACTAACCTTTAAGACATCTTATTTATACTTTCCAATAAAAAAAGGTGGTGTGTATTTGCATGGGCGGAAAGGAAAAGTATAAATATTTATTAAAAAATGTATTTAAATATTAATGGTAAATAAAATAAGAAATATTTATAATTTCTTCTCAATCAACTTAAAATTGATATTATAAAAATAATTTAATATTAATTAAAAATAAAATATACCTTAACCAATTGGAAAATTTAGACCGACCAATAGCGTTAAAGCAGACATATAGGACATAGTAGCCTTGAGCAGTGGTCGAAACGCAAGCACATACTATTCACACTCAAATGGAAAACACACAATAAAGTTGTGCATTCGCTGAAGTGCAAGCACATACTCACCATTATCACTATAAATATATTCAACTCATACTAATGATAAAAAATGTAACTTTGTTTTGTAGTTGAATCAAGAAAAAACAGAGAAAAAATAAGCTGCATATAACACAGTGATTGTGCCATTTCCTGGGCAAATTCATGTTAACGCTCTCATGAATTTGACGTAGTTGCTCACTCTACGTGGATTTTTTATCACTTTCATCAAATATCAGTAGAAAATGCCATTTAGAGGGTAGTGGGAAGCCATTCTTGTGTGTTTGTAGCTTGGATATTGAAGATTGGAAGGCTGCAGTTTTACCGGATGGCTTTGAAGAATGAACCAAAGATCGGGCACTGCTTGTATGTTGAGTGCCTCAGGTGAAAGTTCTTGCCCACACATCCATTGGATTATTCGTCACTCATGTTGGTGTTGGAAACTAGGGAATGATCCGATACCATGTTGGAACATTCACGAATACGAGAAGCTCAAAAGAAAAGAAGGAGAAATTCTTATTCCCTCAATACACAGTTTACACAGAATGCGGCAATTAAATTTAAATAATGACAACAAATTTTCTCAAAACATTTACAGAGCCACACACAGAGATAAAAACCAGAGAAATTTTCTATTTCATTCTTCTACTTCAACAACTTCTTCTCCTTTTCCTTTTACATCGTATGAAAAACATCATTTAAATATAGTATTGATGGAGCTTGAGAATTCAATGCAAAATCAATGCTAAAACGGACAGATAAAAATAAGTCATCCTTCTGTCATGTTTTGGTTTTCTTCATTAAACAATGCATAGAAATTTTTATGCTGGAATTGAAATCCATTCAGGTTTCATCTTTGAATGATATCGCATCCATGAAGATATCACAAACTGTATTTTGGCAATGTCAACAATTAACCCATGGAAACATAATGGAAAACATATAAATTGGTGATTGTGATATGTGATGGAAATTTTGCATCAAAAATTACAACAAACAACATGTGATGTGTTTTCACATTAAAAAAACAATCGTTGATTTGCAATGTGTGATGACGATGTCGCATCGCACCATCGCAAGGTCTGGAACAAATCACAAAAGGTAAGGGCTAAGGTTTGAAAAGCATGAAATGTGAGCCTCTAAATGGTGTGTGACGTGAATAGGCAAGGGTATAAGATAAAGCAGAAAGAAAAGTTTTGTTGTAGTAATGCATATAGGTTAGATGGGTCCCACCGATATCGTGTCAGTGGAGATTTAAGATTAGGTAATGCATTAGGAGGAATGGCTAAACATTGTGAAATGCATAGTGAGGTAAAGAGGTAGGTGAATACAGTGGGAAATGATTTAAAATAGAGAGATGGTTGGGTAAAATTTTCTGAACATTACAGAAATGCGTGAAGTGAGCATCTTATGGATTTTCCATGCCTCAAGCTTATCCTTCCCTGCAAAATAAATTTAACTGATTGTATGATTGCTACCAGTTTATTCAATGCAGTGGTTGGGAGTAATTTCCAACACTCCACCTTAATCAAAACTGCCACCATTGACCATTCCCAAACATTCTCTGAGACAAACAATTTTTTTTTGGTGCCAATGGCTTTGTGAAGATGCCTGCAAATTGTTCCTCTGACTTGTAATGTTGTAACACATTTTCACCATTGTTAACTGATTCTCTTATGAAATTATATTTAGTATTAATGTGCTTTGTCATCTTGTGAAAAACATAATTCTTTGATAGTGCAATTACTGAATTGTTATCACAAAAAATAGTGGTTGATTTTTCTTCTTCATGATATAAATCCCGCAACATCCTTCTCATCCAAACTTCTTGACACATAGTTGCTGTTGTGGCGACATACCAAGCTTATACTATTGACAATGAAACTATCGATTGCTTCTTGGAAGCCCATGAAATGCCTCCCGAACCCAAATGAAAAACATATCCTGATGTGCTCTTTCTGTCATCAACACTTCCAACCCAATCACTATCAGTGTAACCAATCAACCTAAAATCATCATTTGAGGAGTATAGAACACCATACTCCTTTGTCCCATTTAAATACTTTAAAATTCTTTTGGCTACTTGAAAATGTGTCTCCTTGGGTGTCTCCATGAACCTAGACACCAAACTAATTGCATACATTATATCAGGCCTAGTTGCAGTCAAACTCATTAGGTTGCCAACCATGCTTTTGGATAATTTCAGATTGATATTGCTGCTGCAACATCCCTTGCTCAATTTCAACCCCATGATATTTGGATTTGGTTATGACTTGTTGTTCTGTAGATTAAACCTCTCTAAAATTTCTGCGACATATTTTTCTTGAGAGATAAAAATTCCATTTTCTGTTTGCCTCACTTCTATGTCCAAAAAATATCTTAACAACCCCAAGTCAGTCATTTCAAACTCCCTTTTCATGACTTCTTTAAAATCATCGATGAGAGAATCATCATTGCCTATAAAAATCAAATCATCTACATACAAAACAACAATAATAATCTTACCATCATTTTATTTGATGTAGAGAGTAGGTTCACCATCAAATTTGTCGAACCCATTGTCCATCACGTAAGCATATATCCTAATGTACCATGCATGCACTGCTTGCTCTAGCCCATAAAAATATTTCTGCAATTTACACACCTTGTGTTCTTGGCCTTCTACCTCATAGCTAGGAGGTTGTTCAACATACACCTCCTCTTTCAACACTCCATTCAAGAATGTTGACTTCACGTCCATTTGATACACATTCCATTTCCATTGTGCTGCTATTGACAACACTGTTCACACTGTCACCATCCTTGCGACTGGCGCAAAGGTTTCCTCATAGTCTCTTCCATGCTGCCACTTGTAGCCTTTGACAACTAACTTTGATTTGTGCATTTCTATCTTGCCTTCAATGTTTCTCTTGGTATTATAGATCCATTTCACTCCAATGACTTCTTTACCTTGTGAAAGTTCCACTAACTCCAATGTGTCATTCCTTTCTATTGCTCCTTTTTCTTCATTCATTGCTCCAGCCCATTTCTCTTCTTTGATTGCATATTCAAAGTATATTGGATCATCTACATGACAAAATAATGCAAATAAAGAATTCATACCAAAACTATTATCAACTTCTTCTTGCTCATAAATTTCACTTAAATTTTTGAATATTGGTATTCTTATACTTACTAAAGATGAGCTTGGTGTTGAGATTGAAGTAGATGGAGTTGTGGTTTTCTGGTGTGCTTGAAGAAGCAATTACTTGATTGCATAATGTTGTCCTATTATTTTCTTTCGGTGTACTTTGTTGAGGTTGTGTTGGTGGAGGAGGAGCCATCGTTGAGGAATTACTTGTTGCAGTCAATTCCTCTTTGTCTTCATGTGACATACATTTCTTCACATTGACTGTCTTCTCTAAAATTCCATCCCATGCTTCTTCTTCTATGAATTGAACATTTATATTGATTATTACCTTCTTGTTTAATGGATTATATTGTATGCATTGGATTCATCATTGTATCTAATAAATATACATTTCTCCCCCTTGTTGTTCAACTTCTTCCTCAACTCATCCGGGACATGTGCCTAAGCCACATATCCAAACACTCTCTTGTGAGTGACAAATTGCTTTCTTCCACTCCGTGTTTCTTCAGGAACTCTATTCATGACACTTTTGGTTGGAAATATATTAATGATATATGTTTCACAAGAGATATATTCAACCCAATAATCATTTGGCAAATGCTTTGCCTTCAACATACTCCTTGCCATTTCCATGATGGTCCTATTTTTTCTTTCGGAAACACCATTTTTTTGAGGTGTATACCTTGCTATAAGCTACTTGTGAATTCCATGTTCTTTGAAAAAACATAGGAAGTCTTTTGAAATATATTCGCCACCTCTATTAGTCCTCAACACTTTTATGTAGTGTCCACTTTGCTTCTCAACAACAACTTTGTAGTGGCGGAAGTGGTCAAACACTTCACTTTTTTGTTTTAGAAAATAGACCCATGTCTTCCTTGCGTAGTCATCTATGTATGTTGAAATATAGTGGTTGCCATGAAATGATGGTATTTGCATTGGTCCACATAAATCTGAGTGGACAATCTCCAAAGGTGCTTTGGCCCTTATTGAATTTCATGCTGTAAATGATTCTCTATGTTGTTTGCCCAATATGCAGCCTTCACATATGCTGTTTGGTTTCTCCATGAATGGTAATCCTTTCACCATGCATTTTCTATGCGAAAAATTCAAACCTCGAAAGTTGAGATGACCAAATCTAAAATTCCATAACCAATTCTCAACTTTCACTTCCTCTTGAAAGTTTTCTTGTATGACAACTGCTATAACACCTTCTTCCTCCAAGTTTGATATTATCTTGAGAGGAAGAATTATCTTGAGTTTCATATGAAATTTTTCAATGAGCTGTCGACTTGGAGGCTTATCCATGACTGTGCACACATCATATTTAAAAAATACATTGTATCCCTTTTGTATGAGTTGTCCAATTCTTAGGAGGTTATGGTTCAAACCAGGGACAAAATAAACATCTAGCATGAACTTCTTCTTTCCCTTACTTTTTAGTATGTCTACTCTTCCTTTTCCCATAACAGAGACCTTGCTATCAGTCCCCAATGTTACTTATGATTTAACACTTTCATCTAGATTGGAAAACATTGCTATGTTTCCAGTCATGTGGTTTCTACACCCTAAATCAAAGAACCACACATCTCCTTGTTTTTCTTGTATTACATTACAAGCTAAAAACAAGCTATCATGGTTTTGATTTTCCTTTATGAAATTTTCATCTGGTTTGCTACCCATGTCATATTTCTTATTTCTACATTCATTTGCATAGTGACCATGCTTCTTACAATAATGACATTGAACTTGAGATTTATCATACCTCTGACCTTGTGCTTGATTTTGGCTTGGGCCTTGACTTAGTTTTGATTGCTCCCCCTTCCACTTGAGAATGGAGGGTTGCTTCTTCCACCTATGTGTGGGCTTCTTCCTCTTCCTCGGTAGTTTGATCTTTTTCGACCTCTACCTTGACGAAAAGACACTTGTGTATTGAACAGGGAAAATTTTAGGGGCGAATTTTAGCCCAAAGGCGAATTTTAAGGGATTTTAAATTTTATTAGGGCGAATTTTTTATATAAAACCCATTTTTTACAGTTTAATAAAGTTAGCCCAAATAATATTTTAAAAATAATTAATTATTTAACATTAGCCCACAAATAAAAAGGCGCACAAAACTGGAAACATGAAATTCGCCCCCGATTTTCCAGGTTTCCATGGCATTCACCCCTGATTTTCCAGATTTCTATGGCATTCGCCCCATTTTTTTAGTTTTTACTGGTCCGGAGAGGTGGCTGGGCTTTGTGCACACATATTTTTTAAGTTCTTGCTGGCTAAGCGAGGCCGAATCTCTCTGGTCCATCTCTCTCTGGTCCATTTCAGTCATAGATCTATGTTGATGGGAACATGCTCGATCATAGGTGATGAGTAGGTAAAGCCCGGTCGGTATGAGTAGATTGCCTTGCTCATTCACTCAGGGCGGTGGGTGGGGGTAGAGCCTCTAGCGCCAATGTTGATTAAGAACATGTTTCTTTTTATGGTATGGAATAGGAACAACAAGAATGGAACCGCTATCACTTGTCCTATCATCCGCATTGAGCTTCTTTCATTCGTCAGTATGGGTAGGTAGAGTCCTTTGCTCGTATGCTTGGCATTACTATAGTAGCACCAGTCTTCCTTTTTAGTGCACATGAAACGGAAACCCTAACAGCCCACACGATGATCAAAACTCTTCCTTTTGATTCAGTAGTTTCTTCTTTCGATGAAGCAATCATTATATATTGAAATATTGATCCAATAGCACCTACATATTGAATATCCAGATCCTTCTATAATTACATACATAAGATACATACCCAGATAAGTTAATTGACCGAGCAAAAGCGGAATAATAGTAAGTTCGAAAGCAAGGGTAGACTATCAGGATATAATTGAGGTGGGAGCTAGAGCATAGGTGGTATTCTAGACGGAGAAACAGATTGTAGTTCCATCACCATCTGAAGAACGAGGAGCTGGGATAGCAGCAGTAAAGGAAACGGAGTAGGAGGCGGGTCCACCGGTTTCATCCCTCACTAATTTGATATGAGTGGGACTTCATTATGGGTATGGCTATTGGATCCGGATATGGAGAAACTACTGGATCTATAGAAAGGTCGGATTGCTTAAGCCTTCATAGTTCCATAGCGAATCAGAAAACATTTATGAAAGTGGGAAATTGGAGAGTGAAAAGGTGGCGTATGGGGGAGGTACATTGGCCGTATTTACGCTGGATTTTCGTTTTCCAATTCTTCTTTCTTTAAGGCGCAGAACGCGTAGAGGCAGGAAGGAAGGTGCTGTTGGCTGGAAGGAGCGCACAGCATGAAGTGATCCTTAGCACCCATTTCCCGAAATACACCACCTGTTTCATCCATGTTGGCACGAACATACGGGAGGGAGATTAAGCTCGGATTCCTCAGCATGAACCAATCTTCAACTACCCTTCTTCCTCTATAAACCCCTAAGCTCAAGCATCAAGCTCATGACCCCTAATCTCAATATTTAAGCTCATGGGTGGAGATAATGACTAATTCCTTCCTCAAAGCTCATGTGTTAAGATCCAACCCCCAAAGAGAAGCATTCCTCATTTAAAATGCATTCATGAAGCTAACCCATTAAGCCAGACTTCTCCTGAAGCTGGACCTCTCCTAAAGCTGGAGATAACCTCAAAAGTGAAAGCATCAAGAGCATGACCCAGAAGCAAGATCACTTCCCCAAAGCTAAAGTATCCGGTTATTAGGAGCTGCTGAACAAATACTAAAAAGATACCTCCTAATCACTTCTGTGGGCATAAAGTCTTCCTCATGCCTGAAGCTCAAGATGCAGGTTCTTAGGATTGGTTGACTGAATACTAACCAACCATACTAAGAAAGCTCAAGGTAGATGGTTTTATGATTTAAGGGGAGACTAACAAAGACAAGGTTTTTTGGCGTACAGAATAGGCTACTATAACCTCAAGCAGAAGCTCCTGTTTCTTATGTTTGGTGTTGTTCTTGGCTGAACATATAACCTAGACTAAGCTAAATTGTGTTGGCATCCCGTAAAAGCATCCACATCCTCATGCTCTAAAGGTGCAGCTTATGTTTGTGGTGATGGAATGACTTTACCTAACCAGACTACTCAAGCACCTAACTAGACTCCTAGCATTAGTTGTGTTGTTTGATGATGGATGAATCCTAACCAAACTACTCAAGTAAAGCTCAATCAAACTCTCTCTACCTGTCTCCTCTCCTGGTGGTCGAGCCATGGTTACGCATCCTCAAGCTCATGCTTTTTTTTGTGATTGGCAGAATGGAGCCTAACGGGAATATTCTACATTATGTTCGCATACTCCAGAAGTAAGCATGTTCTTCAAGCTCTTAGTTGGATGGAAGGTCAAAATGGAGACTGAAGCTACTGATGTGTTGGCATATTGAAGTTCTGGTTTCTCATCTGGTTGTTCTAGGATTCAATCTATCATTTGTAAGTGTGTGAGGGAAGGAAGTAAGACTATTGATATTAGGCAGTTCCTAGGGTTGTTTATAAGTGTTAAGGTTCAACTGGAGCTAGTCTGGTTCTAAGGGTCTAACGGGTGTTAGATGGGTAATCAGGTATACGGATTCCATCCTAAGCTAGTGTTGTAAGGATTTTTAGTATTTTTATGTCCTCAAAGAATCTTTGTAGTGTCTCTTAAAGTGTGCTAATGCTCGGCTTCCTCAATGCTCAATCCTAAGTTCTGTCCTTGTATTCCTGGCTTCTTCCTTCTTCTGCACATCTATCGGACCTTTGCCTTATGGTGTTTGTTTATTCCAAATACCTAATATCTAGCTTGGTTAAAGCTCCTTTAGCTCCTTATTCAGACCTCCCTGTTCTGGTTTCTTGGCTTCCTCTAGAGGGTTCCTTGGCCAATGGTTCCTTGGCATAGGTGTTGGTTCTCTGGAGTACATGCCTCATTCTGACTAAGCTAAAACCTCCCCTTGAAAAGATTATGAATTCTAGAGCGGATGTTATTCTATCGATGAGTCAAGAGATAAAGCTAGACACTAAGTCAACCCCATTGAGATATAATGCATGCTTTTAATATTAAAATGGTTAAATACACAATAATTACAAGTAGACATCCTCATCTCACATATGCAAGGAGCATCAGCATGTCATCCTTAGCTCCAATCTCATGAGATTTTACATATTTTTTATAGATTATCATCCTAGTTGAGAACTAAACTTCGAATTCTGCCTAAAAGGCATTGATCTCTCCCATATGGAAAGGAGGTGATTTCTCAGCCCTATGCATTGCAAGTGGGATCTCTTTACCATCTTTGAGCTTGAATTAAATATGAATGTACTATCCCTTGTTTATGCTTTGTCATGCATTAGTATGTAATGTTTCATTTATGATCAACAATCTTATATTTTGCAGATATTGGATGGTTTCTTGCTATTAGATATAATTTTGGATTTCTCTGTTTATCTAAATATGTTAAGAAATATCAGGTTCATAGCATTGATTAGCCAAAAGTTAGTAGAAACTAGAAAAATGGTGAACCAGCTTCTCCAAGCTACACAAAATAAAGAAGGACCTACAACACATGTATTCTAGTGTCATTGTTGGAGAATGTGACTCTAGGGAGTCAGGGACAACAGGTCTCTCCACAACTCCAAGAGGTAGTTGACGAGGCCTTCACCTTGGTCAATCTACCTTGCTCACTCATATTTTTCAATTGCTTGTTGAGAAAATTTTTAAAGTTTGGTGACAACTTATCCTGATACTTAACTTGCAAGTATTTACAGATTGCATAATGACTTGATCCTGCCCTTTCTTTCAATGAAGATATAGCATCTATGATCATCTGCAAGAAAAATAATAATTATACAATTAAATTAATAGCACATTCAAATAACCCCAGGAGATTAAATCATAAATGCAATAGGCAAAGAAGACAAGGACAAAGTGAAAGCAGAACCAAAAAAGAAGGCAACAAAAGCAACTAAAAAGACCTGACAGATATAGAATATTACCTTCTTGTTGATTGATTTTAATTTTCTTAATTAACAACTGGATGAAATCATAAGACTTTCAAGGACAAAGCAGGAATGGTCATCTCATTATTACGTTAAATCACTGTTTTACTGTCACCAAATCCCCAATGGGTGAGGTGGGACTGCCCCTTGAATTAGCGTTTTGGAACACAGAGTGCATCCTTGGGAGGTCTAAGGGAGGTTGTTCAGCACTCAAGTGTGGGACAAGCATCCCCAATTCAATACTGGGCACATCAAATGTGGCTCCATCTTGTGTTTGGATGCCCTGTAGCGAGGAATGCTGACCCCTACTACATAGATTGTAATGCTAATATGAATTGTTTTTCTATCGATGAGTCAAGAGATAAAGCTAGACACTAAGTCAACCCCATTGAGATATATTGGATGCTTTTAATATTAAAATGGTTTAATACACAATAATTACAAGTAGACATCCTCATCTCACATATGCAAGGAGCATCAGCATGTCATCCTTAGCTCCAATCTCATGAGAGTTTACATATTTTCTATAGATTATCATCCTAGTTGAGAACTAAACTTCGAAGTCTGCCTAAAAGGCATTGATCTCTCCCATATGGAAAGGAGGTGATTTATCAGCCCTCTGCATTGCAAGTGGGATCTCTTTACCATCTTTGAGCTTGAATTAAATATGAATGTACTATCCCTTGTTTATGCTTTGTCATGCATTAGTATGTAATGTTTCATTTATGATCATCAGTATTATCTTTTGCAGATATTGGATGGTTTCTTGCCATTAGATATAGCTTTGGATTTCTCTGTTTATCTAAATATGTTAAGAAATATCAAGTTCATAGCATTGATTAGCCAAAAGTTAGTAGAAACTAGAAAAATGGTGAACCAGCTTCTCCAAGCTACACAAAATAAAGAAGGACCTACAACACATGTATTCTAGTGTCATTGTTGGAGAATGTGACTCTAGGGAGTCAGGGACAACAGGTTTCTCCACAATTCCAGGAGGTAGTTGAAGAGGCCTCCACCTTGGTCAATTTACCCTGCTCACTCATATTTTTCAATTGCTTGTTGAGAAACTTTTTAAAGTTGGGTGACAACTTATCCTGATACTTAACTTGCAAGTATTTACAGATTGCATAATGACTTGATCCCGCCCTTTCTTTCAATGAAGATATATCATCTATGATCATCTGCAAGAAAAAAAAGAATTATACAATTAAATTATTAGCACATTCAAATAACCCCAGGAGATTAAATCACAGATGCAATAGGCAAAGCAGACAAGGATAAAGTGAAAGCAGAACAAAAAAAGAAGGCAACAAAAGCAACTAAAAAGACCTGACAGATATAGAAGATTACCTTATTGTTGATTGATTTTCATTTTCTTAATTAACAACTAGATGAAATCGTAAGACTTTCAAGGACAAAGTAGGAATGGTCATCTCATTATTACGTTAGATCACTGTTTTACTGTCACCAAATCCCCAATGGGTGAGGTGGGACTGCCCCTTGAATTAGCGTTTTGGAACACAGAGTGCATCCTTGGGATGTCTAAGAGAGGTTGTTCAGCACTCAAGTGTGGGACAAGCATCCCCAATTCAATACTAGGCACATCAAATGTGGCTCCATCCTGTGTTTGGATGCCCTGTAGCAAGGAATGCTGACCCCTACTACATAGATTGTAATGCTAATATGAATTGTTATTCTATCGATGAGTCAAGAGATAAAGCTAGACACTAAGTCAACCCCATTGAGATATATTGGATGATTTTAATATTAAAATGGTTTAATACACAATAATTACAAGTAGACATCCTCATCTCACATATGCAAGGAGCATCAACATGTCATCCTTAGCTCCAATCTCATGAGAGTTTACATATTTTCTATAGATTATCATCCTAGTTGAGAATTGAACTTTGAAGTCTGCCTAAAAGGCATTGATCTCTCCCATATGGAAAGGAGGTGATTTATCAGCCCTTTTCATTGCAAGTGGGATCTCTTTACCATCTTTGAGCTTGAATTAAATATGAATGTACTATCCCTTGTTTATGCTTTGTCATGCATTAGTATGTAATGTTTCATTTATGATCGTCAGTCTTATCTTTTGCAGATATTGGATGGTTTCTTGCTATTAGATATAGTTTTGGATTTCTCTGTTTATCTAAATATGTTAAGAAATATCAGGTTCATTGATTAGCCAAAAGTTAGTAGAAACTAGAAAAATGGTGAACCGGCTTCTCCAAGCTACACAAAATAAAGAAGGACATACAACACATGTATTCTATGAATTCAAATGATTCTGTTATACTATATGTACGAACTCAAATGATTCTGTTATACTATATCTCTTAGTGAATTCTCTTACCAAACCCAAGAGTATTTGAATTCCAAGATTCTACTTGAAGTGGCCCTTCACTTGCTCTTGAATACAAATGTAGCAGCAATTTTACCACATTTGGTATTTGACATGTTGCTCTTATCATTTTTTTATTTGTAGTAGCATCATATATGACGTCTTTACAATGATATCACCTGAGGCATGCCTTCTAAAGTAGACTGGCTAAAGAGATCATATTATTTTTCTTTCTTTAGCTATTCTCACTGAATTTGGTTCTAGATTCTGTCATCTGTGGATGGAGCACGTTAACTTTATTGAGTTCCAATGTCTAGAAATTTAACTTTTAAGATATAATGATTGTTGGAATCGGTACAAAAATGGAGAAATATGTTCAAGTATTGTATGGAATCTCAAGTTATATTATTAAATAATTTGGATAACTCATCCCTCTGTTTTTTATTTCGTACTTCTGGAGTTCCATGAATATTCAACATTTCCCTAAAATTGCATTTTCCATCAAAGGAAGAGTACTAGGTGCTTTGCTTTTTGTGGGATTATAATTTCAGTCCAACACAATAAAAATCTAAAATGATAAATAGCCGAGTTGATCTTCTTTTGTGCCCCATATATATTTCATTATCTAATACTGGGGGCCCATTTCTAGGTTTGAGATGTAGTCCTCTGACCTATCCTGTGGCCTGCTTATCCCCAGTATACGACATTCATAATTACATCCATGCATTAGTAGTTACTGTTAGCAATGAGATTTATTTCAAGGCTAAAGGATTGCTTGGGTGATAGACATTTCACCTGGATGGAAAACTTGTTTATTTGTGGAACATTTTCTTATTTCAGTGGCTGCTTCTGTGCTATCCTTCCACTACACATATAAAAACAATTTTTTGTTTCTTTTTGAAATGCACTTACAAACACTTATTCTTTAGGCATCCTTTTTTAGTTAGAAGAAGCAATCCAGCAGCGGTGATGATAATTACTAATACTGTCTCTTTTCTATTTAAATCAGATGGAATTTCAGATCTCAAGAGTTGTCCCCATTTTTCACAGTTATCCCAACTCATAATTCTACAGGACAAAGAACATTGCCACCTATTTTCAGTATTGTATGTTAACTCTCGACTGTTTCTTCCTGTTACTTTGAAATTGCTTACTTCTAAGTGTTATTATTTACATCTTTTCCTTGTATTCATATTTGGAAGTTAACTCTTTTCCTGATATTAAAACATGTGAAAGTTTTAATCTGACAAAGATAAGAAAAAATAAATGCTTCTGTAGAACCTCATATTGTATTGCCATGGGAACATCTAGCATTAAAATTTTTGGGTGCTTTCTTTACAATACTAGTTATATAGAAACTTGTCAGCGAGTACAAAATTGATAGTCAGATTGATATGAACTCTTATTCAGAGGTTAGATCTTGCAATTATGTAGTTGTCAAATTCCTTTATTTTCGGAGAGTAGAAATATAAGGCTTAACTTGCACGTCCTTCTTGTGTGCATTGCATTATGATAATTTACCCTATGCCTCCTTGCATCCCCTGTCTTTTATCACTTTCATAATTCATAGATGTTACATACATCAGAGATCTGAGTCTTTAGTCTCTTCTATTTTTTTTTTTACTGTTAATGCTCTTTAACACCTAATTTCATTTACATAGTTCTTATCTTGGTGTGTTATTTGAGATTCCTAATATAGAAATTATAAATTCTCTTCTATAGAGGATATTTCTCTTTTGTGATGCTTGACAAATCTGAATGCATTAAGTTTTTATGACTTTTTTTAGC
Organism: Pinus albicaulis; assembly: GCA_034641835.2. Taxonomy (NCBI): domain Eukaryota; kingdom Viridiplantae; phylum Streptophyta; class Pinopsida; order Pinales; family Pinaceae; genus Pinus; species Pinus albicaulis. Next base: position 1,504,659,031 of record CM076581.1, on the reverse strand, counting down.
GTTCCTTCATTTACAGAGCCATGTTTGAGGCCTGCGAACAGTGAGGAGGGCTATATTTCATACAGTCCATTTGTTTCCATCAATTATTATTCTATTTTATTACTTCTAAAAAATAACCATAGTTAATATTTTGTTTTTGCAAAAAACCATAGCTAACTATGCATTTTGTTTGACCATTTCCTTCTTTTGAGCTTCATAGGCTCTCTTGTGAATGGGAAGTGACTGGTTTAAATTTGACAATTTAAACTCCATGTTGGCTATTCATTCTTCTTCCTCTTGTTGATTGCTAACTTCCTACCGTGGTTGTCTTGTTGCCACTAGCTACTTATTCCTGGAACATTTGATCTTCATATGCCATTTTGAAAATATGTTGTATGTCACTAGCCTTTGTTCCTTCAGAATTGCCTTTATCTTTTTATCATAATTGTTGTGAGATCTGGTATAGAATATTATCTATGATGGGAAGTAGCAAATGAATTTTGGGCTACACGAGCATAGAATGTTGTTACATGTGTACAAGGAGAACATATATTGAACTAAATGAATAGTCTTTTTCAAAATTGATCGTTCAAATGCACTTTGGGTTTTCATGCAGGAAATGAATGAGAGTGATTTCAATAACTTGAATTTCAGAGAATGGCATATTGGAGTGGTAAGTGGAATGATTTGAGTTTTTCTATTGACCAAGTTATACTAATCTAGGATTTTTCTTATTCAGTCTTGATGAATCTATGAATATCATGAAAAGTTCTTATATTCTATCAATAGTTTGTTTGGTTGTCCTATGATCAATATTTCTTTTTGATAGCTCATTCAATTTATGGTACTTGTAATTTTCACTTTTCCCCATACACAACTGAAATGCAAAAACCTTTGAAGGTTTGCCATTTTGGCCACATTAGAGAACAGGGAAATGAAAAAACATAAGGAAAATAAAAAGCTAAAATGTTTTTATTTTTATTTTTTCTCCCATATTTTTTTTCAACTCAGATGAATAAATCTGTGGTGTTTTTTCATGGTGTTTACTTGAAGTCAACAATTTCCTATAGTACTCTCAAATATAAAGGGAGATTCCATTATCAAGTACATCTAGAATCTATCCTTGACCTGTTTTAGTCTGTTTTCCACTCAGCTTGATTTTCTCTGCAAGTCTATTTCACTAGTTATGAGAAATGCACAAGAAAGTCGAGAAATGGAAAAGAAAAATATTGGATGTGCAAAATATGGCATGAGCATGCATATAATTTCTTTAAAAAGTCTAAATTCCTTTTAAATCCTTAATACATCTTGTCCTTATATCTTTAGGTTTTCCTCCTTTCTCCAATATATCTTTTCTATTGTTAATGTTAATGATGGATCTATATAGCCATTATAAACATTTGTTGATTAGTATTTTCTGTGATTGTTCCTGCCTTCTGTCTCACATGGTTGTATGTGTGCATGTGATGTGATTTTTATGGCCAAGGCCTCAAATTTATATAACTTGTTTGGTAGCATTCATACCAAGTGGAATTCTCTAAAGCAAAACCTTCCCTTGGCATTTATTATATGTGTAGGTTGTTATCTTTATTCCTCTATCTCATATCTAATCCTCAGTCTTTGAGTCAACTTGCTACATTTGGTAAACACCAGATTACAATTTCTTATCGACTAAGGAATGCCCAGTCTCAATTTATTTGTGTTTTAATCCTATCCTTATGAAAATAGTGGTTTACCTTTTTAGGATTAGTTTTGTCTTTTCATCAATATTGTTGTTGGTTAACTATTTCAATCATGTTGTTTGTTCACTTTTTCAATTGAAATGGCTAAGATAAAGCTACCTGCATTAATATCTTATTGCTAAAAAAATTTTGTTTTATCAAATATTTTACTTCTTAGATTGGTTGAAATAGTATAGTACCATGAAGTATTTCTTTTAGTCTGCTGTGGATTGCTTCGCATGATTTGATGTTCTCATTTAGTTTTTTTCTGAAATGGTGTGGCAAGTGCCCCCTCTTGAGGATAAACACAGTCTAAAAAGTTTCATTCTTGTATAGAATGATGAACTATATTTGGCATCTCTTGGGCTTGAGTAAACACCCAGTCCTGCACATGGTTTCCCATGTTTTCTTTTAGACTATGAAGGGTTTTGTGTACCAACTGATCTATTTTTTTGTTTATTGAATTACCTAACGAAATGTTTTTCTTGCGTTTTCTGAGAATGATACTTTCCCATCTTCCATGCTGCCAACCAAACTTGCATTCTCAAGTTGCCTAGTGTCAATTGCATGCACATTGAAATTTGGGTTCTATTTCATTTCTTGGCTAATACAGATAAAGTGCTTTTTGCAGCGTAATTCACAATCTATATTATACCCCATTACTCCAGAATTCACGATAACTCAAAAAATAATGATTCAACTCACCCTCCACCCTCAAGCCCAAATATATAAAAATTACACTCTTTAAAAAAAAAAATATTAAAGACCCAACGGTACAAGCACTCTTTCAACATTTTACGATTCAGGAGTTTCTTGCCAGGTTGGATTTGGTTTGATTTTGTTACTTTGTTTCTTGTGGCAATGTACCTTTAAATCATGACCTTTCACGATTTTATGGATTTGGATTTGAGGCATTTTCTTTGTTTGGATTTGATTTGACTTTGTTACTTGGTTGGTTGTAGCATAGCATCTATCAGTTTAAGAAATTTCAATTTTGAATTTATAACATGACACGTGGTATAACCACTTATCCATTTCAAAGGGTTCGCTTCATATATCAACACACTTTTCAAGTGGAATCCACTGACTGGGACAAGCCTTTTGTAGCTAAGGATGGAGGAGGAACCTACAAATCTTATTCAAACTGAAAAAAAATGAAATGCAATTAATCTGGCATTTTCCAACACATTCTTCAACCAAAGTCAAAGCACAAAAATGGTGGAGACTCCCCCAACTCGAGGCATTATTGAAGATGGGACTCTTTACATTTCTGAGGATCACCATAGGTGTATTTCAGATTATTTTTCTTCTCTCCCAGAAATTTTTTGCATCAAGAGGTGCCAATGTTAATGATCCCTCACTATGCACACTAGTCATTTCACTTGAGGCCAAGCTTTATAGAAAATTGCAGGACTACATTGGAACACAACGTGTAACTTCTTCACGTTGCCAGTGTTGTGACAAAAACTATAGCGACAGTAGCACAGAATAATGTCGAAGTTTTCTCTGGCTTTTGCACTGTTTGCTTGTGTAGGCTTAACAATAGTAAATGTTATCAGTGCTGCAAAGGAAAATCCAGGAGAATTCGATTACCATGAAGCGCTGTCGAAGACCATTCTTTTCTTCGAAGGGAAACGCTCTGGAAAACTTCCTTCGAATCAACGAGTGACTAAATTATTTTCTTGAAAGACATTGTTCATATAATTTATTGCATCATGAATTGTTTGGCCACTGCTCTCCCGCAGGTAATAAATTAATTTTACTTTATTTTTTTTCGTGGATTTTTTCTACAGAGTAACTACTTGTTAGTTTTTTGCATAATTCTTGGATTATGGGAGCCCGATCACCTCTCTTTCTCCATGATTTAATTTTTTATAATACATTTGAATCAATTGATGCAGAAAAACTAGGGCTCACCTCTCAGAATAAGAAAAATAGTGGAGTTCAAAAATGGAATAAGTCTACATACTAAAAATACAATAAATCAACTGATTGACTTCCTCTATGCAAATTAAATTATCTAAGCACTGGATGTGAATCTCTCTTCTTTAGCATGAATTTCAATAGATTCTATTGGCTTCATAGCATTAACGCATTCACCATAAATCAATCTCTTCTAGTAGAGGAGGAGAGTGCGAGCAAGAGAATTTTTTAGCAAAAGGATTCAACCACCGAAAAGAGCAACATAGTGCAGGCCAAGAGTACAACTGCATAGATGTTGTGTAGAGTTCACGCAGGAGGTTGAGACTACAACTGTACAATTGTGTCATAGGGTTCATGCAGTAGGTTAAGACTGCATCCGAAGCTAAATGACTACAATTACACTGTGATGATTGGTGGGTATGCGAACAATGGGTGGCTTTACAACAAGATAAATGGATCCATGGTTAGATAATTAAAGGTGGATTTAACTCTAATATTTTGTTGGATCTATCCTCGTAGATTTGTATGTTAGAAGTAAGCTCTTGATCATGTTCCAAGAAGCTGCAAGAGGAATTAGATACTACAAGAATGAAGAAGGTAGATTTTTTCCCTGAGGCAATGAATGTGAGAATGGTATTCAGCTAGTACATCGGAAGTATTTGTGGATATGAAGGGCTTCATGAAACTTTTCATTATTTCTGTCTAACAATAGGAATATGAAATAATGTGCAAGGAACCCGATGAGGGAAATTTGGAGCACTAAGCATTTATGTCTAGCCAAGCAGTTGATAGTTTTAACCAAACCTTACAAAGTTATTCTCCTATCAGTAAATGGGAAAGATAAAATAGCATCATATGTAGGTGCCTCACTACCTTGATCAGTTTCCTTTTAGTTTAAACATAGATGAAATGAGAGAGTTCTATGTAATGAGGTTGTATATTGTTCACAGGGCAAAGCAAACTTGCCTCCTTAAATGTACAGAAATCAGGTGGAAGAAAAATAAACGATGGGAAAAAAAAATTGTCTTCAATTGATGGACTAAGCTCGTTTTTCTTGTACCCTCTTTATTTCATTGAACTTTCATAGATTTCATGTCGAAGCTAAACAAAAATATACATGATTTTTAATTTTGAGCAAGCGAAGCTTAGTGTTAAAACATAACTCCATGCTTATTCAGTTTCTACATTCTCATTGTGGCTTGGATGGTCTGTTCTGGCCCCTTCAGACCATTTTTTGGGAGGTATGTTATAAAAAAATGTTTTCCTAAATAAATCAAGATGATTTCTAGAAGATAATCTCCTATGGGAACATATCAATCATCACTATTTAAATAGTGATTAGCAATTCAGCAGAGAGATCTTACATTGACATCCAAATTGATTGTAGTATATTATTTTTTTCTTTCCTGTATGGTGATCAAGTCACATTAGATCTCAGTTATAATTTTACCACTTTACAATTTTATTTTTAATGACTAGGTGGAGCCTAGGCTGGGTTAGCATCAATACTAAATGGAAGAATGATTTGCTCACCTGTGAGATGATGTCATAGGATTGTACGAGTTTTATTCAAGCCTAGATGCCCATGGAAAGTTTTTATTCCTTAGAAGGGCTTCCCATCCTCAATCCCTCTCTATGAGGTTTGAAAAAATGACCCGATGAAGACTAAACCCCACACAAAGCAATGGATCTACACTCATGGGTTTTATCATTTTAGAATTTGTTTGTTTGTACCATTTTTGATGTATAACTATAGTTTTTTTGCACTTGTGGAGTGGAATGGAAGTCTTAGTGGTGAAAGCTAACATATGGCTTCCCTAAATAAGCCGAAAGAACGAACAGTTTGGGCAGGGCTAATAAAGGGTTTAAACAAGTTGCGTGCATCCTCCAGGGCTGAAGCCCTGAATCCTATAGTAGCTTAAAAATTTCCGTTGGGATAAATATGGGATAGTGCAAAGCATAGTTTTGAATATTAGTCTAAGTTGACTCGTACCTAATCAACTCAGTCAAGTTGATTTTTGGTTGAACGACTAATTGTTGGTTCAATGGACAGAAGGTCTTGCAGGAACAAATACCAAAGGGAAAGATGGAGCCCATCATGGGGTACTCTTTGTAATTCTCCACCACTGCTACCTTCCATTCTTCCTCAAACTCCTCTCCAACCTCAATATCAGTTCTAGTAGTAGCATGAGAAACAACACTACGCTTAGCAGAACTAGAAGAATGCGTTTTCCAAACTACACGAAAACTACTTCCCTCACGAGCCACCATGTGCCATGCTTGGTCTCGGTGGTTCTCTTCCTTCTACTCCTGGTTCAATTACCATATCTTCATTGGAACCAACACCCCGAACTCCACTAGACAACGATTCACCATTTTGTAGTAGTGATTCGCCATTTGTACTGGTGATTCGCCATGATTTTACAAGATAATATAATCTCGTGAGAGCTTCGCCAAAAAATTATATATACATATTATATTATTAATAAAATCGCCTTCCATTCTTCCTATGTATCATGGGGATTCTCCTATTTATTATATATATAAATTTAGGGGGGTTCTTAAAATTTTCCATGGTATTGAACGCATGATCCAATGAGGATTTTTTTTCTCTTTTCAGCCTGTGATCATGAGACATCTGTGATGCATGAAGCTTATCCACAAAAAACTATGAGAGATCCTTTGTCTCTTCTATTGCCACTATTATGGAATCAAACCTTGATGGTAGACTTCTAAGAACTTTCTCAACTATTCTCATTTCCTCAAGTGTCTCACCATGAGACCTAATTTGGGTAACCAACCCAATCATGTGTAAATAATGAGTCTATGTTATCAGACTTTTTCTTACATAATGTTTCAAAATCTCTTCTTAGCATTTGTAGTTTTTATGTCTTCACCTTTGACATGCCTTGGTAGGTTGTCTTGAGGGTATCCAATGCCTGCTTGGACTTCATTGTCGCTACAATCCTTGGGAAAATACTTTTATGCAATACCTGGAAAATATAGAAGAGGGATTTGGAGTCCTTCTTCTTATTTCCCCTCAACAAATCTCTTTCTGCTTGTGTCAAAGCATTGTATGTTGCTGCATCTGGTGGTTCTTGGAATCCATTCTCCACCAGCTCCCAAATATCATGTGAGGAGAACAGGGCCTTCATTGTAATAGCCCAATAGTCTTAATTCTTCCCATTAAATTTTGGTAGTTGTGGATTAGTCAAGCTTGAGCTTGCTGCTGCCATTTTCACTGTGTAAACAAAAACCTTCTCACTTCTGGAGAATCTGCTTCTTAAAACAAACTTTCAGCTCTTCAGTAAAGAACACTTTCTTTCACTGAGAGATTAAGCCCACTCTGATACCATGTTGGAAAATAGGGAATGCTCCAATACCATGTTGGAAAATAAGGAATGATTCGATACCATGTTGGAAAATTCACGCATATGAGAAGCTCAAAATAAAACAAACGTAAATGCTTATTCCCTCAATACACGGTTTACACAGAATGTGGCAATTAAATTTAAACAATGAAAACATAGTTTCTAAAAACACTTATAGAGCCACAGACAGAGATAAAAACGATAGAAATTTTCTATTTCATTCTTCTGCTTCAGCAGCTTCTTCTCCTATGTCTTTTACATCATATGGAAAAAATCATTTAAATATAGAAATGGCAGAGCTTGAGAATTCAATGAAAAATCAATGCTGGAATGGACAGGTAACAACAAATCATACTTCTGCCGTGTTTTGGCTTTCTTCATTAAACAATGCACAAAACGTTGTACGCAGGACTTGCAATCCCTTCAGATTTCAGCTTTGAAAGATATCGCATCCATGTGGATATCGCAAACCGTATTTCGACGATGTCAATTCTTAACCCATGGCCACATAACGGAAAACATATAAACTGAAAATTGTGATATGCGATGGAAATATCACATCACAACTTACAAAAAACAACATGAGATGTGTTAACACTTGAATGAAACAATCACCGATTTGTGATGTGCGATGACGATTTCGCATCGCACCATTGCAAGGTTTGGAAAGGAGAGAAAAATGTAAGGGTAAGGTTTGTGAAGCACAAAATGATACCTGCTAAATGGTGTGGAATGCGAAGAGGAAAGGGTATAAGATAAAATGGAAAGCAAAGCTTTGTTGCAGTAATGCGTATAGGTTAGATGGGTCCCACCGATATCGAATCAACGGTGATTTAAACTTCAGAAATGCGTTAGGAGGAATGGCTAAACATTGCAAAATGTGCATGGAGGTAAAGAGGTAGGTGAATATGGCAGGAAATGATTTAAAATAGAGATATGGTTGAGTACAATTTTCTGAACATTACAGAAATGTGTGAAGTGAGTAAATTGCGGATTTGTCATGCCTCGAGCTTGTCCTTCCCTGCAAAATACATTTAACTGATGATATGGCTGTTGCTAGTTTATTCAATGCAATCGTTAGGAGTAATTTCCAACAGCCAGATGGAACTCTACTTTGGAGGCCATTGGCATGGGAGATCCTATGGTGGGCCTTCCTTATTTTGGCGATATAGATTCGGCCAAGATGTTGGGGAAATGGGACTAAATTTTGAAGGAGTGGAGGTAGATCAGAAAAAGGTGGTGTCAAAAGAAGAAGTGGAGGGTATTGTGAAGCTAATGATGACAACTACCAAAGGAGAGAAATTGAGAAAGAACGCCCTCACACTGAAGGTATATGCAACAAAGGAGTTGTCCGTGGAGACTCATGTTTTAATAACTTGAGCACCTTTGTTAAAGAGATGGGGGAGAAAGGCATGAAGGAAACCAAGTGACGGGTAATGTGGAGAATGTGTATTGATTCCAGCAAAGACTACAACCTAGCCCATGATTTACCGCTTTAAGTAAGCACGCTATATCCATCCATCTTCTATCTTGTAGTTTTTTTGAAAGTAAATAATGGGTGCGGCAATGGAATTATTCAGCTGTTAGGTATGTGTTTTTATTTATAATTTTATATAAGAAAATTATAAAATGCTGAAAAACATAGAATGCTCTAAGAAAATGTACAATGTAGAGATTTTAATAACCATGTAGAAATATTTGTACGCTATATTATGTATGCCAACATTTGAGTGTAACGAGGCATGTATTACAATGTTTATAGTATTACATGGTAATCTAATTATTGATTTCAATTTTCATTTAATTTTTTTTATTAATTTTTTTTAATTAATTATTGTTTTTTTAATATTATTAATTTTTTAATTTCATATATTTTCATAAAAAATTTCTCATATATATAATTCATTAAAATTTATATATTAATATAATTTATACATTTCAATAGTAAATAAAAGATTTCAATACTACATAAAAGATTCATTTTTATTGGTTAATATTTTTTTCTCCAATTTCATATGGTTTTGTAACTATGATTATATTTTTCAAATTTATAAATTTTATATATCAAAAACATTAAATATATTTGAATTTACTAGCCATTTTTAAAAACCTCATCCCAACATTACAATATATTTCTTTTGAAACAGTTTTTCCGTTGAAATTAGTTTTTTGACTAAAGTGCATTATCTTAGCACTAAAACCAATCCACACAATGAATTTGATTTATATTTTCATATAAAGCAATGTCTTGAAACAATTTTTTCCTTATTTACTAAAAAAAAACATTCTTTGTAAGGTGGGAACCCTAGTAAGTCCTTGCCCACATATTGATGGAATTATTCGTTCCACATAATAAACAAATGTTGCTCCACATAGCAAATGGAATTCTACTTTGAAGAGAATAAACATGTGAGTCCCTATTGTGGGATTCCTTTGTGGGATTTATTTATTTTAACGATGAATTTATTATTTCCATCTTTATCAAAGAGATAAAGAAAATAAAATTGAAATTTAAAAAGGGTGAAAATTTATATGTTTTCCAAAATTATATAATCCATATAATATGTTGTTGTCTTGAGGGGTTTTCGTCTAGGTTCAGAGCTTATGGAGAAACTAACAAACTCTCTAACTACTGATCCTTTCGACAATGACCTGGTTGCGCAGATCAAAGTCTCACTCGAAGCAGTATGGGGGAGTGTTGGAACCAGGTTTCTGCACCCTAAGGGAGAAAATAATGAAGCGGCCCTAATAAAATCAAATACAGACTTATATCAATCATAAACAGATGTTTGCAATAGAATAAAACAGAATCACAACATGCACACAATCCTTAAATAAGACAATGTCGTAGATCCCTTCAGCTTAGAGACATCATAATAGAATCGGTTCCGGATCTAAAAAATGTGCAATTAATTAAGAATATTTATCAACCATCAATTTGTGTACATAACCATAACATATATCCTTGCGTAATGATCAATAAACGTGTGATTTTAAACAGAAACAATTGATAAATAACTTGAAGAAATAACACAACAAGTTCACCAAAATCTATCATTTATATTAATTAAGATCATTTCAATACACATCGGACTTTCCCTTACAGAAACCCTTTCACGCACATAACCACACATAACCAAGACTAGGTCTCCATGCACACAGCCAGTAGGAGCCTTTCTACCCAACCCAGACAAAACCCCTTACAACTTTTGCATACAGATCTTAATCAAGTTCTTCTTAGATTGACTAACTACTTTCCTTAGACTCGATCTATCTATTTATATTCCTTTAGCGCACAAATATTATGGTCTCAAACCATAGTTTGAGGCCCAGAGTTTACCCTTAAACCCTTTTACATAAAAAATAGAGACTTTGACCCACCCCAAAGCCTCTTGACTCATTTTCACAGCGTGCATATACAAACTTATACAAAATTACATCGAAATGTGTGCTCGAGGGGACCCCGCTCTAACAGGCCCCCAACACAAACATGTGAATCATCTCGAGTCACTAAGGTGTCTACTCCTTGAGCTTGGCTTAGAGTGTGTTGACGGAAGATTTTAGAGAGAGCACTAGTTCCAAACTTTGCACTGCAGCTCCCTGTTGTGGGTCTTCCTTATTTTAGCGATCAAAATCTCAATTGTGGATTCACTGAAGATGTGTGAGAGATGGGCCTAGATTTTGAAGGAGTGGAGGTGGATGAGAAAAAGGTGGTGTCAAAGAAGAAAAGGAGGGTATTGTGGGGCTAATGATGACAACCACCCAAGGAGAGAAGTTGAGAGAGGATGGCTTCAAACTGAAGGAATATCAGTGGAGGCTAATCTTTTAATAACTTAAGAACCTTTGTTAAAGAGATGGGGGATAAAAGCAAGAACGAAACCAAGTTACGGGCAATATGGAGAATGTGTATGCTGTAAAAACTATTGAACAATACAAGAAAGTTCTATGGACTAAGCATTACATAGGAATGTGTAGAAATTATATGCACTAAGCATGCATATTTACTTGATTCACCTGATCTCACACTATTTAACTTTATGCAAGATACTGAATCATTCCACTTGTTAATCTTTTGTGGAAAAATTAATTGCACACACATGTGAAGCATAAACAAAAATAGTCAATTGCACATAACACAATTTTTAACTGGGAAAGCCTAAAGCTGAAAACCCCAACTATATATTATGTATCATGGAATCATATGAAAATCCTCATACAAAGCTTATCAAGCTCTCAGTACAATACAATCGTCATACACTAATCAGGAACAATCTTGCAAATACATGCACTGATCTCTGCCCTCCTGCTAGCCTGCCTCCACTAGGAAATCCCTGCTGAAGAATACCTCTAAATGAATTCAAATTACTCTTGCCTTGATTGTACAATCCTCATTGGAAACTCCAATGTGTGTGTGATGCAATCAATGCATCAATATAGTTACAACAAATAGTCTATCTTTCCCTTTCACCTATCTCTCCACTGGGTCTCCACTGGAACTGTCATGCACTGTACTTAACTACTATATTGTTTAGTTGATTAATGAGTTGTTATTTGTGAATTAATTAACTAATTAATTCACTCCACTCTCACTAGTGTATCATTCAGTTAGACTAGATACAACTAGCTCAACTAAGTTTAACTGAGTTTAACTAAATACAACTCCATAACTACTTCTTCCAACTATCTCATAACTCTGCCACTTGAGTTCTAACTGAGTCCATCATGCATTAGCTCCAGTAAACCCTTGGGAATTTTGTAATTCCCTCAGTCCACTGATGTGCCACATCTGTGCACTGAAACAATGTGCTCCAATAGAATAAGTTGTTGTTTAGTGTCTGATTGTTATTAAGAGTTAATAATAATCGACATGCATCTATTTTTAGATCAATGATCTATAAATAGATTTCGCCCAATATTTTAAAAATAGAATTTCATCTATTTTTTCAACTTGAACAACCATCCACAAATAGCATCCTACAACTTATGAAATATGATCATCATGTCTAAAAATAGACATAGTCTAAAAATAGACTTGCACCAAAAATAGCCTGCGGGCCCACTTAGTGAAGGCAACTCTTGTCACTAAGCTCATCATATTCTTGAATCTCAACACTCCCTCTCAAAAATATAAGGATTATCTTTCACCCCGATCCTGACTCTATGGTAATCTAATTTTCTCCTGGTGAGCACCTTCGCCAGAATATTTGCATCCTGATCCTCCATAGGAATGTACTGAAGCAACATGATCTTCCACAGCACACAATCTCTGATATGATGATACTGGATATCAATATGTTTAGATCTATCATGAAACATAGGATTAACTGAGAGTTTAATGCAACTCTTATTATCACAATGTATCACTGTGGGATGTAAATGTGAACCGAACAAACCAACCAGAATCTTCCTCGTTCAGATAGCCTCACATGTAGCTTGACTTGCTGCCATGTATTCTGCTTCCACTGAACTAAGTACCACAGATCTTTGTTTCCTGCTGTACTAAGAAAATGTTGTAGATCCGATACTAAAAATCCACGCTGATGTGATTTTTATATCTGTTGGGCTTCCTACCCAATCTGCATCCGTGAAGCCATGCAAATTCACCTCATCCGTCTGTTTGTAGCATAAACCATACTCAGATGTGCCCCTGAGATATCTCAGGACATTCTTTCCTGCCTTCCAAAAGAGCTTGGTAGGCTTAACCATCGCTTCTGAAAGTTGGTTCACCGCATAGCATATGTCTAGTCTTGTATTGACTAAATGCATGAGCGAACCCACCAACTGCTGATAAACAGTGGCATCCACTACCTTTGTCGATGTAGCTTCCTCTTTCTTCCAATTTCCTAGAAGAGGAGTGTCGATAGGCTTGCAGCTTTGCATGTGAAACTTCTCCAGTATCTCCCAGGCATACTTACCTTGAGACACAAAGAGTTCACCTTCCCGCTGCCATATTTTCAATGCAAGGAAATAATGAAAGAGTCCCAAGTCCTTCATCTAAAACTCCTTTGTAAGATCTGCCTTGCATAAGTGTATCAACTTCTCATCACCTGTTAGTATTAAATCATCAACATAAAGTACAATGATTAAAAAGTTACCCTCCACCACAATCTGGTACAGGTTTGCATCCGCCTTACTCTTGGTGAAGCTAAGTCTGGTGAAATAGCTGTCGATCCGAGTGTACCAAGCACGGGGTGCTTGTTTCAGCCCATAGAACACTCTTTTTAGCCTGGACACATGCGAATCGTTGTTGAAGATCTCAAATCCTTCACGCTGCTCAATGTACACCTCCTCCTCAATGATCCCATTAAGGAACGCAGTCTTCACATCCATCTGATTAATGTGCCAACCCATCTGCGCTGAGAGAGAAAGGATGGTTCGTATGGAAGAATACCATGTGTCAGGTGCAAAGGTTTCTTCGGAGTCAGTCCCCTCGATTTGTGAGAAGCCCTGGGCTACAGATATTGCCTTATACTTCTCGACGCTCCCATCAGTAGCTTGCTTTACCTTGTAGATCAATCTTGATCCTACAGCTGATTTTCCCACTGGCCTTGGAACAAGCTCCCAAGCACTGTTTCTGATAATGGATTCATACTCCTCCACCATCGCATCTACCCATGTGGGCTCTTGCACTGCTTCTTTGAAAGAAGATGGCTCTGTCACAATATAATTGCTCATAAGAGCCATGTATCTAGTAAATCGGTCAGGTGGATGTCTTTGTTTGCGCTGTGATGTAGGTACTCCTACATTCTGTGCTGCATCAAGCCTTAGTCTCTCAGCTTCTGTGGTACCCTTTCTGCCTTGTCTGATGTTTGGTTCTGTATGAGTGGACTCCTCCACTCCATGAATCTCCTCCTATGGTTGATCTGCATCTAGAGGCTCATCTTTGGGAACAAGAAGTTCCTTCACTGCATGCAAGTCCAGCTCCCTCTCAAGCATAGCTTGTGCAACACCCACGATCGTTCTGCTCTTCCTCTTTGCGACCCCATTCTCCTATGGGTTATGAGGCGCTATGATTTCTCTTTCAATTCCTTCTTTGCTACATAAATCTTTGAATTCACTTGAGATGTATTCACCACCATTATTGCTCCGTGGAGCTTTCACTTGCTTCCCCGACTCCTTCTCCACTAATGCTTTGAACTCACATAACTTTGAGAACGTTTCACTCTTCTTATGCATGAAGAAGATCCAGCATCAATGAGAATACTCATCAACAAATATAACATAATACATGTGTTTTTCTATTGAAGCAACCAAGAAAGGTCCACACACGTTTGTGTGAATTCTCTCCAGGATCACCGAAGCACGATTCTCCTTCTCATGAAAGGTGGACTTCACAAACTTACCCATAGTACATCCCTTTCACGAATATGACTCTGCACGAGTACCCTTGGGAAGTCCAGTAGAAATCTGCTGCAAAATCTTCAAAGCGCCATGGTGAAGATGGCCCAATCTCCTGTGCCATGATTCGCCCTCATCCCGACTCACCACTTCTTCTGCTTTGCGCACCATTAAAGTGTATCCATCTACCTCCAGCTTGTAGAGATTCTTAATTCAAACCCCTATCTTCTTAGTTTGACCCGTTTTTTTATGTCGAAGGAAGGATTTTCCCTCACTGAAAACAACATCATAAGCTTTGTCTTCCAGCATTGCGACCGACACCAAGTTCTTCTTCAGACCTGGAACATGCATGAAATTCTTCAACAAGAATGGATTACCAAACTCCCTCTCAAAGTTAATGGTCCCAATGCTAGTCACACTATACCAACCATCGTCGCCCATCTCTATATGCATCTGGAGGTCCTTCTCCTCCAAGTCACTAAACAACTCTTTGTCTCCCGTCATATGGAAAGACACACCACTATCAAGATACCACACCGATCCCATACAGCTTGAGACCAAGCATGCGATCAAAGAGAAATAATGTTCAAATTGCGAGGCTAAGGCCTCTCCAGCTGCAGATCCAACAACCTTCTTGTTCTTCTTTTTCTGTGGAGATTTAGTAGCGAAATGTCCATGTTCGTGACAGTGAAAACACTTCACTTTGGACAAATCTTGCTTCTTGCCTTTAGCATCAGATTTTGAAGGATGTTTCTTCCCCTTCCCTTTCCTTACTTTGGTAGCCAGATCGTAGTTCTCTTCATCTTCATTCTTTGATGAAGATCCATCCTTGGTACCCCGCCTTATCTCCTCCTGTACAAGAACTGACCAAAGTCACTCCCATCCTGACAGTTTCTCCCATCCATTGACAGAGTCTTCATAGCTATGTGAACTCTTCGGAAGCCCAAGGAGAGCCAAGCTCACCAGGTATTCATCATTAACAATAACCCCCACACTTCCTAGTTCATCATTGCAGTGGAAAAAATTCGTGAGGTATTTTGGAATACTGTCGCCCTTCTCCATTTTTATTTTTCTGAGCTTGTCTTTAAGCGCCAACTTCCTCTGGTCACTTCTGCTTTGGAACAAGTTTTTCAAATCCTTTCACATTAAGAATGGAGTGGATTTCTTATGAAGGCTAGACACAATATGGTCCTTCACACCTTCCAACATAATTCTCCTCGTCTTTGCTATCTTCTTTTTCCATGCGTCAAGTAATGCAACATCGCTAGATCCCGACTTAGGAACATCGCTATCGATGAACTCCTTCAGCCCATTATCCTCCATCACTGCCTCCATCCTGTCCTTCCAAGCTATGTAATTTGACCTCCCATCAAGGGCATACTCCAATCACAACCCATTGAAAGCCATTTTAATGTATACTCAACTTCTGCGCCAAGAATCTTCTGTAGCATATTCGAATTGTCCACCAGCACAAACTCACTTCACAATGGCAATCTTCAATCAATAATGCTCTGATACCATGTAGAAATTATATGCAATAAGCATGCATATGTCCTTGATTCACCTGATCTCACACTATTTAAATTTATGTAAGATACTGAATCATTCCACTCGTTAATATTTTGTGGAAAAATTAATTGCACACACATGTGAAGCATAAACAAAAATAATCAATCACACATAACACAGTTTTAAACTGGGAAAGCCTGAAGCTGAAAACCCCAACTATATATTATGTATCATGGAATCATATGAAAATCCTCATACAAATCTTATCAAGCTCTCAGTATAGTACAATCATCATACACTAATCAGGAACAATCTTGCAAATCCATGCACTGATCTTTGCCCTCCTGCTAGCCTGCCTCCACCGCGCAATCCCTACTGAAGAATAGCTTTGAATGATTTAGTATCTTGCATAAAGTTAAATAGTGTGAGATCAAGTGAATCTAGGACATATGCATGCTCAGTGCATATAATTTCTATAGAATGGAAAGCAATACAATGTGTATAGTATTAGATTGTACTCTAATTATCGAATTCAATTTTCATTTATTATTTTTGTTAACTTTATTTTTTTATTAATTATTGTTGTTTTAATATTAATAATTTTTTAATTTCATATATTTATCATAAAAAAATTCATATATATAATTCATAAAAATTTATATTAATATAATTTATACGTTTCAATATTAAAAAAATAAAGTCATTTTTATTTTTTGATATTTTATATGTTAGATCTAAGACTTTTGTGATCCATAATGTAGATAAATTTACTTTTAGATTAATCACATCATTAGGATTAGGTCAACATTTAGAACCGGTTAATGTGGTTCATCCTCAGGGCAAGGTGGAGAGAATAATCGATCTTGATGAATAAATAGTGGAGATGCATCATTGCCTCGAAATAGTCATTGAAAACTAGTTGTCAAGAACTAGCCATTAAGACTAATTGTTCGAAAATTAGTTAGTTAGTTAAAAAAATAATTAATTAAATAAAATTTATTAAAAATAGGTTTATAAATTATTATGTAATTAAAATAAATATAATTGGTAATAGGGAGGGGTAAATTTTTTTAATTTAATAAATAAAATAAAATAAAATAACTTGATTATTTAGATAAAAATAAATAAATTAAATCAATAAATTAATTAAATAATATATAACTAAAAAAAAGTAATAATAATAAATAAACAAAGTTACCTAAGAAGGTACTAGGGAGGGGCAAAGTTTTTAATAATTAAATAAATTAAATAAATTTAAAATAAATTAATTAATTAAAAAGAATTTATTATAAATGGGTTTATAAATTAGTATGTAATTAAAATAAATATAATAGGTAATAGGTAGAGATAAATTTTTTTAATTTATTAAATAAAATAAAATAAAATAAATTATAATAAATCTTCCGGGAAATCACATGAGAAATTTTAAAACTAACCCATTTCGAACTGCTGACTGTAGTTCATCATCACCCGTCGAACTACTGATTTTACTTCATCATCAAGATAATGAAGATATATATATATATATATATATATATATATATATATATATATATATATATATAATGCGTAGAAAAGCAAAAAACATATAATAAATGAAAAAATAGATTTTAAAGAAATATTAAAATAAAATACATTGAAAATCGCAAACACCATAAATGGTCAAAATGAAAACAACCAATAAATAAAAATAAAAATAAAAAAATTAAACAACATCATATTATAAAATAATAAATAAAGATAAAAATAAAAATAAATAAATAAATAAATAGATAATAATAATAAATAAATAAATAATAATAATAATAATAATATATATATATATATATATATATATAATAAATAATTAAATTATAAATAAATAAATAAATGGATGTATAAATAAAAATAATTCTAAAAATAAATAACCAAATATAGACTAAAGCTAGGTCAAAAAAATAAATAAACAAATAAATGAAGAGACCTAAAAATCTTCAAACCTAGCAAATGACTTTAATAATAAGAAAGTAAAAAACATAACAAACCAAAAACCCAGCAAAAATAAAAAGAGATGAAAACACGATAGAAAGGAAACCTACTGAGAGAAGAGAGATGGGATCCAACAATAGCTAACTTTCCACCGATCATCCAATAGCTTCCTTAAATTTACAGTGATGGAAATGCTCAACCCTAACAATGACTTTGGATTCTTCCATACAAATGTGGTGCTTAGTCTTCTCCATGTGCTCAACTACTGCTGAGGACATTGTTCTACCATGTTTGATATCAGTAGAATGCTCTTGAATCCTTTTATTAATCGACCGACACGTTTCCCCAATGTAGGGGATCCCATAGGAGCACGGGATCCTTCACGTTTTTGGGGTCAAAAGGTTCTTTAACAGATCTTAGGGAACTACGAATGGTGTTCAATGGTCTAAAAGAGGAATAGATCTTATGCTTCCTTAGAATCCGAGTGATCTTATTAGTAGTACCTTGTGTAAAATGTAGATGAAATCTACCAACTAAATCATCTTTAACATTTCTCAGTTTTAGACCTCGGTTATCTTTCATGAAAGCCTTCAAACCCTGACTTTTACTATGGCCATTCTTATTAAATACCTTAAGGAGATGGGCCTTCTCTTCTTCCAAATGTTCATCATCTCCCGTTATAAAACATGGTAGAACAAAGTCGTCAACCCTAGCTGAGCATGTGGAGAAGACTAAGCACCACAATTGTATGGAAGAATCCAAAGTCATTGCTAGGGTTGAGCATTTCCATCATCGTAAATTTAGGAAAGCTGTTGAGATTAAGAAAATGCCTCGTAAGTTGAATAGGGATGATGGGTGGAAATTTAGCCGCTATTGGATCCCATCTCTGTGCTCTCAATAGATTTCCTTTCTCTTGTGTTTTCATCTCTTTTTATTTTCACTGGGTTTTTGGTTTGTTATGTTTTTTACTTTCTTATTATTAGAGTCCTTTGCTAGGTTTTAAGGTTTTAGGTGTCTTCATTTATCTCTTTATTTTGACCTAGATTTAGCCTATATTTGGTTATTTATTTTTAGTAGCATTTTGATTTATATGTCCATTTATTTATTATTTAATTATATAATTTTTATATTTATTTTTATGCTTATTTATTTATATTATTTATATTTATTTATTTTATATATATATATATATATATATATATATCTTTATCTTTATTGACTTGGTTTTTATTTATTATTTTATATTGTGATGGTGTTTAATTTATTTTCTTTTATTTATTTATTGGTTGTTTTTATTTTAACCATTGATGGTGTTTGTGATTTTCAATGTGTTTTATTTTAATATTTCTTTAACATTTATTTTTTCATTTATTATATGTTTTGACCGTTGCTTTTCTTTGCATTATATATATTGATAGTCGGATCAGCCAATCTTCATTATCCTGATGATGAACTACAGTGAGTAGTTTGAAACACATCGGTTTTAAAATTTCTCATGTGATTTCCCAGAATATTTATTGTAATTTGATATGGATCACAAAAGTTTACACTCTGAAATAAAATTAATTAATTAATTAGATAAAATTAAAATAAATCAATAAATTAATTAAATAATATATAACTAAATAATAAATAAACAAAGATACCTAAGAAGGTACTAGGGAGGGGCAAAATTTTTAATAAACAAATAAACAAAATAAAACAAAATAAAATTAATTAATTAATTAATTAAAAATTTAGATAAAAATAAAAATAAGTCAATAAATTAATTGAAATAAACCATAAAAAAATTTTAAACAAAATTTCTGTTCTACATATTAATCAAGAGACTCTACTCCTTTGCTTTGGGGAAGCAAGCTAGTCGAGGTATTGAATATCACTGAGCATCCGAGCTACTCTTACTTAATTTCAACCATCATCACAGGTGAGATTCTTAGCATGTCGTTCCATTTCAATCGACTCCTTCAATTTCTTATGGTGGAAGTGATCTACCTTTGTAACGAATTTTGAGCATTCAATACAAACATGGTGGCAGGATTTTCCTCACATTCAGCAAGAGCTGGGGTACGAGACCAATTATGTCTAATATCTACAACATGCTCTCAGATTCTCTCCCTAATGGATCGACCCGTTTCTCCTATATAGGCAGTTCCACAAGAACAAATAATCATGTAAACCCCTTTCATGTCCTTAGGGTCGATAGGGTCTTTAACATACCCAAGATAATTTCTAATAGCGTAGAGAGGTTTGAAAGAAGCAAAGATATTATTTCTCCTAAGGACATGGGAAATTTTGTCCATTCTCCCTTCGATGAATGGGAGATGGACCTTGGAAATAGGATCCACCCAAGTAGATTTTCCACTGAACCCTTTATATGCCTTCTGAAAGGATTTAAGACCTTGAGATCTACTATAACCATTGTTTTCAAAAACTTCAAGAAGATGGGATTTATCTAATTCCAAGGAGTTTTTGTCAGAGATTCTAAGAGCACGAGTCACAAGAGTACACATGACACCAAATTTCTAAGCAGGAAAATGATGGGACCCAACATGAAGGTATTGTTCTATGTGAGTCTTCTTGCAAAAAAGCTGGTGAGAAATGGAACCATTTTCATTCCTGGAGAGAAGGATATCAGGGAAACGGAGGCAACCATTGACCTCCACTTCCATCATGAACTTGATGGAATCAGATAGCGAGTTCAGGTGCCCAAGGAACAGATCTAATTTCTTCCAACCATGGGGCTAGATGAAACAAGTATCATCCATGAACCTATTCCACTTCCTAGGGAGGAATTTAGCAAAGGCCAAGGCCTTAGATTCAAAATCCTCCATAAACAAGTTAGCAAATACGGGGGAAAGAGGGGAGCCCATCGCAACACCACATGTTTTCTCATAAAACTCGCCTTGAAAACTAAAGAAAATTGAGGTGACGCAGAGGCTAACCAATTTATCACCAGTTTTTTCGTAAGAAGATTAACACGGAACAGTACCTTCATGTTGGGTCCCATCATTTTCCCACTCAGAAATTTGGTGTTATGTGTACTCTTGCGACTCATGCTCTTAGAATATCTAACAACAACTACTTGGAATCGTGGAAATCCCATCTTCTTGACGTTTTTGAAAATAATGGTTACAGTAGATCTCAAGGTCTTATAACTTTTCAGAAGGAGTATAAAGAGTTGAGTGGGAAATATACTTGAGTGGATCCTATTTCTAAGGTCCATCTCCTATTTATCCACAGGACAACGGACAAAATTTCCTATGTCCTTAGGAGAAATAATATCTATGCTTCTTTCAAAGCTATCTACACTATTAGAAATTCTCTTGGGCCTGTTAAAGACCCTATCGACCCTAAGGACATGAAAGGGGTTTACATGATTGTTTTTTCTTGTGGAACTCCCTATGTAGGAGAAACATGTCGATCCATTAGGCAGAGAACTCGGGAGCATGTTGCAGATATTAGACATAATTCGTCCTGTACCTCAGCTCTTGTTGAACATGTGGAAAAATCTTGCCACCATGTTTGTATTGAAGACTCAAAAGTCATTGCCAAGGTAGATGACTTCCACCATAGGAAATTAAGGGAGGCGATCGAAATTGAACGACATGCTAAGAATATTAACCATGATGATTGTTGGAAATTAAGTAAGAGTTGAACCCTTGCTCTCGCTAGGTAATTTTGTTTAAATTTTTTTATGTTTTATTTTATTCTTATTTAAATTAATTTATTGATTTATTTTTATTTTTATCTAAAATTTTAATTAATTAATTAATTAATTAATTTTATTTTGCTTTATTTTATTTATTTATTTATTAAAATTTTTGCCCCTCCCTAGTACCTTCTTAGGTATATTTGTTTATTTATTATTTATTATTTATTATTTAGTTATATATTATTTAATTAATTTATTGATTTATTTTATTTTTATCTAATTAATTTATTTTATTTTATTTTATTTACTAAATTAAAAAAATTCACCCCTCTCTATTACCTATTCTATTTATTTTATTTACATATTAATTTATAAACACGTTTTTAATAAATTTTATTTAATTATTTAATTTATTTTTAATTTACTTTACTTTAATTAATTAATTTATTTATTAAAAATAATTTATAAACCCATTTTTAATGAATTTTATTTAATTAATTAATTTTTCTAACTAACTAACTAACTAACTAACTTTCTAACGACTAGTTCTCAATGGCTATTTCCGAGCAATGATGCATCTCCACTATTTATTCATCGAGATCGATTAGTCTCTCCACCTTGTTGTGAGGATGAACCACATTAGCTAGTTCGAAACGTTGACCTAATCCTAGTGATGTGATTAATCCGAAAGTACATTTATCTACATTTTATATATCCAAAAACATTATATATATATATATATATATATATATATATAGAGAGAGAGAGAGAGAGAGAGAGAGAGAGAGAGAGAGAGAGAGAGAGTTTGCTAATAGGGCCATTTTTAAAAACCTCATCCCCGACATTACAATATATTTATTTTGAAACTTTTTTTCCATTGAATTGGTTTCTTGAGTAATGTGCATTAACTTAGGCACTAAAACCAATCCACACAATGAATTTTCTTTGTATTTTCATACAAATCAGTGCCTTGAAACAAAATTTTCCTTATTTACTAAAAAGAAAAATTCTTTGTAAGGTGGGAACCATAGTAAGTCCTTGCTCACATATTGGTGGGATTATTCGTTCCATAAAACAAATGGAGTTCCACAAAAAAATGGAATTCTACTTCGAATAGAATAAGCTTTTGAATCCCTATTGTGGGATTCCTTTATTTTGATGATGGATTTATTAATTCCATCTTTATCAAAGAGGTAAAGGAAATAAACTTGAAATTTAATAAGGGTGATAAAATGCCAAGGTTCTAAACATATAAACATTTAAATTGTTTTCCAAAACCATAAAATCCATATAATATGTTGTTGGCTTTAGGGGTCTTGACCCAGGCTCAGAGTTTATGGAGAAACCAACAAACCCTCCAACTACTAGCACTTTTGGCAATGACCTGGTTGCACAGATCAAAGTCTCACCCAAAACAATATGGCGGGGGGGGGGGGGGTGCACGAATCAAGTTTCCAGACACTGAGGGAGAAAATACTGAAGTGGACCTAAGAAAATCGAATGCAAACTTGTATCAATCATAAATAGATGCACGCAATAGAATAAGACAGAATCACAAAATGTGTGAAATACTTAATAGAATAAGATAGAGTCACAGATCGGTTCAACATAGAGACGTCAAAACAGAACGAGATTGAGATCTAAACAATGTGAAATTACTTAAGCATATTTATCAACCATCTATTTGCATACATAAACATAACATATATCCTCGCACAATGATTAATAAGAAACACAAAAATAGTGAAATCTTAAATAGAGACAATATATAAATAACTTGAAGAAAGAATGGAGCCGACATGAGTGATTTTGGCATGAAGGAGGGCTCGAACCTGTGATCTGCGAGTAGCCTAGCATTGAGAGTTAGTGGACTTATTGGTTCTCCATATCCCACCTGAGCCCCATCATTTCCACCTGCTCAATGGATGTTCTGACCTACAATGACCATTTTTCACGCTGCCAACAGAGTCGACCACTATTAGTGGTTCTCGTTCTCATCTAACGGCTTGCAATTTGACTATGGCTAGGGTTTTGGATGACAAACTCCTTGATTAATCGAAGGACCCATACTCTTATGTGAACATCTAGTCCCTCTCCTCTTGTTTTTCTTTAGGTATGCACATTTCTCAACTGGTTATTTCCACTTTTCTGCATGTTTCATTGGCTTGGTTATCTCCCATTAACCCCTCAACTACTTGCCCCATCCCAGCATTCTACACCTTTATGGTTCTTGAGCTATCAGACGCTCCCCCTATCATTCACTGCAATTTATTTCGATCACATACGCTCACCGAATCTCTATCTACCTTCCCCACCTACCCTCTCCTTCCTCGCAAAAATCCTCCCTCCATCATCCTCGGAACATTTTTGCACGAACCCTCAGTTTGCCTCCCCGCAGCATACCGTCCCACCCTTTGAACCTAACCCATTTACTTCTGACACTATTCAACCGTCTAACCCACCGATGATGACTACATCATCTCCGACACCTCAAACTGCCCCTATTGCTCCCCATCAGCCCTCCAACTGATTCAATGTCAACATTCTGAAGTTGAATTGACCACCCTCCTCTGGAGCGGTCTCTAGCCCCCCTTCCTGAGTGGCCTCGGAACCACATACCACCAGTTTCCCACCCTATGCGGCTATGCTAACCAAGTGTGTAAAATATTGCAACAAAGGAAGCTAACTCACACTCATAAAGGGAATCCAGATGACTGATGTGATGGGAACAATGGATAAGGTCTTGGTTGGAAGAGTTTGTGGCAGGAACTACAGTGCTAAGAGACTCCGACAATGGGTCATTGAAATCTGGGGCGTATCACTGCAAGAGCTCCCAACTGTATACACTCTTAATAAGTGATGGTTTTCTCTATAGTTTATGTCAAAGGATCCCATAGATTGGGTCTTGTCACACTTTTGGCATATTGAGATCGCTCTTATTCTCCTCAAGAGATGGAGCCCTTTATTTGACCCTGATTGAGAGCAGCTTAGGGTTGGCCCCATCTAGGTTTGACTACCTAGTCTCCCATTACATCTATGGTAGGGGGAAATATTTTCCGGCATTAGAAACATTCTGGGGACCTATCTGGACCATGATTTCTCTTACATTGAGACTGGAAAGATGGAATTTTCCCGCATACTTTTACATTTGGAAACCCGTGAGGGAGTAGAAGAGAATTTTAAAATTCATTGGAGGAATACGATGTGGGTTCAGATCCTGGAATATGAAGGAGTACCTTTCAGGTGTAGACGTTGCCACAAGGTGGGTCACGTTTACAAAGATTGTCCATTTCTCAACACTACTTCTACAACCTCCCCATCAGTTGGAAATTGGAAGATACAAAACCCAATTACTATCTCTCTGAATAGATAGACTCAATTGTTGAGCTTCCTCACGACGTCTTTAGATGCTCCATCCTCAGGGACTCCCAAAGCAATTTTTTCTCCTGTATCAACTAGGATCATTTGATCTATGACTGCAGCTGCATATTTGTGGCACCCTCCAGGATATGTACATATACTATTCCTCCTCTTACTTTTTCATCCTTAATGTCTATTCCCAGACTGCATAACTGTACTGCATCTCATTAGCCTCGTATTCATGTGTTATTTATTGTTTGCTCTACAATTAACTCCCCTTTGGTTTTCTCTTCTACTCCCCCTACCATCCCTCCCACCCTACCTCCCCTCCCACAATGGAGGTGGACTCATATGAAACTACATCCACCCACTCCTACAACCTCCATCCTCGAACCTCTGCTCTTGCTAGCCTGGATTCCTCTCACAATCTATCATTCATCCCAGAAAAACTCCCTAGAGGCCAACACTCTAATACATCTAAGTCCATCTTGCAGGTTGGATTGGATGTTGCTATTGGAAAATAATTCTCCATTTAAGGTGTCCTTAAAGTAAGACACTCCCTCGTATTGGTTACCAAATGAAGTGCCTCTCCTCCAATAGTAGGGGGCTAGCTAGCCTTGCAAAGCGCCTCGCCTTTTGGCGCCTTTATTATCTGCCACTGTGGACATTCTACTCTTACAAGAGACCCTTGCATCATCTAAGTCATCTATTATCACTCTCTCCTCCCTCTTTCCCTCATGGACATTTCATGCCCTAGATGCCTGGGGGAGATATGGAGGAATTGCTTTGGGTTTAACCCTAGGACCATTAGATTAATTAATTGTTGGGGTCGGGAGGGCACCCTATATATTGATGTCTTCTCAGAAGAACTTGGTCTGCTATTTCAAATCATTAATGTGTATGGCCCCTACCAACACCATCAGAATTTCTGGTTGACACTCTTACAAATAACTCTTCTTCATGCTAATAACATCATATTAGCAAGAGACCTAAAATTCTCTCCAGGTCTTGCCGAATCCTGTGGATTCAATGCACAAATGTATCCACTCACTTATTTCTTCAGGCATCAGACCACTCTTCATCATTTGGTGGATCACATTATTGCCTCCCCCTCTCCGACTTGGTGAAATCGCCAGACTGGTGATGCCATGGTTGCATGCAGACTTGATAGATTCCTCATCAAGGAGGAACTTATTCAGCATTTGGGCTCCTATAGATAGTGGTTCAGATCGGGGGGCATATCTGATCACTCCCCCATATACCTTGAGCTCTCTGGTGCATCTAAAAAATTGACCTCACCATTTAAGTTCTGCTTTGTTTGGCTACAGGATGAGGATTACATGAGTAAGGTAAATCATGCATGGAGAAATGCAGAGCCTCCAATTGAACATACCATCTCTTCCCTCTTTGCATACAAACTAAAAGTTATTAAGAGGATGACCATTGATTGGGAAAAAGAAAAGAGGAAATATAATGACCATGACCTCATTAAGATTGAGAGGAAGATTGATTCACATGAGGACCCTACTCATGGGGGTTTCACATCAGAATATGAAAAAGAAAATCTCATTAAATTGGAAAGAGGGTGCCTTAAAATTCATAAGGACAGAGATGAAATGTGAAGGCTAAAAATCTACACCATCTGGTTTAAATCAGGGGATGCAAACACCAAAATTTTTCAAAATTTCACTTGAGGTAGGAAGGCCATCAATACTATATGGGATCTTGAAAATGAGGATGCCTCATTTGCCTCTACTTTTTAAGAACTTGCAAATATGGGAACCACACATTTTAGAAACCTCTACAAGGCACATTATCATATCATACTAGCGGAAAAAATCGAGGTCACCAGCCTCTTTCCCAAATATGTGAACCATGATGTAGCTGAGGAACTCTATGAACTAGTCACTACGGGTGAAATGGAGGTTGTTCTCAAATGGCTTAAGAAGGACAAGGGCCCAGGACCTAATGGATGGTTAGTTGAATTATACCTTCCCTTATTTGATCTTCTGGGACATGTTTTACTAGTGGTTGTGGAGGAAACAAGGAAAACTAGCTGCATATATGATACATTGGACTCCACCTTCATCGCTCTCATCCCCGAGACCGATCACCCCTCCTCTTTTCATTAGGGGAATTTTAAGGTCTAAAATGGGCATCCTAAGAAAAATGTACAACCAAAATAAATTTTATAAGAACCAATAGGATTCAAGATGATGATGTTAACCGTGGGGGGTGACTCCCGCTCGAAATTTGAGTAAAAATTTTGGGAGATAAGTTGAAAATACGAGTTGAAAAGGTATTTTTTTGTTTTTTCTGTCTAAAGTTTTATGATTTAATCGAATAATATTTTATGATTTCCACTATTATTTTATAATTTCCATAGGAGGCCCATTTTGAGACGTCAAAATTCCCCTAATGAATTATTTTCGCCTGATCTCTTTTTGCAACTGCATTTACAAAATCATGGCAACAATTATTTCCAACAGACTCAAGCCTATTCTATCTAATCACATCTCCCCTGAAAATTTTGATTTTCTGGAGAATAGACAGATCCATGAAGCTATTGGGGTTGCATAGGAGGAACTACACTCTATGCACACTAATAATATCAAAGGTATGATTCTAAAGATTGACCTTGAAAAAGAATTTGATCAGATTAGTTGGCTCTATATTCGTATGCTACTCACTCACCTTGGCTTCCCTAACTCAGTGATCAAATGGATTATGTGTTGTATCAACTTAGTCTCATACAGTGTCCTCATAAATGGGGCTACCACCAACTTTTTCCATGCAGAGAGAGGCCTTAGACAAGTATTCCCTTTATCCCCACTCCTCTTCCTCCTAGTCATGGAAGGAATTAACAGATGCCTAAATAATGAAAGGGATAGGGGCAGGCTGAGGGGCATCAAGATCACTGACATCTGCATACTGGCTCATTTATTATTTGTGGATGACTTTATAATCTTCTTGAATGGATCCCTTGGAGATTCAATGGTGGTTAACTATGTTCTTCAACTTTTCTGCAAAGCCACTAGCATGTCTTGTAATAACATCAAGTCAACAATTTCCTGTCACGGCTGCTCTCCACATGAGTCTTAATTTTCACAAAAGTGGTTTCATTTTAACCTGATTAGATTTGAAGAAGGCCTAGATACCTACGATTTCACCTCAAGCCGATCAACTACAAAACAATAGATTGGACATGGTTGATTGCTAAGATCGAAAAAAGGCTAAATGCTTGGTACCATAGATGGCTATCCTGGGCAGGTAGATTAGTACTTATCTAATTAGTATTAGAGGTCATAATGGTTTATTGGATGTCCTTAGCCTGGATACCAAAAGGAATACTCAATAGGATACAAAGAATATGTCAAAGATTTCTATGGAGTGGGGCTATGGACGGTCATTCCTTTTCATGGAACAAGTGGGTAAACATCGCTCTTCCAAAAAAATAGGGTGGCAGGGGCATTACAGATCTACACTCCTTTGCAAAGGCTCTGGCTGCAAATTTGGGGTGGCAGATCCTCACTAAACATAATCTATGGACTAGGGTTGTCACAAAAATTTATATTCACCCACTCCATCCACTTGAATGGATCAAGAATGGACCAGGGCACAAATCCAACATCTCTATAATCTGGAGGACCATCCTTAATTCAATTGATCACATTAGAAATGGACTTGCATGACAGGTGCGCTCTAGTAGACAGGTTCGTATTGGCAATGATCCGTGCTCAGGTTGTGGGAATGTTCATATCCTCCCTCCTGAACTTATCAGATCTTTGAACCATTCTAGTATTCATACTCTTCATCAAGGGGTAGATATGGATAATACAACTATTTTCACTCAAGGTTTGCTAACCCTTTGAGCCCTACACATTCATCCACAATGCAAGGAGGCCTGAACTCACTACCTGAATGCTCTGCCAAAATCACATGTTAGAATCATCGACAGAGAGGACGAAATCATAAGGATAAACTCAAAACATAGAAAATATACATCTAAGGAAAGCTATATACACATTTTTGACGCTCGTCACCCATTGGTACAATGTTCATGGTGGTTTCCACTTTGGAAACTCAAGTGGCCTGCAAGAGATAAACTTTTAATGTGGTGTATACTCTCAAACAAAATACCCACTGAAGCACACTTTCAACTACACTCTCGCATTGAACCTACTAGATGTACATTATGCATGATAGCAAAGGAAGACAACGATCATCTATTTTCTACTTGCCCCATCATCCAAGCTCTCTGGACTCTTATCCTTTCTGCACACAATCTTAACTTAAGATGGGATGGTCACACTATTCTCTTGGCATGGGATTCCTGGTGGTAATTTTTCAACCCCCATAACCTTCAAAACCTTCCCACATTAATCTGCTGGGAAATTTGGATCTCCCGCAATCGTGCTATCTTTCAAAGCATACAATCTTCTTGGAACACTACTGCTGCACACATATCCTCTATTTATCACCTAGTTCCGGATGACCGCCCTCCACCCACCCCCCGGAACATCATTCCTGAGGTGATTGACTCTACATTTATGTGGGATTTCTTTGATGGTTCCACACAACAAGATGGTTATGTGGGGGGGATGGAGGGAGGTCTTCTTCTACAATTATCTGAACTTCACTACTTCAAAGTTGAAATTGGCCTCAGTAGGGGCACAAATAACTATGTTGAATTATCATGTTTCGTTACACTTGTACAATTTTCCATTACCAAACACTACAACCAACTTTAGATATTTGCAGGGCACTCTAAGATCATCATTGATTAGTTCAATCAGAATACTGATTGTCACGTGCACACACTATAGAACATCTTGGATGAGGTATATCAACTCAACTCACATTTTGATTACATCTCATGTCAACATATTTACAGGGAGAGGAAGAACATTTCCGATTAGATATCCAAGGATGCAGTGCACTTTTTGAGGGATCAATGGGAGATCCAGGAGCACAATGATCATCTATACTACCAATACTTCCATAGAAATTTTAAATATTTTCAGAGATAAAGGGTTGCATGAACATAATTTTACCTGCAAATGATGCTATTTTTGGGCTATTTCATTCAAAAATTATTTTTGATTATGTATTTACCACTTTTTATTTTCCATATGTATATATACAGTAGTAATATCTATCAGAACTTATACTGAACAACATATTTTTGTTGAATATATCAGAGATGTAATGAACTAAAAATAGCTACTAGCTGATTTGACTATGCTAAATGCATATACAACATGTAACTTTCTTATTTATTAATGAAAGTTATGATTTTTCCGAGAAAAAAACTTGAAGCAATAACACAACAAGTTCACCAAAATCTTTCCTTTATATTAATTTAGACCCTTTCAATACACATCAGGCATTCCCTTACATAAACCCTTCTGCGCACACAACCATTGGAGTCTAGACACAACTAGGAATAGGTCTTCGTGCACACAGCGAGCATGAGCCTTTCTACCCAACCTAGACAAAACCCCTTACAACGTATTACAGACATGTAGAGATCTTAATGAAGTCCTTCTTAGATTGACTAACTACTTTCCTTATACTCAACCTATGTATTTATATTCCTTTAGCGCGCAAATATTATGGTCTCAAACCACTGTTTGAGGCCGAGAATTTACCCTTAGACCCATTTACATAAAAAATCGGGACTTTGACCTACCCTAAAGCCCCTTGACACATTTTTGCAAGGCCCATATACAAACTTATAAAAAATTACATGAAAAAGTGTGCCCTAGGGGACCCCGCTCCAACAGGCCTCCAACACAAAGATGTGACTCGTCCCAAGTCACTGAGGCATCTTCTCCTTGAGCTTGGATTGGAGACTGCTAATGGAAGATTTCAGAGGGAGCACTAGTTCCAAACTTTGCGTTGCAGCGCCCTATTGCGGACCTTGTTGTGGGTCTTCCTTATTTTAGCAATCAATAAAACAACTATAAATTTGCCAAGGATGTGTAGGAGATGGGCCTGAATTTTGAAGGAATGTAGGTGGATGAGCACAATGGGGCGTGAAAATAAGAAGTGGAGGGTATTGTGAGGCTAATGATCACAGCCACCCAAGGATAGCAATTGAGAAAGAATGCCTTCAAACTAAAGGAATATGCAATAAATGCAGTTGTTCGTGGAATCTCATCTTTTAATAACTCACCTTCGTTAAAGAGATGGGGAATAAAAGCAAGAAAAAAACAAAGTGACCAGTAATGTGGAGAATTTGTATTGATTCCAGCAAAGACTACAACCCAGTGCATGATTTACCGCTTTAGGTAACCGCGCTATAGCCATCCATTATCTATCTTGTAGTTTTTCCGAATGTAAATAATGGGCACCACACTGTTAGGCATGTGTTTTATATTTATGAGCATTATATAAGAAAATTATAAAATGCTGAAAAATATAGAATGCTCTAAGAAAATGTACAATGTAGAGTTTTTATTAACCATGTAGAAATATTTCTAGGCTATATTGCGTATGAAAACATCCAAATGTAACAGTGTATGCTGCAAACACTATTGAACAATACAAGAAAGTTCTAGAGATTGAGGCATATTGGGTCTCCCACGGTTTAAAAGGAAATTATAAGCTAATTTCATGTTTAAATTATCCTGAATATTATATATGTTTTTTTAAGTGAAAAAGCTACATGTTAAAGTTTAATTTTAGAACGATTGTCTTTACATTATCTAATGTAATTTTAGAGATGTTGTAATTTTTATATAGTGTAATGTTATGTACTATCAGAGTAATAAAAATAATTGCTAAATTTTAAAAATTATTGAAAAATAATATTTATAAATATTGTTATTTTAGTTAAGGTAAAATATAGGTTATAGAGTCAATATGCCATTGGTCTTTTTGTTTTTGGTTTTTTCAATGGTATTTTTATGTTTGTAAATTTTTTTTGTCATAAATTATCAAAAAAATGAGAGAATGATTAGTAAAATAAAATGGTTTCAAAATATATAGATAAATTAGCTTAGATTTATCTTAATTCTTGATATATCAAGCAACTAGAGGAATCAAATCACTTGAGGTGCAAACCTAAATCCCAACTCTAAGCCTCTCAAGTGTCAAGAGAGATTAAATCACTTTCTTAAATTTTACACTAAAAAAAAATTTGCATGTCAAGAGATTTATTCCTTTCGCAATTTAATAAATATAAATATAAAATAAATTAAAATAATTAATTTAAAATAGTCAAAAACCTATTCACGGACACATAATCATAATATAAAAACCATAAAATCTATATAAACAATAATAATAATAAAAACATTAAGCAAATAAAAATAAAAATTTATATATAAATTAAAGAATTTGAAAGGAAACCTACTGAGAGAAGAGAGATGGGATCCAAGAATAGCTAACTTTCCACCGATCATCCCTATTCAACGTACAAGAGATTTTCTCAATCTCAATAGCTTCCCTAAATTTACAGTGATGGAAATGCTCAACCCTAACAATGACTTTGGATTCTTCCATACAAATGTGGTGCTTAGTCTTCTCCACGTGCTCAACTACTGCTGAGGACATTGTTCTACCATGTTTGATATCAGTAGAATGCTCTTGAATCCTTTTATTAATCGACCGACATGTTTCCCCAATGTAGGGGATCCCATAGGAGCACGGGATCCTTCACGTTTTTGGGGTCGAAAGGTTCTTTAACAGATCTTAGGGAACTACGAATGGTGTTCAATGGTCTAAAAGAGGAATAGATCTTATGCTTCCTTAGAATCCGAGTGATCTTATTAGTAGTACCTTGTGTAAAATGTAGATGAAATCTACCAACTAAATCATCTTTAACATTTCTCAGTTTTAGACCTCGATTATCTTTCATGAAAGCCTTCAAACCCTGACTTTTACTATGGCCATTCTTATTAAATACCTTAAGGAGATGGGCCTTCTCTTCTTCCAAATGTTCATCATCTCCCGTTATAAAACATGGTAGAACAAAGTCGTCAGCCCTAGCTGAGTCTAGCCGAGCATGTGGAGAAAGACTAAGCACCACAATTGTATGGAAGAATCCAAAGTCATTAAGAAGCTGAGCATTTCCATCATCGTAAATTTAGGAAAGTCGTTTGGAGATTAAGAAAATGCCTCGAAGTTGAATAGGGATGATGGGTGGAAATCTAATGCTATTGATCCCATTCATGTTTCAATAGATTTCCTTTCTCCTCGTGTTTTCGATTCTTTTATTTTCAACGGGTTTTTGGTTTGTTATGTTTTTACTTTCTTATTATTAGAGTCCTTTGCTAGGTTTAAGGTTTTAGGTGTCTTCATTTATCTCTTTATTTTGACCTAGATTTAGCCTATATTTGGTTATTTATTTTTAGTAGCATTTTGATTTATATGTCCATTTATTTATTATTTAATTATATAATTTTTATATTTATTTTTATGCTTATTTATTTATATTATTTTTTATTTATTTATTATATATATATATATATATATATATATATATATATATATATATATCTTTATCTTTATTGACTTGGTTTTTATTTATTATTTTATATTGTGATGGTGTTTAATTTATTTTCTTTTATTTATTTATTGGTTGTTTTTATTTTAACCATTGATGGTGTTTGTGATTTTCAATGTGTTTTATTTTAATATTTCTTTAACATTTATTTTTTCATTTATTATATGTTTTGACCGTTGCTTTTCTTTGCATTATATATATTGATAGTCGGATCAGCCAATCTTCATTATCCTGATGATGAACTACAGTGAGTAGTTTGAAACACATCGGTTTTAAAATTTCTCATGTGATTTCCCAGAATATTTATTGTCATTGATATATCAGAAAAGTTTAATTAAATAAAATTAATTATCTAATTAGATAATTAAAATAATCAATAAATTAATTAAATAATATAACTAATAATAATAAAAATAAAGATACCAAGATATAATATAGGGCAAAATTTAATAAATAAATAAATAAAATAAAAACAAAATAAAATAAATTAATTAATTAATTAAAAATTTATAAAAATAAAAATAAGTCAATAAATTAATTGAAATAAACCATTAAAAAAATTTCAAACAAAATTTCTGTTCTACATAATAACTGTGACTCTACCCTTGCTTTGGGGAAGCAAGCTAGTCGAGGTATTGAATATCACTCATGATCCGAGCTACCTTACTTCAATTTCAAACCATCATCATGAATGTAGATCTTTAGGATATTCAATTTTAATCAGCCTTAATTTCCTATGGTGGAAGTGATCTACCTTGGCAATGACTTCAGAGTCTTCAATACAAACATGGTGGCAGGATTTTTCCACATGTTCAGCTAGAGCTGAGGTACGAGACCTATTATGTCTAATATCCGCAACATGCTCCATGATCCTCACCTAATGGATCGACCAGTTTCTCCTATATAGGGA
The DNA here is from genome assembly GCA_034641835.2 of Pinus albicaulis. Taxonomy (NCBI): domain Eukaryota; kingdom Viridiplantae; phylum Streptophyta; class Pinopsida; order Pinales; family Pinaceae; genus Pinus; species Pinus albicaulis. Next base: position 1,504,624,788 of record CM076581.1, on the reverse strand, counting down.
GTTCCACAAGAATAAGGAATCATGTAAACCCCTTTCATGTCCTTAGGATAAATAGGGTCTTTAACATACCCAAGAGAATTTCTAATGGTGTAGAGAGGTTTGAAAGAAGTAGAGATATTATTTCTCCTAAGGACATGGGAAATTTTGTCCGTTGTCCCCTGGATAAATGGGAGATGGACCTTGGAAATAGGATCCACTCAAGTAGATTTTCCATCGAACCTTTTATATGCCTTCTCGAAAGGATTTAAGACCTTGAGATCTACTAGAACCATTATTTTCAAAACTTCAAGATGGATTTATCTAATTCCAAGAGTTTCTTTATTTGAGATTCTAAGAGCACGAGTCACAAGAGTACACATGACACCAAATTTCTAAGCAGGAAAATGATGGGACCCAACATGAAGGTATTGTTCTATGTGAGTCTTCTTGCAAAAAAACTGGTGAGAAATGGAACCATTTTCATTCCTGGAGAGAAGGATATCAGGGAAACGGAGGCAACCATTGACCTCCACTTCCATCATGAACTTGATGGAATTAGATAGCGAGTTCAGGTGCCCAAGGAACAGATCTAATTTCTTCCGACCATGGGGCTAGATGAAACAAGTATCATCCATGAACCTATTCCACTTTCTAGGGAGGAATTTAGCAAAGGCCAAGGCCTTAGATTCAAAATCCTCCATAAACAAGTTAGCAAATACGGGGGAAAGAGGGGAGCCCATCACAACACCACATGTTTTCTCATAAAACTCGCCTTGAAAACTAAAGAAAATTGAGGTGACGTAGAGGCTAACCAATTTATCACCAGTTTTTTCGTAAGAAGATTAACACGGAACAGTACCTTCATGTTGGGTCCCATCATTTTCCCACTCAGAAATTTGGTGTTATGTGTACTCTTGCGACTCATGCTCTTAGAATATCTAACAACAACTACTTGGAATCATAGAAATCCCATCTTCTTGACGTTTTTGAAAATAATGGTTACAGTAGATCTCAAGGTCTTATAAATTTTCAGAAGGAGTATAAAGAATTGAGTGGGAAATATACTTGAGTGGATCCTATTTCTAAGGTCCATCTCCTATTTATCCACAGGACAACGGACAAAATTTCCTATGTCCTTAGGAGAAATAATATCTATGCTTCTTTCAAAGCTATCTACACTATTAGAAATTCTCTTGGGCCTGTTAAAGACCCTATCGACCCTAAGGACATGAAAGGGGTTTACATGATTGTTTTTTCTTGTGGAACTCCCTATGTAGGAGAAACATGTCGATCCATTAGGCAGAGAACTCGGGAGCATGTTGCAGATATTAGACATAATTCGTCCTGTACCTCAGCTCTTGTTGAACATGTGGAAAAATCTTGCCACCATGTTTGTATTGAAGACTCAAAAGTCATTGCCAAGGTAGATGACTTCCACCATAGGAAATTAAGGGAGGCGATCGAAATTGAACGACATGCTAAGAATATTAACCATGATGATTGTTGGAAATTAAGTAAGAGTTGAACCCTTGCTCTCGCTAGGTAATTTTGTTTAAAAATTTTTATGTTTTATTTTATTCTTATTTAAATTAATTTATTGATTTATTTTTATTTTTATCTAAAATTTTAATTAATTAATTAATTAATTTTATTTTGCTTTATTTTATTTATTTATTTATTAAAATTTTTGCCCCTCCCTAGTACATTCTTAGGTATATTTGTTTATTTATTATTTATTATTTATTATTTAGTTATATATTATTTAATTAATTTATTGATTTATTTTATTTTTATCTAATTAATTTATTTTATTTTATTTTATTTACTAAATTAAAAAAATTCACCCCTCTCTATTACCTATTCTATTTATTTTATTTACATATTAATTTATAAACACATTTTTAATAAATTTTATTTATTTATTTAATTTATTTTTAATTTACTTTACTTTAATTAATTAATTTATTTATTAAAAATAATTTATAAACCCATTTTTAATGAATTTTATTTAATTAATTAATTTTTCTAACTAACTAACTAACTAACTAACTTTCTAACGACTAGTTCTCAATGGCTATTTCCGAGCAATGATGCATCTCCACTATTTATTCATCGAGATCGATTAGTCTCTCCACCTTGTTGTGAGGATGAACCACATTAGCTAGTTCGAAACGTTGACCTAATCCTAGTGATGTGATTAATCCGAAAGTACATTTATCTACATTTTATATATCCAAAAACATTATATATATATATATATATATATATATATATAGAGAGAGAGAGAGAGAGAGAGAGAGAGAGAGAGAGAGAGAGAGAGAGTTTGCTAATAGGGCCATTTTTAAAAACCTCATCCCCGACATTACAATATATTTATTTTGAAACTTTTTTTCCATTGAATTGGTTTCTTGAGTAATGTGCATTAACTTAGGCACTAAAACCAATCCACACAATGAATTTTCTTTGTATTTTCATACAAATCAGTGCCTTGAAACAAAATTTTCCTTATTTACTAAAAAGAAAAATTCTTTGTAAGGTGGGAACCATAGTAAGTCCTTGCTCACATATTGGTGGGATTATTCGTTCCATAAAACAAATGGAGTTCCACAAAAAAATGGAATTCTACTTCGAATAGAATAAGCTTTTGAATCCCTATTGTGGGATTCCTTTATTTTGATGATGGATTTATTAATTCCATCTTTATCAAAGAGGTAAAGGAAATAAACTTGAAATTTAATAAGGGTGATAAAATGCCAAGGTTCTAAACATATAAACATTTAAATTGTTTTCCAAAACCATAAAATCCATATAATATGTTGTTGGCTTTAGGGGTCTTGACCCAGGCTCAGAGTTTATGGAGAAACCAACAAACCCTCCAACTACTAGCACTTTTGGCAATGACCTGGTTGCACAGATCAAAGTCTCACCCAAAACAATATGGCGGGGGGGGGGGGGGTGCACGAATCAAGTTTCCAGACACTGAGGGAGAAAATACTGAAGTGGACCTAAGAAAATCGAATGCAAACTTGTATCAATCATAAATAGATGCACGCAATAGAATAAGACAGAATCACAAAATGTGTGAAATACTTAATAGAATAAGATAGAGTCACAGATCGGTTCAACATAGAGACGTCAGAATAGAACGAGATTGAGATCTAAACAATGTGAAATTACTTAAGCATATTTATCAACCATCTATTTTCATACATAAACATAACATATATCCTCGCACAATGATTAATAAGAAACACAAAAATAGTGAAATCTTAAATAGAGACAATATATAAATAACTTGAAGAAAGAATGGAGCCGACATGAGTGATTTTGGCATGAAGGAGGGCTCGAAACTGTGATCTGCGAGTAGCCTAGCATTGAGGGTTAGTGGACTTATTGGTTCTCCATATCCCACTTGAGCCCCATCATTTCCACCTTCTCAATGGATGTTCTGACCTACAATGACCATTTTTCACGCTGCCAACAGAGTCGACCACTATTAGTGGTTCTCGTTCTCATCTAACGGCTTGAAATTTGACTATGGCTAGGGTTTTGGATGACAAACTCCTTGATTACTCGAAGGACCCATACTCTTATGTGAACATCTGGTCCCTCTCCTCTTGTTTTTCTTTAGGTATGCACATTTCTCAACTGGTTATTTCCACTTTTCTGCATGTTTCATTGGCTTGGTTATCTCCCATTAACCCCTCAACTACTTGCCCCATCCCAGCATTCTACACCTTTATGGTTCTTGAGCTATCATACGCTCCCCCTATCATTCACTACAATTTCTTTCGATCACATACGCTCACCAAATCTCTATCTACCTTCCCCATCTACCCTCTCCTTCCTCGCAAAAATCCTCCCTCCATCATCCTCGGAACATTTTTGCACGAACCCTCAGTTTGCCTCCCCGCAGCATACCGTCCCACCCTTTGAACCTAACCCATTTACTTCTGACACTATTCAACCATCTAACACACCTATGATGACTACATCATCTCCGACACCTCAAACTTCCCCTATTGCTCCCCATCCCCCCTCCAACTGATTCAATGTCAACATTCTGAAGTTGAATTTACCACCCTCCTCTGGAGCGGTCTCTAGCCCCCCTTCCTGAGTGGCCTCGGAACCACATACCACCAGTTTCCCACCCTATGCGGCTATGGTAACCAAGTGTGTAAAATCTTGCAACAAAGGAAGCCAACTCACACTCATAAAGGGAATCCAGATGGCTGATGTGATGGGAACAATGGATAAGGTCTTGGTTGGAAGAGTTTGTGGCAGGAATGACAGTGCTAAGAGACTCCGACAATGGGTCATTGAAATCTGGGGCATATCACTGCAAGAGCTCCCAACTGTATACACTCTTAATAAGTGATGGTTTTCTCTATAGTTTATGTCAAAGGATCCCATAGATTGGGTCTTGTCACACTTTTGGCATATTGAGATCGCTCTTATTCTCCTCAAGAGATGGAGCCCTTTATTTGACCCTGATTGAGAGCAGCTTAGGGTTGGCCCCATCTAGGTTCGACTACCTAGTCTCCCATTACATCTATGGCAGGGGGAAATATTTTCCGGCATTAGAAACATTCTGGGGACCTATCTGGACCATGATTTATCTTACATTGAGACTGGCAAGATGGAATTTTCCCGCATACTTTTACATTTGGAAACCCGTGAGGGAGTAGAAGAGAATTTTAAAATTCATTGGAGGAATACGATGTGGGTTCAGATCCTGGAATATGAAGGAGTACCTTTCAGGTGTAGACGTTGCCACAAGGTGGGTCACGTTTACAAAGATTGTCCATTTCTCAACACTACGTCTACAACCTCCCCATCAGTTGGAAATTGGAAGATACAAAACCCAATTACTATCTCTCTGAATAGATAGACTCAATTGTTGAGCTCTCACGACGTTCTTAGATGCTCCATCCGTGGACTCCCAAAGAAATTTTTTCTCCGCATCAACCAGGATAATTTGATCTATGACTCAGCTCGCATTTGTGGCACCTCCCGGATATGTACATCTAATATTCCTCCTCTACTTTTTCATTGTTAATGTCTATTCCCTGCATTGCATAATTGTACCGCATCTCATTAGCCTCTGTATTCATGTGTTATTGTTTGCTCTACAATTAACTCCCTTTTGTTTTCTCTTCCACTTCTTACCATCCCTCCCACTCTTACCTCCCACAATGGAGGTGACCCATATGAAACTACATCCACCCACTCCTACAACCTCCGTCCCTAACCTCTCGTCACGGCCCGGATTCCTCCCACAATCTATCATTCATCCTGCAAATCAAAAATTCCCTAGAGGCCAACACTCTAATACATCTAAGTCCATCTTGCAGGTTGGATTGGATGTTGCTATTGGAAAATAATTCTCCATTTAAGGTGTCCTTAAAGTAAGACACTCCCTCGTATTGGTTACCAAATGAAGTGCCTCTCCTTCAATAGTAGGGGGCTAGCTAGCCTTGCAAAGCGCCTCGCCTTTTGGCACCTTTATTATCTGTCATTGTGGACATTCTGCTCTTACAAGAGACCCTTGCATCATCTAAGTCATCTATTATCACTCTGTCCTCCCTCTTTCCCTCATGGACATTTCATGCCCTAGATGCCTGGGGGAGATATGGAGGAATTGCTTTGGGTTTAACCCTAGGACCATTAGATTAATTAATTGTTGGGGTCGGGAGGGCACCCTATATATTGATGTCTTCTCAGAAGAACTTGGTCTGCTATTTCAAATCATTAATGTGTATGGCCCCTACCAACACCATCAGAATTTCTGGTTGACACTCTTACAAATAACTCTTCTTCATGCTAATAACATCATATTAGCAAGAGACCTAAAATTCTCTCCAGGTCTTGTCGAATCCTGTGGATTCAATGCACAAATGGATCCACTCACTTATTTCTTCAGGCATCAAACCACTCTTCATCATTTGGTGGATCACATTATTGCCTCCCCCTCTCCGACTTGGTGAAATCGCCAGACTGGTGATGCCATGGTTGCATGCAGACTTGATAGATTCCTCATCAAGGAGGAACTTATTCAGCATTTGGGCTCCTATAGATAGTGGTTCAGATCGGGGGGCATATCTGATCACTCCCCCATCTACCTTGAGCTCTCTGGTGCATCTAAAAAATTGACCTCACCATTTAAGTTCTGCTCTGTTTGGCTACAGGATGAAGATTACATGAGTAAGGTAAATCATGCATGGAGAAATGCAGAGCCTCCAATTGAACATACCATTTCTTCCCTCTTTGCATAAAAACTAAAAGTTATTAAGAGGATGACCATTGATTGGGAAAAAGAAAAGAGGAAATATAATGACCATGACCTCATTAAGATTGAGAAGAAGATTGATTCACATGAGGACCCTACTCATGGGGGTTTCACATCAGAATCCGCAAAAGAAAATCTCATTAAATTGGAAAGAGAGTGCCTTAAAATTTATAAGGACAGAGATGAAATGTGAAGGCTAAAAATCTACACAATCTGGTTTAAATCAGGGGATGCAAACACCAAAATTTTTCAAAATTTCACTTGAGGTAGGAAGGCCATCAATACTATATGGGATCTTGAAAATGAGGATGCCTCATTTGCCTCTACTTTTTAAGAACTTGCAAATATGGGAACCACACATTTTAGAAACCTCTACAAGGCACATTATCATATCATACTAGCGGAAAAAATTGAGGTCACCAGCCTCTTTCCCAAATGTGTGAACCATGATGTAGCTGAGGAACTCTATGAACTAGTCACTACGGGTGAAATGGAGGTTGTTCTCAAATGGCTTAAGAAGGACAAGGGCCCAGGACCTAATGGATGGTTAGTTGAATTATACCTTCCCTTATTTGATCTTCTGGGACATGTTTTACTTGTGGTTGTGGAGGAAACAAGGAAAACTAGCTGCATATATGATACATTGGACTCCACCTTCATCGCTCTCATCCCTGAGACCGATCACCCCTCCTCTTTTCATTAGGGGAATTTTAAGGTCTAAAATGGGCATCCTAAGAAAAATGTACAACCAAAATAAAATTTATAAGAACCAATAGGATTCAAGATGATGATGTTAACCGTGGGGGATGACTCCCGCTCGAAATTTGAGTAAAAATTTTGGGAGATAAGTTGAAAATACTAGTTGAAAAGGTATTTTTTTGTTTTTTCTGTCTAAAATTTTATGATTTAATCGAATATTATTTTATGATTTCCACTATTATTTTATAATTTCCATAGGAGGCCCATTTTGAGACGTCAAAATTCCCCTAATGAATTATTTTCGACTGATCTCTTTTTGCAACTGCATTTACAAAATCATGGAAACAATTATTTCCAACAGACTCAAGCCTATTCTATCTAATCACATCTCCCCTGAAAATTTTGATTTTCTGGAGAATAGACAGATCCATGAAGCTATTGGGGTTGCATAGGAGGAACTACACTCTATGCACACTAATAATATCAAAGGTATGATTCTAAAGATTGACCTTGAAAAGGAATTTGATCAGATTAGTTGGCTCTATATTCGTATGCTACTCACTCACCTTGGCTTCACTAACTCGGTGATCAAATGGATTATGTGTTGTATCAAATTATTCTCATACAGTGTCCTCATAAATGGGGCTGCCACCAACTTTTTCCATGCAGAGAGAGGCCTTAGACAAGTATTCCCTTTATCCCCACTTCTCTTCCTCCTAGTCATGGAAGGAATTAACAGATGCCTGTCTAATGAAAGGGATAGGGGCAAGCTGAGGGGCATCAAGATCACTGACATATGCATACTGGCTCATTTATTATTTGTGGATGAATTTATAATCTTCTTGAATGGATCCCTTGGAGATTCAATGGTGGTTAACTATGTTCTTCAACTTTTTTGCAAAGCCACTAGCATGTCTTGTAATAACATCAAGTCAACAATTTCCTGTCACGGCTGCTCTCCACATGAGTCTTAATTTTCACAAAAGTGGTTTCATTTTAACCTGATCAGATTTGAAGAAGGCCTAGATACCTACGATTTCACCTCAAGACGATCAACTACAAAACAATAGATTGGACATGGTTGATTGCTAAGATCGAAAAAAGGCTAAATGCTTGGTACCATAGATGGCTATCCTGGGCAGGTAGATTAGTACTTATCTAATTAGTATTAGAGGTCATCATGGTTTATTGGATGTCCTTAGCCTGGATACCAAAAGGAATACTCAATAGGATACAAAGAATATGTCAGAGATTTCTATGGAGTGGGGCTATGGACGGTCATTCCTTTTCATGGAACAAGTGGGTAAACATCGCTCTTCAAAAAAAATAGGGTGGCAGGGGCATTAAAGATCTACACTCCTTTGCAAAGGCTCTGGCTGCAAATTTGGGGTGGCAGATCCTCACTGAACATAATCTGTGGACTAGGGTTGTCACACAAATGTATATTCACCCACTCCATCCACTTGAATGGATCAAGAATGGACCAGGGCAAAAATCCAACATCTCTATAATCTGGAGGACCATCCTTAATTCAATTGATCACATTAGAAATGGACTTGCATGACAGGTGTGCTCTAGTAGACAGGTTCGTATTGGAAATGATCCGTGCTCAGGTTGTGGGAATGTTCATATCCTCCCTCCTGAACTTATCAGATCTTTGAACCATTCTAGTATTCATACTCTTCATCAAGTGGTAGATATGGATAATACAACTATTTTCACTCAAGCTTTGCTAACCCTTTGAGCCCTACACATTCATCCACAATGTAAGGAGGCCTGAACTCACTACCTGAATGCTCTGCCGAAATCACATGTTAGAATCATCGACAGAGAGGACGAAATCATAAGGATAAACTCAAAACATAGAAAATATACATCTAAGGAAAGCTACATACACATTTTTGACGCTCGTCACCCATTGGTACAATGTTCATGGTGGTTTCCACTTTTGAAACTCAAGTGGCCTGCAAGAGATAAAATTTTAATGTGGTGTATAATCTCAAACAAAATACCCACTGAAGCACACTTTCAACTACACTCTCGCATTGAACCTACTAGATGTACATTATGCATGATGGAAAAGGAAGACAACGATCATCTATTTTCTACTTGCCCCATCATCCAAGCTCTCTGGACTCTTATCCTTTCTGCACACAATCTTAACTTAAGATGGGATGGTCACACTATTCTCTTGGCATGGGATTCCTGGTGGTAATTTTCCAACCCCCATAACCTTCAGAACCTTCCCACATTAATCTGCTGGGAAATTTGGATCTCCCGCAATCGTGCTATCTTTCAAAGCATACAATATTCTTGGAACACTACTGCTGCACACATATCCTCTATTTATCACCTAGTTCTGGATGACCTCCCTCCACCCACCCCCCGGAACATCATTCCTGAGGTGATTGACTCTACATTTCTGTGGGATTTCTTTGATGGTTCCACACAACAAGATGGTTATGTGGGGGGGATGGAGGGAGGTCTTCTTCTACACTTATCTGAACTTCACTACTTCAAAGTTGAAATTGGCCTCAGTAGGGGCACAAATAACTATGTTGAATTATCATGTTTCCTTACACTTGTACAATTTTCCATTACCAAACACTACAACCAACTTTAGATATTTGCAGGGCACTCTAAGATCATCATTGATTAGTTCAATCAGAATACTGATTGTCACGTGCACACACTACAGAACATCTTGGATGAGGTATATCAACTCAACTCACATTTTGATTACATCTCATGTCAACATATTTACAGGGAGAGGAAGAACATTTCCGATTAGATATCCAAGGATGCAGTGCACTTTTTGAGGGATCAATGGGAGATCCAGGAGCACAATGATCATCTATACTACCAATACTTCCATAGAAATTTTAAATATTTTCAGAGATAAAGGGTTGCAGGAACATAATTTTACCTGCAAATGATGCTATTTTTGGGCTATTTCATTCAAAAATTATTTTTGATTATGTATTTACCACTTTTTATTTTCCATATGTATATATACAGTAGTAATATCTATCAGAACTTATACTGAACAACATATTTTTGTTGAATATATCAGAGATGTAATGAACTAAAAATAGCTACTAGCTGATTTGACTATGCTAAATGCATATACAACATGTAACTTTCTTATTTATTAATGAAAGTTATGATTTTTCCGAGAAAAAAACTTGAAGCAATAACACAACAAGTTCACCAAAATCTTTCCTTTATATTAATTTAGAACCTTTCAATACACATCAGGCATTCCCTTACATAAACCCTTCTGCGCACACAACCATTGGAGTCTAGACACAACTAGGAATAGGTCTTCGTGCACACAGCGAGCATGAGCCTTTCTACCCAACCTAGACAAAACCCCTTACAACGTATTACAGACATGTAGAGATCTTAATGAAGTCCTTCTTAGATTGACTAACTACTTTCCTTATACTCAACCTATGTATTTATATTCCTTTAGCGCGCAAATATTATGGTCTCAAACCACTGTTTGAGGCCGAGAATTTACCCTTAGACCCATTTACATAAAAAATCGGGACTTTGACCTACCCTAAAGCCCCTTGACACATTTTTGCAAGGCCCATATACAAACTTATAAAAAATTACATGAAAAAGTGTGCCCTAGGGGACCCCGCTCCAACAGGCCTCCAACACAAAGATGTGACTCGTCCCAAGTCACTGAGGCATCTTCTCCTTGAGCTTGGATTGGAGACTGCTAATGGAAGATTTCAGAGGGAGCACTAGTTCCAAACTTTGCGTTGCAGCGCCCTATTGCGGACCTTGTTGTGGGTCTTCCTTATTTTAGCAATCAATAAAACAACTATAAATTTGCCAAGGATGTGTAGGAGATGGGCCTGAATTTTGAAGGAATGTAGGTGGATGAGCACAATGGGGCGTGAAAAGAAGAAGTGGAGGGTATTGTGAGGCTAATGATCACAACCACCCAAGGATAGCAATTGATAGCAATTGAGAAAGAATGCCTTCAAACTAAAGGAATATGCAATAAATGCAGTTGTTCGTGGAAGCTCATGTTTTAATAACTCACCTTCGTTAAAGAGATGGGGAATAAAAGCAAGAAAAAAACAAAGTGACCAGTAATGTGGAGAATTTGTATTGATTCCAGCAAAGACTACAACCCAGTGCATGATTTACCGCTTTAGGTAACCGCGCTATAGCCATCCATCATCTATCTTGTAGTTTTTCCGAATGTAAATAATGGGCACCACACTGTTATGCATGTGTTTTATATTTATGAGCATTATATAAGAAAATTATAAAATGCTGAAAAATATAGAATGCTCTAAGAAAATGTACAATGTAGAGTTTTTATTAACCATGTAGAAATATTTCTAGGCTATATTGCGTATGAAAACATCCAAATGTAACAGTGTATGCTGCAAACACTACTGAAAAATACAAGAAAGTTCTAGAGATTGAGCATATTGGGTCTCCCACGGTTTAAAAGGAAATTATAAGCTAATTTCATGTTTAAATTATCCTGAATATTATATACGTTTTTTTAAGTGAAAAAGCTACATGTTAAAGTTTAATTTTAGAACGATTGTCTTTACATTATCTAATGTAATTTTAGAGATGTTGTAATTTTTATATAGTGTAATGTTATGTACCATCAGAGTAATAAAAATAATTGTTAAATTTTAAAAATTATTGAAAAATAATATTTATAAATATTGTTATTTTAGTTAAGGTAAAATATAGGTTATAGAGTCAATATGCCATTGGTCTTTTTGTTTTTGGTTTTTTCAATGGTATTTTTATGTTTGTAAATTTTTTTTGTCATAAATTATCAAAAAAATGAGAGAATGATTAGTAAAATAAAATGGTTTCAAAATATATAGATAAATTAGCTTAGATTTATCTTAATTCTGGATATATCAAGCAACTAGAGGAATCAAATCACTTGAGGTGCAAACCTAAATCCCAACTCTAAGCCTCTCAAGTGTCAAGAGAGATTAAATCACTTTCTTAAATTTTACACTAAAAAAAAATTTGCATGTCAAGAGATTTATTCCTTTCGCAATTTAATAAATATAAATATAAAATAAATTAAAATAATTAATTTAAAATAGTCAAAAACCTATTCACGGACACATAATCATAATATAAAAACCATAAAATCTATATAAACAATAATAATAATAAAAACATTAAGCAAATAAAAATAAAAATTTATATATAAATTAAAGAATTTGAATTATTTAAAAATATATTTTATTAAATTTATTAATTGTGATTGATACTTTTTATTAATCATTTCTATTATTTTTTATTTTTTATAAACATTGATTTATTCAACACTTAAATGTTTATTTAAACTATTAAAACTTTAAAAAAATAATACAATGGATATAAGATTAATTTCAATAATTGTTTTGTAATTTTCGTTTAATTATTATATTTCATATGTTTTATTTCCTAATACCATATAGCAATTTCAATTTCTAAGAACCTTATCTTCATCATTACAATATATTGATTTTGAAATTGTTTTTCCCCTATATTAATGTTCAAGTTAGTTTCTTGACTAATTTGTACACTATCTTGGCATTAAAACATATGCACGCAATGCCATTGCTTTATATTGTCATAGAAATCAATATTTTCAAACTATTTTCTCCATGTTTACAAAAAGAAAGCTGAGCACCCTAGTGAGTCGTTTCCCACATGTCGGTGGGGTTTTTCCTTTCACATAAGAAATGGGATTCTACTTCTAATAGAATAAGTATGTGAGTGCCTATTGTGGGCTGGGCTTATGAGTTTTTATTATGTGAATTTTTTTTTTCATAATAAATTTTTGAATTCCATTTTTATCAAAGAGGTTAAGAAAACACTCTTGAAATTTAAAGAAGTGGATGTTGACCGGATTTTAGTGAAAGAAGAAATAGAAGATATTGTAAGGAGTATAATGAAAATTTTAAAAGGAGATTAGTTAAAAGAAAAGGCATTAAAGCTAATGATTGTGTATTGAAGTAAACTCTCTTACAAAGATATTTTTTTCAAACTTATTACTATTTTATTAAAATATAATGAAAAGAGAAAGGAAAAAGTAGAAGATATTATAAAGAATATAATAGAAATTCTAAAGAGAGATTACAGCCCAGTGCATGATTTTCCGCTTTATTTACCACTTTGGGTAACTCGATAGCCATCCATCATCTATATTGTAGTTTTTCCGAACGTAATAATGGGGGCCGCATTGAAATTATTCGGTTGTCAGGGATGTGGGTTATCGTGAGTGTAAGAAAAATAAAATGCTGCAAAAATTATAACCTAATTAACAGTTCAAATTATTTTGAATAGCGTCTGCTTTTTTAGTAAAAGTTACATGTTGAAGTCTAATTTACTTGAAGAAAGTGGAAAAATCAACCATTAAACCATTTATTAATATTTATTAAAAACTTTATAAAAAAATCATGTTCTTATGATATAAGAAAACAAATTAATTTATAAATTAATATATGTAGATTTTTAAAATAAGAAATAAATTTTTTAAATATAAATATTTAATTTATTTTATATATGATATTTTATTTTTTAAATTAATGAATTTAATTAAACAAGTCAAAAGGCATAACTATTTTCATCACAAATCTTAATCTTTGATTTGTTGAGCCGAGAGGTGCATCTACAGCTCAGTATGACCCCGATGTTAGGTGGGTCACGTCCTCAATGTCGGCTGAAATTTTAAATAAAAATAAAAATAAAAAATAAGTGTCGGCTTAAGTTTTAAATTTAAAAAAAAAAAAAAAAAAAATCGCATTGTGCTAGAACATATATCAATTTCTAATACAATTATGTATTATTTATATAATTTGAATGGACAGTGAATTATATACATGAATTTGAATGGATCGTAAATTTACCTTTAACAAAAAAAATTACCACATTGAATTTCCAAATTAAGTAAAATTTTAAACATCTTTACTCTTTACTAAAGTCAATACCATTTTCTAAATCAAAAGAAAAGAGTTAATTCAACACAAACAATCAAAATCCAAAATCTTTTAATATTTCTTTTACTTAAATATTTGTAAAATGAATTTATACTTACTCCAGAGCTATGGTAAATAAATAAAAAAATATATAAACTAGATGTATGGTAAATAAATAAAAATTCTTTTTATATTTATTCCATAAACCTTTTTATATTTAAAAAAACTTTAAAAAGAGGTTTTATTTAGATGAAGCTTATGGGACGAATACCATGGGACAGATTACTATTGATACCATGGGCCAAATACCATGGGTAAATAAATAAATATAAAAGAGGCATAAAGAGGTAACGTAAATAAATAACAATATATCAAATAGGATTATAAATACAAATCTAATTATATAACAAGCCTATGGGCCAAATACCATACTAAAGAAAAGGGGTATGGTAAACAAATAAAAATATAAATAAACTAGGGGTATGGTAAGTAAATAAAACCTCTTTTCATATTTACTCCATAATCTCCTTTATATTTACGAATATTTATGTTCATTAGTTTAAATAACTAAGAAGGAATAGAGAGAAAGAGTGATAAGGGAGAGATGGAGAGAGAGTGTGTATGTTTAGGGGTGAGATAAAGAGACAAAGTAAGATGTATGAAAAGAAGGGGGGAGAGAAGAAGTGAGAAGGAGAGGGGGAGGGATATAGTAATGTAGTTGGAGAGAGAGAGGGGTGGAAAGAGAGAGAGAAAGAAAGGGATGGGGGAAGAGAGAGGAATAGAGAGAGAGAGATATGGGAGAAGAGAGAGGATTGGAGGGAAAAGAGAGAGAGAGAGGTGGGAGAGAAAGGGAGAGAGAGGAGGATGAGAGAGAGGAGGAGAGTGATGGGGGAAGAGAGAGTATTGGAGAGAGAGAGAGAGAGAGAGAGAGAGAGAGAGATCAGGGAAGAGAGAGGGATTTAGGGGAGAGAGAGAGAGAGAGGAAGGACGAGAGGGATTGATAAGAGAGATGGAGTTGGATGGGGAGAGATGTAGGAAATAAGAAATATAAAGAATGAGAAGTGGAGAGAGAGAAGGAGTGACAAGGAAGAGACAGAGAGAGAGCGTGTATGTTTGGGGCTGAGATAAAGAGACAAATAAGGAGAGATGGAGATAAGGGGGGAGAAGGAGATATAAGGAGAGAGGGAGGGATATAGTAACATAGTTGGTGGGTGAAGAGAGAGATGGGAGAGAAAGGGAAAGAGAGGAAGGAAGAGAGGATGTGAGAGTGGAGAGAGGGAGGGAAAGAGAGATGGACTTGGAGGGGGAGGGAGAGAGAGGTAAGAAGAAAGAAATAG
This sequence comes from Pinus albicaulis, assembly GCA_034641835.2. Classification (NCBI taxonomy): domain Eukaryota; kingdom Viridiplantae; phylum Streptophyta; class Pinopsida; order Pinales; family Pinaceae; genus Pinus; species Pinus albicaulis. The sequence continues at coordinate 1,504,609,516 of CM076581.1, read as the reverse complement.
AGAGAGAAAGGTGAAGAGAGAGTGAATGAGTGAGTGATAAGGAAGATGGAGAGAGAGGGAGAGATGGGGAAGATAGAGATATAGATGGAAGGTGAAGAAAGGGAAGAAGAGAGAGATGGGGAGAGGAGGGGATTGACAAAGAGATTGATATATATGGATTGCGAGAGTGTGTGTTTTTAGGGGGGTGAGATAGAGAGACAGAAAATAAGAGATGGAGGGGGATATAGATATGGATGGAGGGTGGAGAGAGGGAAGAATATTTCTCACACTAGATGGATTGATATAAGTGGAGATGGTGTTTTATAATCCTATTTGATTATTTGCACTATATGCATCAATTTTAGTGTAGAAAATTATTTGTAATGATATTTGATTACTTGCACTAGATGCATTGATTTCAGTGTAGGTGGTGATTTCTAATACAATTTGATTGCTTGCATTGAATTTTTTGATTTCAATTTAGATGTCGATTTATAATTATATTTGATTACTTGCACTAGATGAATGGGTTTCAATGTAGATGATTTCTAATCCTATTTGATTGTTTGCACTAAATGCATTGATTTCAGTGTAGATGGCGATTTCTAATCCTATTTGATTTATTTGAGTAAATGCATTGATTTTAGTGTAGATGTTGGTTTCTAGAGAGAGAGAGAGAGAGTGATAAGGAAGATGGAGAGAGAGGGAGAGAGGACAAAAGGAGGAAAGATAGATATTAATGGGGGAGAGGGAGAGAAGGGGAAGATAGAGATATAGATGGAAGGTGAAGAGAGGGAAGAAGAGAGAGATGGGGAGAGGGGGTGATTGAAAAAGAGATTGAAATATATGGAGTACGACAGCGCGTGTGTTTAGGGGGGGTGAGATAGAGAGACAAAAAATAATAGATGGAGGGGGATATAGATATGGATGGACGGTGGAGAGAGGGAGGAATATTTCTCGCACTAGATGGATTGATATAAGTGGAGATGGTGATTTCTAATCCTATTTGATTATTTGCACTAGATGCATCGATTTTAGTGTAGATATTTATTTCTAATGATATTTTATTACTTGCACTAGATGCATTGATTTTAGTGTAGGTGGTGATTTCTAATACAATTTGATTGTTTTCACTGAATGTGTTGATTTCAATTTAGATGTCGATTTATAATTATATTTGATTACTTGCACTAGATGACTTAATTTCAATGTAGATGATTTCTAATCCTATTTGATTGTTTGCACTAAATGCATTGATTTCAGTGTAGATGGCGATTTCTAATCCTATTTGATTTCTTTGAGTAAATGCATTGATTTTAGTGTAGATGTTGGTTCCTAGAGAGAGAGAGAGAGAGAGAGAGAGTGATAAGGAAGATGGAGAGAGAGAGAGAGGACAAAAGGAGGAAAGAGAGATATTAGCGGAGGAGAGGTAGAGAAGGGGAAGCGAGGGAAGAAGAGAGAGATGGGGAGAGAGGGTGATCGACAAAGAGAATGATATATATGGAGTGCGAGAGCGTGTATGTTTAGGGGGGTGAGATAGAGACAAAAAAAGAAGAAGAGATGGATGGGGATATATATATGGATGGAGGGTGGAGAGAGGGAAGAATATTTTTTTGCACCAGATGGATTGATTTAAGTGGAGATGGTGATTTATAATCCTATTTGATTATTTGCACTAGATGCATCAATTTTAGTGTAGATATTTATTTCTAATGATATATGATTACTTGCACTAGATGCATTGATTTCAGTGTAGGTGTTGATTCCTAATACTATTTGATTGCTTGCACTGGATGTGTTGATTTCAATTTAGACGTCGATTTATAATTATATTTGATTGCTTGCACTAGATGCATTGATTTCAATGTATATTATTCCTAATACTATTTGATTGTTTGCACTTAATGCATTGATTTCAGTGTAGATGGCGATTTCTAATCCTATTTGATTGCTTTGAGTAAATGCATTGATTTCAGTGTAGATGTTGGTTTCTAATCTTATTTGATTGATTGTATTAGGTGCATTGATTTCAATGTAGAAGTCATTTTCTAATATTATTTGATTGCTTGCATTAAACGCATTGATTTCAATGTATATGTTGATTTATGATTTGATGTAATTGGATATATGACGGTACATTAATATTAAAGTGATTGGATTAACAATATGCATTGATCTTAGTGTAAGCACAAAAATTTATTAACAATGTAGATTGATTTTTGTGTTATAGTAATTTAAGCTATTAATATTGGAGAGCAAGAGAGACAAGGTATCATGTTTACTACAATAGATCGAGCTAAAGATTTAAATGGTTTATGATTTAAATTTTCTTTTTCATATAATCAATATGAAAAGATAACAAAACTAACAAGGGAGGAAATAAGAATAGTAGAAGAAAATAGTTTGAGATTGATTGTAACATGAGTACGTTCTTATTATTCACATTTTCTATCTTTCAACATTATTATTGTCACTTTGCATTTAAAAAAAATATTTCATCATTTTTCATCATTATAGTTATTAACAATAATTATCATCTCAACGAACCGAGGTAACTAAGAAAATTTAAAATTAAAATGACCAAGTCAATCTCAGAAATATTTAGAATATTTAAAATGATTATATTAATATTTGATATATTTACATATTACTGATAAAATTAATCATATCTTTGATAGATTTTCCTTGGAAACACACGATTGAAACCAACCTAGATCTATCTTACATCTCAAAAATATACAAAATTTTTAATAATCTAAAAAATGTGACGTTGATGCCTCCGAATGGAACCAACGTAGATCCATCTAACTCTGGATCTATCATGCGCCAAGAGGGATCAAATCTCTCGAGGTGCAAACCTTTCCTCAAGTTTTGCACTCAAAAAATAGGTTTGCACCTCAAGAGATTTGATCCCTCTCGGCGCATGATAGATCCAGAGTTAGATGGATCTAGGCTGGTATATACTATTACGAATATTTGGTTAAGTCTCTACCTTCAATTTAATAATTATTAATAATTTTTAAGCTAAGAGGCACTTTCCAAAGCTGTATGAAAGATAGTTGTAATGTTATGCAATGAAATGTACCATCAACTAGATAATTAAAAATTTTAAATTTTTAAAAATAATAATTTTTGTTATTAATTATTAATAATAAATTTTAAAATTTATAGCAAAGTGATAGCCTAATGGTTATGGTAGTTCAGGTAAAATTTATTCAATTTGTTGGTCTTATGCTTGTTATTTTTAACAAAGGTATTCTCATGTAATATAGCCTATTTAAAGGCACTAAGACTCCTTAGTAGTTTTCTTTTGGCCATGAATAATCGCTAAAATAAAATGGTTCAAGTCACAAATATATATATATATATATATATATATATATATATATATATGAGTTTAGATCTATGATGAAACTTAGTATTGCAACAAAGGTGTTGCAACTTCCAAAGCTTCAAGCTTTAATTATCAACCCGGTGTTCGTACAAACTTACGAGGTGATAGTGTTGTATGCAGAGTAGCCTAATCTCTACTCAAGTCACTTTGAAACAATGGATTATGACAAGGTATACAAATTTCACTCTATCAATTGAATCTATATTTCCAAGGAAAGAAATTGAATGAAAGAAAAGTCATAACCTATTTTGCAGAAATGGAGATGTTACTCTATTTGCAAAAAATGTAAATTCTAACCTATTGTTGGAATTGAGCTCACTACAACTCAAGAGGTGATAGTGTTTTATCCACAATAGCGTAATCTCTAATCAAGTCACTTTGAAACAATGGATGAGGACAAGGTATACAAATTTCACTCTATAAAATGAATCTAGATTTCCAAGGAAAGAAATTGCATGAAAGAAAAGTCATAATCTATTTTGCAGAAATGGAAATGTTACTCTATTTTTAAAAAATGTAAATTCTAACCTATTGTTGGAATTGAGCTCACTACTGAGAGGGGGATGAATGAGTAGTGTGAGGGTTTATTAAATTTTTAAATATTTTTATCTAACATAAGAAATTGGCATAAAATCAACATATGAAAGCACCATGAACAATATCAATCCTACACACAAGAGAACACACTTTTTTTTGGTGGAAAATGCTCTCAAGGGAAAAAAAAAGACCACCCATTATTGGTGTTGCTCAAATTTTCTATTATGTTGAAGAAATCCTTACATAAAGGAGCTAATGCCCACTAGTTGGAAGTCCAACTACTAAGATAGTTCTTCTAGCAACACCAGATAGATAGAATCTTCTCCCACGATTCTAAGAACACCCATTCACTAGAAGCCACCACGACCAATGAGCCTCACCCAATACCACTTGACTCTGGAGAAATTTGATTCTCGTTATGATTTAATGGCTAGAAATCCCCCACCTTCTCTACACATTGTATAATATGAACTTCAACTCCCTCAACACCTCCATGTGAACCACATTTCATGCATTTTCAAACTGGGCTCTCAAAAATGCTCAACCTGAGCAACCCAATAGCCTCTCTCTGATCTGATCTGAAAAGTAATTTGATGAGAACCCACTTAAATTAGCTACATACGTACAATATTCCATACACAACATTGTAGCACACTCTAAAACTCACACACCATCAATCAACTAACAAATCAATAGATCAATGCTCTCACAAAAGTATATGTCAAATTATTGTCAACAATCTCGAAATCAATACCTCAAACAAATTCCATGGTTATCCCAATACCACAAACACATGTAATCTCCAATTCAATACCATGGGTAAATATCATGGTTATGTCAAAACTACGGACACATGTACCATGATATTCTCCAAGTCAGTACCATGACTAAATACCGTGGTTACGCCAATACCATGGAACCTTATACCATGGTAATATCCAATCTAATACGATATGTAGATACCATGGTAATATAAATACCTAGGACGCATGTGCCATGGTAATCTCTAAACCAAGTTCCACCTTTCTCCACACACACAAACATATAGCAAGAAACCTTAAACCAATACCAAGCTCCAAATACTAGGGTAATGTCAATACGAATACTCATAAATAATGCAATAACCACACCCTCAAAACATGTAAAACTCGGTTGCAACTACACCCATGAAACGACATCCATGTAGTTAAGAGACTACAACCACACACATAATGTTGGCTTTGTGCAGTTGTGGTAGAGTACAAGGAAAACTAAAACTTAACACAAAACCTTTTCCCACCTTATTTTACAGCTTGACATGCTTCTTCAATATGTGTACAATTTTTAACCTCTCTATCATAGCAATCATCTACACATAAGAAACCATACAACATAACATTTTCCATAAAACTGACATGAGCCAAACCAAGCCACCTCAACACAAACATATTCCATAGTACCTCTAAGCGCAAATATCAAGGAATCTATCTGTCACTCAAACTACTAGCAACACAATCATTTGAAAACACATGCCCAGGTTGACATCAATGCCAACCCTCAACCACTACAACCAACAATTGCATCATCAATGCCAACACATATTTAAAAAAATGTAAAGGCTACACTACTTGTAGGAATTGAAAGGCTACACTACTTACAAAAATGTAAACATTAATCTATTTGCAGAATGGAAATGTTGTGTTAAAAGGAAACCTAAACTATGGAATGGAAATAATAGTGCTTGAAATAGAAACCCTAACATAAGAGGCATAGAACAAAGATAACCAACATAATCTACCTTGCATAAATAAAAAGAGTATGTAGTCAATCTTTAATCATTGCATTCTAAAGAGATTAGATCTAGTGACAGAGTTCATTTGATTCTTCATGAGGAAATCAAGAAAATCATCACTATGCTATCTAATTTATAATTTTTTTCACTAATAGTAATTGTTGAAATTTGTTGTAATGGTAAAAAAGGAAAGTCCTAAGTGGTATTTAGCATTCCTCAATCATGTTTTCAGAGCCTAAGGGTCATTAGTCAAAGGAAGGAGGAAAAAATCAAACTTCAAGTGAAAATTTGGTCAAATTTACACAATGCTACATGATGCTACATGATTGCCTCGTTTTACCATAGAATTGAATCTGTGATCATTCTAAGGGTGAGAAACACGATCTAAATGTGGGAAAGGGTAACGAAGGGTAGATGAAGGTTGCATGAGGCCCTTTCCAATATTATTAGCCTTCATGGTCCCATTTTTCATAAGAACCAAAGCACGCGGTCGCCTTCCATAAACCAAAAATGTACTCTTAGTGAACAATTTTTTGAGGGATTTCTTGACGTTAAAGAAAAGGTGATGGTGTTGGGATAAGGATTTTGAATGAAAATTCCAACTCTGCAGAACAAAATTAGTTCTTGCACACAACATAAAGGTACACAACTTTTCTAAATAACTAAAGCATGTTAACAATGTAAATTGTTGAAAATTGAAATAGAAAAGAAAGGAGAGTTGAATTTTATTGGGAATCTAATTATTGAATTGAGATACACCCTATCTAGAAATATTAACAAGGCCTGCATCCACCATAGGTTATAATTCAAATGTTCAAAGAAAACTACCAAGCCAATCACTAGGTTGTAGAAAAAAGAGATGCGAGAAAGAAGAACTAATATGAGGTATAACTAATGCAAATAAAAGTTACCATGCCCTTTTTTCTATCCAATGCATTATCCTGAACCACACTTTCCACAAGAGATGTGGTTGATAGACATGCACTAGAAATTTTCATTAACAAATGTTGTTAAGAAAGGAAGAAAATGTTGATAGGAAGTAAAATGCATAAATATAATAAAAATGAGAGATACTAGAGCATCTGGATTGGGCCCTAACCCAAGTGGACTCAACCCTCTACAACAAGCTCAGATGGAAGGTAAGAAAAAAATTATCATTAATAGTAAATAGTTTTCAAGTACAAGATGAAAATAAATGAAAATGAGATGATCGAGTTCCTAGCTCTTCGTAGTCCCTCTATGCTCCAAAATTTGTAATCCTCTTAAGCCCTTGGGCTTATTTATTTATAAAATATGATTAAGGGCTAGCCTCCTTGGAAAGAGGGTTTCTTCCCTCCAAAAATCCCTATAAAGGTGGTTCTAACTCTTTGAGGTCCTTGCAATCCTTGAGTGCATCAATTTTTAGTGGATCTTCAAACTATGGGTGAGTAAATTCAAGGAGCAAGTCAAGTTGTATGTGAGCAGATGTAGGGGAAAAACCTCCTACATCTTCTCCAATTTCCTCCAATGTATCTATGTCTAGTAAATTCACTCAAATGCACTATTTTCCTACACATTAATCGCATTAGACCACGAGATATGACAATAATCCTTTAGTCTTCCCTATAAACACATAATAATTAAAAATATGTCATTAAATGTGAAGAAAGAGGTGAATATAGGAATAAGTAAGGTTGTATGGGGCTTATTATTTACTTATTAGTAAGCTACTATTGAGTTGTCTACAAGCTGCAACACCGTAGTGGTATTCCTCAAAGCTCCTTGGAGATTTAGCTTCAACATATTTTCCTTGATCATGACGTTGATTACAACCCCAAGGTAAATTAGTGTGTTTGTAACTACAATATTATTATTGCACACATATGCTACTAGGATTCTAGGATCTAAGTACTTTGGGTGGAGAAACCTCCCAAGCATTAGATCATAGAACTTCCCAACAACATTAATATTAGGAAATTTTCTTTTTCTTTTTCCATGCCTCTTGAAACACTCTTCCTTGAGAATATTTTTGTAAATGGGGACATCTTTGATGGCCTTGAGAAGGGGTATTTTAACACACAAGTTTCTTATTTCTCCCAAAATTTTAGCCTCTTATGGGGTGTGTTGTTTAGGTTGGGACAAACTTTCAAGACAAGGAGGATTGAGGGAAATTATATTCCTTCTATTCTTAAAGATCTTCAAGTAGATAAGGTGGGTGAGGATATGGATGTACCTTCCCAAACCTAAGGTTTATCTCTTGGATATCCACAACATAAGAAAGATAGGATGTTTCCCCACTATAATTTTTGGGTTTTCTTATTGTTCGGGTTTGGATTAGGTTGAGCAGGAATATGAGATTTCTTGGGTGGATTATTGTGGGGTAGTTGTGCTTGAGGTGGAAGACGAGGCATTAAGGTAGGAGGTTGGGTTTCCTAAGGCCTCCATCCTTATGAAGGGTTTCCCCATTGATGAGGTTGAGCATGGTATGCATGGAATAGTGAATTAATAGGATGAGGAGGATACTGAGGAGAATAGGACTAATAAAAGGGCATAGGACAAGATGAGTGAGCTGGGGGATATGAAAATTGAAAGTGTCCATTCTAGTTTGGATTAAAAGAAGGATAATGTGCACCTTGGATGCCTTGTTGGTATGTCTAATTCCCTTGTGGTCCCTCTAGTTGATGAAGCAAAATTCCTCCAAGCCACTCTCTTCCCCTTGATATATAACCTTCAAACCTAGAAGAGGGACATTTTTCAGTTGCATGGTTCTCCTCACAAACATTACAAGCCTCTAGGGCATTAAGTGGGAACTTATTTCTAGGTTTCCTCTTAGTGCATCTAGGGAAAATTATAGCGAGTGCCCTTTTTTACTCCTATTACTTATTTTTGATATGCAAGTATCCATCTACAAGGTGAAGGTATGCAACATATTACTCTTAAAGTCTTCTAGCATGCTCCCTATTTCATTTTTAATGGTGGAAGTAGAGGGATAAGAGTTGATCATGCCTTTAATGGACCTAACCCTCTTCCTTGAAACCCTAGAATGATTCTTGAATATTGTCTTGATGTATTCATAATTTAGTTGGTAAATGTATCCACGAGAAAAAATATATAGGCTCTCCATTAAATCCTCTGTAATCCCTCAAAGAATTACAAGCTTCAAGTACTATGGGTCAAGGGTATACTTAGCTCTTCTATGGTTGAGTTGAAATATCTCTTCATAATCCTTTAAGGATTCATCTAACCTTAAGGTCATCCCAAAGATCTCTTTTTTTGTTTCTCTTGACCTACAATAGTCACTATATTTATGATTGAAGGCTTGCTGCATTTGATCCTAGGTGGTGATGCTACCTCCTTCCAAGCTCATGAACTAGTACAAGTGTTGTGAAACCAGCTCCAAAAATAGAAGAAAATAGAGATCAACGCCTTAGAAATTAGCCACTTTGAGGGGGAAACCTCCAATAAATTAGATAAATGAAAAATTATTGGATGATACAAATGACAAAACCTCCTTTCTATATATAGGAGTCCATCTGGCCAAAATTTAATCCTAGCCGACCTAACAATAATAATTTAAGGGCACAATAATAACAATATGGGGGTTACAGGGGTACAACAATAACAATCAGGGGGTTACATTAACAACAATAAGGGAATATACTAGTAATATAGGGACATAACATACTCCTCTCCTTCAAAAAGTGTTGTCCTCAATGCTTAAGTAGCTCTAGGTGCTTTTGTATAAAATTCTCATCCTCCCATGTAGAATCTTCAGTGGGTAAGTTCTTCCATTTGATGAGATACTCTGAAATTGATTGATTTCGTAGTTGTTGAGTTATTTTTTCTGTGACTGCTTCAGGTACCAATATGGTTTTTCCTTCTTCATCAAGTTCTGGCAATATTGTTTGAACTGGAAGTTTGTCCCCTATAAGATTTTTTAAGCATGAAACATGGAAAAATGGATGCACTCGCGAAGAAGTAGGAAGCTCCAATTTGTATGCCATAGTAAAAATATTTTGCAAAACCTTGTAAGGGCCATAGTACTTTGGTGATAATTTATTATCCTTCTTAGCTTGCTTGAGGGATATTTGTTTGTATGGTTGTAGTCGTAAAAATACCCAGTCTCCCACATCAAAACTTCTCTCACCGCAATGTTGATCTACTTGTTGTTTCATTCAATTTTGTGCCAAATTTAGGCTATCCTTTAAGAGTTGGAGAAATTCTTGTTGATGCTCGATGTGATCCTCCACTGCTTGAAACCTAGAATTTTCCCTTAAAGAAGATGTGATGGATGGTGGATGATATCCATAAAGTGCCATAAATGGGGTCATTTTTGCTGCAATATGGAAGGAAGTGTTATACCACCATTCAGCGAGACGTAACCACTTGACCATTGTGCTTGCTTATCAGATACAAAACAACGAAGATATCCTTCCAAAAATTTATTCACAATCTCTATTTGAACATCGGATTGAGGATGATAAGATGATATATGAGCTAGTTGAGTACCCAAACAAGAAAATAATTCCGTCCAAAAATGTCCTGTAAAAATGGGATCTCTGTCACTTACAATAATCTTCGGGTTTCCATGTAGCTTTTGCATTGTTTCCATAAATGCAATAGCAACTGTACTCGCTTTAAATGGATAAGATAATGCACAAAAGTGTGCATACTTGGTAATTCTATCAACTACCACCATGATGACACTCCTTCCTTTGGAATTAGGTAAACTTGTGATAAAATCCATTAAAATTTCCTCCAACATTGACTTGGAATGGATAAAGGTTGTAGAATATCTGGGGCCTTAATTGTCTCAACTTTATTTTGCTGGCAAACCAAACATTCCACCACAAACTTTTGAATATCAGATTTAAGGCCATCCCAAAAAAAATCTTTCTTCACCTTGTGGTAAGTTTTTTAAAAATCCTGATTTTCCTCCTAAAGGAGAAGTGTGCGATTCCATAAGGAATATTTTGTTTTAATTGGGAATTCTTGCAAATATATAATAGATATTTGTACCATAACGAATAATTTTTCCAACTAAATGTATTATATGTATTGGTATCTCACTGCAACTTTTGAATGAGAGTCCACACTTCTTCATCCTTCTTCCATTCATCCCTTGCTTCGATTATCCAATCTAGTTGGATAATTGAAATGGAAAAAATCAATGCTTCCACCTCTTCATCCTTTCTTGAGAGTGCATCTACAACAACATTTAGCTTCCATTTTCTGTAGATGATTTCAAATTCATAACCCAACACCTTTGTGACCCCATTTTGTTGCTCTTCTGAAGATCCTCTTTGTTCCAAAAAGTGTTTAAAACTATCATGGTCATTTTTTACCTTGAAGTGTCTTCCCATTAGGTAAGGTCTCCATTTCTTTAATGCATGCATTATTGCCAACATTTCCTTCTCATAAATAGCCTTTTGGAAATACTTTCCTTTGATTGAACGACATTCAAAAGAAATGGGTTTTCCTTCCTGCATTAAAACAACACCAATTCCATTTCCTGAGGCATCACATTCCACAATAAAGGTTTTTGTGAAGTCTGGCGTAGCTAAGACTGGTGCTAGGCACATTGCCTCTTTGAGATGTTCAAAGGCCTTAGTTGCTTTAGTAGTCCATGAAAATGCATCTTTCTTCAATAATGTTGTTATAGGTGCTTATATTCTCCCATAATTCTTAACAAACCTGCGATAATACCCTCTTAACCTGAGAAATCCATGCAACTGCTTTATGGTTGTGGGGTCTTTCCATTCCTTAATAGATTTAATTTTTTTAGGGTCTACCTTAACACCCTCCTAAGATATAATATGACCCATATATTCCACCTCTTATACTCCAAAGAAACATTTGGATGTTTTTGCATATAATTGTTTCTCCTCCAATAGTTTGAGCACCCTGTCAACATGTTGAACATGATCCTTCCAAGACCTGCCATAGATTAGTATATCATCAAAAAATACTGGCAAAAGTTTCTAAGGGTTTGAAAATGGAATTCATCAACCCTTGAAATGTACAAGGTGCATTATTAAGGCCAAAAGGCATAACCAAAAATTCATAATTACCCTCATGAGTTCGATATGTTGTTTTTGAAATATATTCAGTCTTCATTCTAATTTGATGATATCCTGAGCGAAGATCCAACTTGGTAAAATAAATTTCTCCATGCGATTCATCCAATAATTCATCAATCACAGGTTTGGGAAATTTATCTTTAATAGTGAGCTTATTGAGCTCCCTATAGTCTGGACAGATGCACCATGATCCATCTTTCTTGTGCACCAATACTACTAGAACAGAGAAAGAACTTTGAATAGGTTGAATTACACCAGCCTCTAACATTTATGCAATCATACGTTCAATTTCACTCTTTTGGACATAAGGATATCTGTAAGGCTTGATTTTTGGAGGAAAACTTTCTGGAATCAAATGAATAGCATGATCATGATCAAGAATAGGAGGGAGTCCTTTGGGAGTATCAAACACCTTGGAATGATTGTCCAAGACTTTTTGGAGATCTGGAGAAATAGATGATTTTGATGTTGGAACTTCTAGTGAGCATAATTGTGCAATTACTCCCCATTGTTCTTTCTTCAGAAGCTTTGTCTTGACATTAGATCTTATTATCTTTCCTGGCTTCCCTGCAATACCCCGTAATTCGATTTCCTTTCCTTCCAAAAAAAAATTGAAGAAAATTTCTTGAAAATTAAAAGCTACCATCCCCAAAGATTGTAACCATTGTACTCCTAGTACAACATCAGCACCTCCCATTGGGATAGAAAGCATTGTACTATTGAATACATATTCCCCCATGGCTAGCTTGATATTATGACATTTTCCAGAGAAATATATAGTTCCTCCATTTGCAACCATCACTTGACATTATGGTGCTGGATATAGGAAACAATTCAATTCCTTGGCTACCTTACAATGAATAAAATTATGGGTACTACCTGAATCAATCAACACTATTACCTTTTTCTTCTTGATATGTCCATCTATCTCGAGAGTTTGAGGAGTGGTAATTCTTGCCAATGCATTACATGATATGGTCAGACTCATTTCTTCTTCTTCTAGGGTTTCTTCTTGGTTTATATCCTCTACTTTTGAAGTTTCTTCTTCATTTTATTCCTCCTCTTCACAATCTATGAAAAATAATTTCTTCTCATCACACTTATGACCCTTACTGTATTTTCTATCACAACTGTAGCAAAGCCCTTTTCTCTTTTTTCTTCCAATTGTTGTGGTGTCAACCTTGTAGGTTGTGGAAGTCTAGGAGTAGCATCACTTCCATCTTTATAGATGTGAGTGGTAGGCTTCCTTGTCTCCATAATTTTACATTCAATTTTTCTTGCCAATCTGAATGCCTTCTACAATGAATCACGTTCCCAAACGTGAACTTCATGTTGGATATTATCCTTTAAAGTCCCTATGAAGACATAAATCTTGTGTTCCTCTGGAATATCAGTTACCCTTATATTCAATTTTTGGAAGTCCTCAATGTGCTCCGCCACTAAACCCTTTTGTTTGATATTTATCAATTGGCTAAAGAAGGTGTTGCTCTTTGTATCCTCATAATGTGCTGTCATTTACTCCGTAAAAATTGACCAAGTGACAATTTTTTTACGAGAGCAAAGCCATCGATACTAGAAAATTGTATTTTGTTTTAAATTTAAGGTTGCAATGCGTACCTTTTGTGTGTTTTGCACATTATTCATTTCAAAATATTGCTCCATTTGTAGTATCCATGTTACGGGATCCTTTCCATCAAACTTCCTCATATCCATCTTTGGAATATGGTGGTTCTTAAATCCAACATTAGAGTTTATGAAATCACGATTAACAATTATTTTGTTCTCATCATGAGTTTCCTCTACTATATTTTCACCATTAGGAATCATTTCTTGTATCAACTTTGTCAGACCTTCGATGTCTACTTTTAGATCATTCTTCATGATTTCCATGTTGTCTTTAATTTTTTCTTCCATTTCCTACATCTTAGCTTCCACCCCATCCATCTTAGTTTTCATGCCTTTCTTCAAACAATCCATCTTTGCTTCCACACCTTTCTTCAAAACTTCCATTTCATTCTTTGCTGCTCTTTGCAAGAGTGAAATTTGGTGCACTTGCTCTTGTAATTTTGATAGATCATGTTGAAATTATTCATCTTCATGATTCATAGTAGAGTATTCTGAGGGGTTAATGGGTGTTGAATTCCTTTTAGAAGGCATTTCAGAACCCAATACTGAAATATATGCTCAATAGGCCCTTGGAATCACTTCAAACTGATTTTTTTACGCAAAACTTATGCAATTCGGAAACAAATACAGACCTTTTTCTTGCTTTTGAGGAGCTCGAAATTGAAACTGAATTATCTTTGTTATTTCGGATATTCAATATCTAAAATTTCTCTATAAGGTATCCCTCTAAATCCTCTTTTGAATGCCACAAGTCTGACCTGATTTGGATTCTTCAAGACAAAGTTATGTCCAATCTCCACAATGACCTATTTATGGACTAGTTTAGTAGAGAGAACTTGTACGAATTTCCACATGTCACCGTTTCCTTATTGGACTCTAAAATTGATAGAAAAGAAACTAAATTCCGTTTACTTGAGGCCATTTTTTACAGAATTCCAATCTGATGCTCAGAGAGAGAGTTATGAAGATTTTCCCACGATCACCTCTTTGAGATGAAATTTAGGAGCTTGAAAAATCCCCAACTTCCATAGATCATATCACCAGAAATGTTGTGAACCAAGCTCTGAAATATTGCAACAAGTTTCCTCAAGATTTCGGCTTCATGCTCTAAACATTTCAGCTTCTGAAACTTTGTAGAAAATAAGTTATAGTGAATATTCCACGATGACCTGTTTGGAGTAGCGAAAACCATAGAATCCAAAGCTTTGATACCAAATGTTGTGAAACTAGCTCCAAAAATAGAAGAAAAGAGAGATCAACACCTTATGAATCAGCCAATTTGAGGGGGAAACCTCCAAGGCATTAGATAAATGAACAATTATTTGATGATACAAATGAAAAAACCTCCTTTCTATATATAAGAGTCCATCGGGCCACAATGTAATCCTATATGACCTAACAATAATAATTTAAGGGCAAAATAATAACAATATGGGGTTTACAGGGGTACAAAAATAACAATAAGGGGGTTACACTAACAAAAATAAGGGACTATACTAGTAATATAGGGACCTAACAACAAGGTTGCATCCTTAAGGGTGGAGGGGAACAACTTAAGATTATGCTTATTAGAAGTGTAATCATAGGTTCTTTAAAGGCTAGGCCATGGAAATGTGGGATAGAAGTGGGGCTTATACTTTTCCTTTTTTCCTCCCTGTTATTTTCTCAGATAGGAAAAACTCAATCTTCCTATTATCATCCAGGTTTTGGGTATGTGATGTGGGCTATTCCTCCCTTATGGTTTCTTAAAATATTTCTATATTCTCACCTAAAGGATTCTCTAACTCTCCTCTTGTCATAGTAGGATGTTCATAGTCACCAAAGAAGAGTGATGGATGACTGCTAAAATGGGTGGGGGGTTTTGGTAGGAATTTTCCTAGATTATCACTAATACCAAGAGGCATGAAATAAGTTTGTGCTTTTTATTTTTTCCTTCTTTTTAATTATTTTTTCTAAAAACATTTTAAGACAATAATAATTGATGTAAATCAAAAATAAAATGGAAAGAAAAAAACTATAAGCATAAACAATACCTACTTAGACATCTTCCTAGAAATGGTGCCAAAAAGTGATGAGCCTCAGTATTGCAACAAGAGTGTTGCAACTCCCAAGGCTACCCACTTTAATTATCAACATGGGGTTAATACAATATTAAGAGGTTAAAATGTTGTATGCATAGTAGGCTAAGCTCTACTCAAGTCACTTTAAAGCAATGGACCAGGCCAAGGTATACAAAGACCACTCTATCAACTAAATCTAGATCTGCAAGGAAATACATTACATGAAAGGAAAGTCCTAAGCTATTTTGTAGAAATGGAAATTTTACTCTATTTTCAAATATTTGAGATTCTACTTGCTCAAATGTAAATGCTAATCTATTTTCATAAATCTAAAGTCTAGACTACTTACATGAATGTAAAGGCTACACTAATTGCAGAAATGTAAACATTAATCTATTTGCATAATGTAAATGTTACATTAAAAGGAAACCTAGTCTATGGAATGGAAATAACAATGCTTTAAATAGAAACCCTATCTTAAGAAGAATAGAAAAAATACAACCAACCTAATATACCTTGCATAAAGAAAAAGAGCATGTAGTTTGTTGGCGTTGGAATTAGCACTTGGACTTCAGCAAGCGCCTGACCAAACACATCTTAAACTCTAAGGAAATTTTAATATTTTGTTTTAGGGGATTGGAATATGGTACAAATCATGATTCATTGAAGAGAGATTTCGGTCAAATCCACAGTTCTACTACAGAGGGTATTGGAATTTGATGTGGTAGCAAGGTGCGAGTTTGTATTATATGGGGAGAGGAAATTGTGAGATGAGAGCAAAATCAATAGGTCTGTAAAATAGAAATCTACTGCATTTAGTACAAATTCACAAAGGGAGGAAGTTTGAAAATATTCCATTAAGAGAAAACTATTTCTAGTCTGATAAGATTCTCAGTGAAATATCATGAAGGATAAATATCATGAGTGATGCTCTTCTACTGTTATAACATATATTTTATTAGGAATGCTCTCTTTGTGAGACTAACAAGAACTGATAAAACACATAACATGGTTAAGAGACTAAAAAAAACACATAACAATATGATGATTTGCAAACTGGAACTGGAAGAAAGGAGATTTGGAAACACAAGTAAAGTAGACAATACACACAACAAATTGGTAATAAGTCCTCAATAGTATCATTCCATTTCATACATAAAAAAAATTACAGTTCATATAAGTCAAAATTCAATAACCACCAACCAACCCTCACTTCATATCAGTTTGGCATATATATACAAAATATGATATTGTCATCTTCCATAGAAAGGGGTAAATCTATTTCAAAAGCCATTACAATCTCGTGCAAGAGGTAAGGCTTATCCCTTAATCTTAATTACAAAGTGCTATATTCAAAGCGTCATTAAGGCACCATGAGGGATGTCACTATGAAATGGTTGTATGAGGTGGCAGCCTTTTCGAAGACCACTCTTTTGTTTTAGTGCAACCAATCTTCAGTAAAAAGTGCAAAAACAGTGGGAATGAAATGTGGCAGTCTCCTTTTAAATGTGCAAAACAAAAACATGATATTTCAGAGAAAGCTAGATCTAAGACACCTGGAAACATCCATTGCAACTGAATAACCTCTCCACTTTTTCTATTTAATGTGACCATCATGATTCAAAACAAAAGTAGCCCATTTTCATCACATGCAGATATTTGAAAGTAATTGCTATTTTTGCAGAAAAGGTAGCAATAACCAGAAAACATGGAACATTTACCCAAAATGTTCCTCCAAGTCAGCCATGTTTTTCATTCATCAAAGGTTAGGAATAGAAGAAAATATTATTATGGCCTCTGCTTTAGTCACCCTTTATCATACCTCCTTTTTTGTGCTTGGATGTTTGACTGAGCTTTCTTCTTCTTTTCAAATTTATCTTCTGGGCTTTCTTCAATGTTGATAATTTCATCCCTCAGTTTAGGATTGGAAAGCAGCTTGCTATTTAGCCTGAGTTTATTTCTCGGTCTAGTATGAGGTATTTTGACATAGGTATTAGGAATAAATTTGGACCTTTTTCCTCCATTTATAAATTTACTAGACTCTACCTCTTCATATTTTGACTCTATGTAATGAGGATCACTTCTGTCTTCAAATGAGGAATAGGAATGTATCTCATTTTTCTTCCTCTTCTTGACTGAAGAACACATAGAGGATACTAATTTAGCCAAGGTAGGCTATGCTTCTATGGTAGGCTCTGTCATTTTCTATTTGCCTTCCTTGGGAGAAATAAAAACTTGTCAATGGGTGGACTCAGTGAGAGATGTGCCACTATTTGGCTGCAATTTATGAGATGACTCGGGAATTTGGCTTGAGATTTTCATACCAGGGTTGGCTTCCAAGGTTGGCTTCCACTGGTGAGAAAATAGGCTTAGGTGCAAGAATACCAAGGTTGACCTCGAGTGGTTCTTCTGCCATGAAAATTTTCTTCTTAGGCTAGCTTCATGAAGAGGAGGCAATTTGTTCTTTATTATTTGACATAAGGTTCTCAGGAGAAGATAGTGAACTATGTGAAATAGGGGAATCATTACTTTTCTCATGGATATCCTTCTTCTTTGGCCTCCCTACCTTTCTTCTGGAATTAATACTGCCAAACCCTTCCTCTCTTAAAAATCTATCCCAAGTAATTTTCTTCTTTCTGAGATGATAGAAAACTAAGATTTTAATCAGCCCTCTGTGATACAAGTTATGCAATGAATAGTTTGGACTTCTCTGTAGTTTGAGGGACATTTTAAGTAGATATTTATACAGGAAATAGGATATGTTCATACATTTTTCTCTTGAGATGTTGACCAAGAATCTCAACTAATAATGATGAACAGAAGAAAAACTCCCTTCGCATGTGATGTATTTCTGGACTGAGGTAATAACATGCTACCACTTGGCTTTGAAACAAGAAATATGAGCAGTTGAATTCCATTTCATATTAGCATATTTGGGCTTAAGGTAGCAACTTACTTCTTCACGTAGAACTTTTCTTTTAAACCAACATTCACCTATTGTAGAAGACTGGGTTGCCCAGGCTATGATAGCCTTAGAAATATTGAATTTTTTTCTGCCTAAATTGACCTTTTCGCCATCGAAAGACTCAGCGAAAGCTTGAGCCAGTGCCATGTTCTCCACGGAAAAATTTTGGAGGAATTTATACCAACCTACAGATTTTAATTGTGATTTTTCCTGTGCGTCCACAAATCTTGTGTTAGCAGTATCTGACCTATTTAAATTTCCTCCTTTCCCCATTTTCCAACAGCTAAACTGCTCATGAATGCAACCGTTGAACTCTAGTTGCAATGTTGTCCATCAAACCTGAGACTGCCTACTTTGAAACGTGAGACTGCTTTTTGGAGGATTAGTTTTTTCTTTACCTGGATCATAAAAAGAGGCCTCAAGTTGAGTGTTCATTGATTTGTCTTCTCTAATTTAGTGCCTGCAATTACGACAAAGAATAATGACACGTTTTTGAAATGATTCAAAATCCAGTGCTAAGTCATCCCACTAATATTCCACGCTTCCACCTTATCATTACATGTGCTTTCTTCGTGTCATGATTTTTTCCTTGTATAAATCTTAATACAGCACAAAACTACATTTTAACATGCATTACACACAAAATCGTGGTTCTTGGGCCCCACAACTTGGTGACCAATAGGAAGAAATCACAAATTGACCGCCCGTAAATTTAACTTTACACTGTTAACAACGAAATCGTAAAATATGTGATTTGCGAAATCGTGCTGGTGCACTACACAAATGCATGCCCCTTTCCTCATCACATCTCAAATCAATTAACATACCATGCAAAGCCTTAGTGATAAACTTTAAAAAGTGTGATTTGTGAAATTACTCCATCTGCGCTTTAATCTCCATCATTGATTTGCACCCAGATCTGATAGTCTTCTTTGCTCACCTTTCAGGACCTCATCGCATCGCAAATCACTTAACATACAACGTGATTTTATTTTCAATAAAATTTAAAAACTACATTGTGTGAAGTTTCTCCATTTGCGCTTTAATCTTAGCTGTTGGTCTGCTCCCCTTTGGATTTGCGATTAGATCATGGCCATCCATTCCTTTTGCATGTGGTTCTTCTCTGTTGCTTCATTCCTTAGTCTATTTCCCGACCAAATTCCTTTAAATTTTGTTTTTTTCTCTTCTCCAGATCTTCATCTATGTTCGTCAATCTGTCTTCTTCTGCAAGCTCTTTTCTCTAAAAGAAATCTGGTTGCCATGAAGCCTTCATTTTCTTGTTTTAAAAAACGATTACTTGTTTACCTCTAGCGTCTTTATTGAGATAACCAAAATCAAAATAGTTGTGCTTTTCACTGTGTGGAATATATGAATCTCATTTATGAGAAATAATTTCCTTTTATTGTATTACTATTTTGACAATGAATTTACAACAAAGGCAGCTATTATTCCAGACTAGATGACTTCTATTTTATTACCCAAAAATTGACTAACCTTCAACACTAACATAAGTCAAAATAGATATTTTAACTTATTTTAGGACTCTAAAACACTATGACACCTATTCACTTAAAAATACCTTGATGCTCAAACTCTTTTTAACTTTTATTGGAAATGACTCGAACTTTGGACATGGACTAGGACACAATAAAAAAATGAAAAAAATGACACAATGGAAATTACACCATTAAAATTTTCAGTGCTAACAGTGGTTCCTATTGGGGATGAAGTCCTCCTTGTGAGGCTTCAAGGACTATAGACTCAGTGCCTCAAAAACTCTTGAAACTTAGAAGAGTTCTTGAAAATAAGGACTAGGATTGACTATTGACACAATGGACTAAATATTGACCGTATATATAGACATAAGTACCATTGGGCATGGTGTTTATTAACACATCACACTGAATATTTACAATGGAGTGACTCAATTGACTTACTAAATAAATAACTTTTTAAGAAAATGTCCATTGCCTGGGTCTACAGTCAGTTGATCATCATCCAGATGCTTGAGCAGAAAACTGTTATTCTCTAAAACTTCAGCAATTCTAAATGGCCCAAACCAAAAATTGTTTAACTTACCATGTTTTCCATGGTCTTCTCTCCTTGAATCCCAATGCAACACCAAATAATTCTCCTGAAACAACTATTGATTTTCTCTTTTATCAAAAAATGATTTCACTTTAGCCTGATACTTCTGAACTTTTTCCAGTAATGATTCTTTGATTTGGTGTGCCTCTATCAACTGTAGCATTCTCATTTAGATTGGGTTTTCATGATCAACTTCATCTTGTAGGAAATTCATCATAGGAAGAGCTAATTGCAAAGGTAGTACAACATCAGTACCATATACAAGCTGAAATGGAGAAATTCTAATTGATTTTTTACCACTTACTCCATCTACCCACAAAGCATGTTTCAGTTGAGTTTCCCAATTCCTCTTATTTTTACGAAAAATTTTCTTAATAATCCATACCAAAATTTTATTGGATGACTCATCCAATCAGTTAAATTGAGGGTAATAAGGCGTGGAATGATTCAATTCAATCCCATATTGCTGACAAAATTTGTACATTTTGGCAGACTTAAAGGCCATTGCATTATCAGTTACTAATTTCTATGGATGACCAAATCTTGACATAATATTTTCCAACATAAATTTGATAATTACCGTATCAGTAGAATTCCTAGTTGGTACAACTTCAATCCATTTAGTAAAATAGTCTGTAGTTGTGAGAATCCATCTATGTTGTCCTCATGAAGGTGGATAAATTTCACCGATGAAGTCTAGTACCCACTGCTGGAAAGGAACATCTGTTGAAATAGTAATGAGAGGAAATGGTAGCAATTTCTGTTTACCAACAAATTTCTGACGTTTGACACAACTTCTGACTTTGGCAAAGTCATCAGAGAAAATATTTGGCCAATAATAGCCAACTCTTATGATTTTGATTGTAGTGGCTCTCCAATATAAATTCCCTTCACATACTCCTGCATGTATCTCTGTCATAATCTCTTGGGATTCTGCTTCATCTATATATCTTAAAAAGAATCCAATAGGATATTTCCAGTAAACACGGTCTTCCAAAATGAAATACTTCATAGCTCTCAATTTAAAATCTCTCCTTTTAGATTTCTCCATTTCAGGTGGACAGTTGAAATTTAACAAGAATTAAACTATATCCTTGTACTAATCTGAATTAAATATTTCAGGATAATTAGAAATACCTTCTAGATCTTCTCCTTCAGCTGCCTCCACATTCAGATTTAAAGCTTTGCAGTGAGATTCAAACATCAAGCGAGGCAAGCCCTAACCCTTTATCAATTTAGTTGGCTTGATTTCAGCATCAAATTTTAGAATCTAGGTCAGCCATTGTGCTCTCCTTCCATATGTATCTAGCTGCAACCACACATCTTTAATAGTGATATCAGGCACAAAAGAAAATATTTTTTAATGCAGCACTCGAAAAGACTTCAAAGCCTTAACGAGTGCATATGCTTGTTTTTCAGTCAAGATGTACTTTAATTCAGCATCCGTTAAAGAACAACTAAAAAATGAAATTGACTGCTCTAAACCTTCCTTATTCTTATATAATAAGACAATTGCAATTGTTTCTTCTGAAGCATATGAAGAAATCAGAAAATCCTTTTAAAAGTCAGGACTTATTAGAAATGGAGCTTCAGTCAAGGCAGATTGAATTGCTGAAAAATAATTTGTTGCTTCATCTCGCCACTTAAATTCTGCATATATTTTTAGGAAGACATTCATATGTTTGATCAGCTTTGCAAAGTTAGGAACAAAATGCCTCAGAAAATTGATTTTCCAAAAAAATGACTACAATTCCTTTTTGTTTCTTGGCAAACCATTCTTCTGAATAACCTCTACTCTTGAATAAATACAGATGCCACTTTCTGTTACAATATTTCCCAATAACTTACCTTCTTCGACAACAAAATATGACTTTTTTGGGTTTAAGGACAAACCAAAATTTCTGCATTTGTCAAAATCTTGCTTTAGAAGTTTCAAATGGTCTTCATCAGATTTTGAATAAACTATGATGTCATTCAAATAGATGACCACAAATATGTCCTTTTCTCCCACAAAGGAAATACCCATTTCCCTTTGAAAGGTTGCACCTACATTCATCAAACCAAATGGAATTTTGTTGTACATGAATGTGCCCCAGAGTGTGTAAATGCTATATTTTCTCTATGTTTCCTGTTAATAGAAATTTGATTATAGCCTAAAAATCCATCAATCATTGACATTCTTTTGGATCCTAAAACCTTATGCAAGATATAATCCATCTTGGGTAGTGGATAATTATATTTCAAGGAGAACCAGTTTAGGTTGCGAAAATCGACACAAATCCTTATCTTTCCATTCTTTTTCCAGACCAAGAATTTATTAGCAACGCAGTTAGAAAATATCAAAGGTAGAATTATCTCTTCTTCCCATAATTTTTTTATTTCTTTCTCAATGATAGAGAGCAGCATGGGATTGATGTGTTTGATTTTTTGTGCTACATGCTTTGCATCTGTTTTCAAAGGGATCTTGTGCTCCATTATGCTCTTGTCATAATTTTTCACCTCACTATAAGACCATGCAAAAATATCAGCAAATTCCTTCAACAGTTTGATATATTTTGTACTGGTTTCCAGAGGAAGTAATTTGGACACTTTGACTAATTTTGGTTGATCTTCTATACCATTATTACATTCTATTGTACTCTCTCCATCAACCTTGCTTTCACGCTTGAGAAAAACATCATTATTATCAAACAATATTTCTAAATGAATTAAACCCTTAGGAATAAAGTTAGTTTTCAAATATATAATGTTTTTCCCAAACATAGTTTTCTTAAAAGGGATGTTATTTTGGTTTTCAACAATTTCCTGCTCATCATCAATTTGTATGTCTACAAACTCTTTTAAAAATTGAAAAAAAATCTGAATCTCCCTGTCATCCTCAAATACTTGCCAGTGTCTGATGTTATTAGAAATTGAAGGTCTATTTTTTATTTGAACATCATAGATTGCCTTGACATCTAGAGGAACTTTGAAATTACTAGTAGAAATTGCTAGTGAATCAACAATTTGATTTTCTTCTCTAGTGAAAAAAATTATATTAAATGTTGAGAAGTAATGCTCAATCAAACCCCAGACTTCGTTTCTATAATTATTCAATTTGGAATTTTTCACTTGGTAAATATTTCTCACCTACTTAATCACCAAAGGCAATTAGTTGTTCTGCTCCCAAATCCTTCACTGCCTTCATGCCCAGCATAAGTGATTCATACTCAACATTGTTTTTAGTGGTAAAAAATTGCATTTTGTACTATATGGTCACCTTCTGCTAAGGAGGAGAAATGAGGACTACGTCGGCTCTCGATCCTTCTCTTGAAGAGGCTCCATCAAAGTAAAATTTTCAGATCTATACTTCTTCTGAATGCTGCTCATTTGCACCTTGAAAGTGTTATTTTTCCCTTAATTTAGGCTGGAAATTATTATCATCAGCAGCAAGGTGCAAAATTGATGACCCCAATTCCTTTTCCTTAGCATATATGGGATGGTTTGATGGATTGTGCCGATCAATAATGATGTAGGCCATTTGAGATTCCCTATACAACCTCTTGTATTCCCCTCCAAATACTGGGATGGCAGCATATGACATGTCCATCTGAAGGGTACCTCCCAATTTCTTAGACCAAGATCTGGAAAGTAACATCCCAAATCTAGAAGGAATGTCAACACCCACAATGTCCATCACTAAGATCTTCATAGGCAACTCGATAAGGGAAACAACCAAATCCTTAGTCACTCTTAGACACTTGGATTTTTTGGAGTCAAAGGTGTAAAGGTAATGATACTGCTTGGTGATATCTAATCCCAATTCATCCATCACTTTCTTTGGGATAAGATTGTGGGAATCTCCAGAATCTAACAGACAATTATGCAACAATTTTTCATGTAGGTTAAGTGATAGGTAAAAAGGTGGCGATTTATCATCATTTTGGTACTGGACATGACAACCTAAATAAATAGTGGGATGCTCATCCTCAAGGTTGACTGAATCAGGAGAGAGAGGAGGCTACAACAGACTCTTAAAATACTCTTCATATGTTGGATTTTTCAATAAATCCAGTAGTGGGACTAGAATTTTTATTTTATTCAATTCAAATTTGAAACTAAAATAAATTGGAACTAATTCCTTACTTTCTGTAGTAATTTTAACAATTGGGGCATAATTTTGAGGTGGAGGAACCTCATTTACCTTGGCCTTCTATTTAGCGGCTTGTTTATCTGAATCTGATTTTTGTTGAGGCTACTGAACAGGACCTTTTGACCTCAAAGGGTAATTTCTCTTTTGAACTTCTTGTTGTTTTTTATCATTCTATGCATAAATTTTAGCATTCATATAATCATAAAACAAAAAAAGTGTTGATCTATCTTCATATTCGTGCAATGTCAAAGATGTTGACTGTGAAGTTTCTCCCACATGGTTTATTTCTTCATTTTCTTCCTCATATCCTTGTTGTTATTTAGCAAAATTATTCAAAGGAGGCTGACCATTTTGGTCATCCGCATTCCTCCTTGGGCATTGTAGGATTTTTTGAGGCTGAAAAGGCCTCCAAAAGGGAGCCTGATTTCTATTAACTTTGTTTTGATTGTCTCTAGCACCTGGTTCATTTTTTACCTCTAATTTTGACATCATAGAGGCAAGTTCCTTGATTAAATTGGACATTTGATCAATGTTTTCTCCCGCTAAAAGAGATTTAGAAGAAGAAGGTTTTTCTTATTTCAACTTCCTCTTGTCTTTTTCTACCTTTTCTTCCTCAATTTTTAATTTATTAGAAGCCATGAGATTAGACTGCACTCCAATTGAAACCTCTTGCATAATTTTCATTTGTAATATCTCGAATGGGAAACATGCAATAATACTAAACAATCATGCATTAAAATAATGTATTTCATCTAAAGAAAAGTAGGAGGCCAATAAAAAGGCTCTTCAAAAGTATTTACAACAACAATATAGATGTATAATGAGGCCGATAAGATGCATAGCGGGAAATACAAGACAAAATAGAAGAAATCCCCTCAAAATAGGTGCTGCAACCACATGTATAGACTGAAACTACCCTGATGACGTTATTTTATTAGGCTGAAAATTGATGTTGATTAAATATTAGATCTAGAGCATATTTGTATATAAAAATTCAAATCCATAACAATTCCATGCACTAGAAAGGCTCCTCTTTCAGATCCCCTTGGGGTTTTGAGCATTACACCAAGCATAAGCAGTAGATATGAGATCTAAGAATGCAGATCTGTAGAAATATTCAGTGATTCAGTAGTATTCATAAATATGCAGATCAAATCTGAAATATACAATGTATAGATCTCCTCCAATGGATCTCAAAGTGAAGGGAAAATCCCCAACACTCATAAACCACCTCTCCAAATGGTGCACCGAAACTCCCTACAACAACACCTATAGGAATAACGCAAATATGGAAGAGAAACTGCACTATAGGGTATAGATAATAGTTGGCATGCAACCAAGATATGAAAATGATGCTCAATCACTTCAACGCACTCCTCCAATTGGAGTAGAAGACTCCTCCACTGAAAAAGGGCACTGAAATGTCCTAGATCTGAATAGATATAGCCTCCACTTGCTGTAGCTTTCAAAGACAAAAAAAACCTCAACAGGATCTAAGTTGTAGTTGAAAGGAGAAGCTTGGCCTCAATCCAGATAGTGGACTATGTAATACAAGACTTTCCCAAGAGCTACTCAATGGGAAGAGGTGGAATTCCTAAACAGGAAATCACAATGCTAAGGAGCATTTGCAATCTAGGCTAAACAACCAAACAAAGCTATAGGGTCTAAACAAACAATATATCAAAAATATCATATCTTCAACAACCTCACCATGCTGCTATCCCCTTCCTTATATAGATTAAGAGCTTGTAAACCCTAAACCACATTCAATGAAATCTTTTCTTTAACACAATCCATCTCCATATAGAACTACGATATGCCTCATTAGTGACCACTCCTTCTAGAAAACATTGTGGATTTGGTCAAGGTTGACCCAGTCGAAATATCTAGTGCCCCCCCCCTTTCACACCTAAGGGTTCTTGGTTACATAGCCATGATTTATCCTTTTTCAAATTTGGACTTGATTTATTCTTTATTAGGAGTTTGATGAACCTCCTTTACACATTTATTCTTTAAGCAAAGAAATAAAACAAAAATGGATAATCCAATTAGTTTAGGAATAATTAGGAATATTATAGTCCTCCCCTCCAAAATGTTTCTTTTCCTCAAGCAACTCACAAGGACTTTGTAAAATCTCCAATGGATTTGTCTCCTGCTAAGAATACAAGTTTGCCTTTGGTGAATAACCAAAATAGCAGTCATCATGAAGAAGTGGGAGATACATAGGAGGAATCATACGTTGTTCATTGGTCTTCTTAAGGCATGAGAGATGATAAATGATGGGTGATTCAACCCCCATGAGATACTCCAATCTTCATGCTATCATCCAAACAAAGTGAGCCATCCTTGGTAGCTCATAGAAATAGTCACCAATCCCGTCCTTATGGAATGTATAGGGGTTGCATGGCTGGTAATGAGAGGTAAGAATGTTCAACTTACGTTGTCCCTCCCTCCATTTATGATAGATTTGGACCTGTTGATCCTAGGCTGCAATAATAGAGTCCTCATGAAGCCAAAAGAGACTTGGAACCTCGTGATTCCTTTCATTGATTCTAGGAAGCCTTCTCACCCAATCTTCCATGCATATAGTGAATAAATTATCATCACCATATATGCTCCAAAAGAAACATGGACTAAGTATCATATGGTATATTGGATGGTGACAACAGTCCCTTAGGACAGCACCCATCATGCTGCAAAATCTCCCTTTGTCCACCAAGGGAGTGGCCATATTCAGAAATGGTTTTGGCCCAAATTTGGCCATGAAATTTATAAGGTATAACACTCCTCTTTGGATTCATGGCCTACATA
Organism: Pinus albicaulis; assembly: GCA_034641835.2. Lineage (NCBI taxonomy): Eukaryota > Viridiplantae > Streptophyta > Pinopsida > Pinales > Pinaceae > Pinus > Pinus albicaulis. The sequence continues at coordinate 1,504,582,094 of CM076581.1, read as the reverse complement.
TACATAGTAAAAGAATGCATACAATCAAAAAATAAAACATGATTTACATAAGTGTGCTCTTCACCAATAATCCTCCTCAAACAAATGGAGAGGTGCATTGATCTATCGCCTTCCTCAAAAAGAGAAAGATAGGGCTGAATTAAATCTTCCATAGAGTTATGTTTCTTCTCCATCTCCATATGGTACATGAATCTCTGACAATGCTAATATAGTTCTACTTCAAAGACCTCCCAATAGTAGCTCCTCAAGATGATGTTGTTGAGCTTCATAGAATATGTGTGGCTGAAACAAAACTCTTCATAGGCCCCTTGTAGTAACCTCTCCTTGAGCTTGGAGGCTCTAGATAAGAACATCCTACCATGATCATAGATGATTCCATCTTGGACTAAATAGCCCTCATCTTTTATCTAGTCATCAAGAATCATTCATGTGTGAAGATCCTTGGAATATTACACCAACAGTTGGGATTTCCAATATGGATCCAATCTCTCCAACCATGATAGCGCTGTAGAAATCTGAACTGAAGCATCTGTCATATCATGGTTATCCTCTTTGACATGTTGAATTCCAAAGCCACATGTCGGAGTGTTGTAGTTCTCCCTTTGCTACCTCTCTTGCAGTTGATCTTGCTCAAGACAAGATTGAAGTTCATGGAAGTTGACCTCGTTTTGAAAGCTCTCTTTCTTCCAAAACTTCCATAGTTTGGCCCATGCATACAAAAGTGTTGGTATCCTCTTGTCCTATTTAGAAATATTCCTTGTGTGTAGAGATATCATTTTCTACCACAAAACTATGGAGTGGCCATTAGACATCATGCTAATTTCATAATATATCGCTAAATGGTTCTCAGTGATGTGTTAGCTTCTCCCAAAGCTCCTTCCTTAGCCAAATATTTCATTGATGCATTAAGTTGAGGGAAAACCTTATTCTTCTTCCAATCAGGGGGTCTCCTTGGTGGAATGCCTCCATGTAAAGATACATCAATATCTGACGTAGACTATATGAATGAGTGGACTGATGTGTCCCTCCCTTTTCTACATAGGTCAATATCCTTCTCATGAATAGAAACCCCTTGAAATAAATAAGGGTGCATGCTCCTCATCATTGGATGTTGATCCATCCTTCCTCCTCCTCCTTGGATCAAGGTGTTATTGCCGACTACTACTGTCACATGATGTTCTTTGGGAACCATTTGCAAGTATGCGAAAAATCCTTCCCTTGAAGCAACAACTTCATGTCCATCCCCATGTGGTGATGGTTCTTCTTATGAAGTGACAACGTTGTTACTGCCATATTTTTTTTTCTCCTCTTCAATATTTGAGAATACCTCATTACCAATGAGAGACCTTAGATCTTGGTCTTCCCTTGAAAGAGGAATCTTCATGAATTCATTTTGAGAAGAAACCTCTTCATGAAATGGGGATCTTGCCTTTGGAAAAGTATCACACAAGTTTTTATCCCCTTCAACATAAATCTGAAGTAGATTTGGCATAATAAATCTTTCCAACTCATGCAAGGGTTTTGTATGCTCATGATTTTCTAGCTCAATCAAAGATGCTTCAACTTGTTTTACATCAAATATTTTCACTAATCTCCTAGTGAATCTTGCATAAGTAGATATATTTTCATTCTTCAATTAAAAGGATTCAAATAACCACCAAGCATAAGCTTTACCTTTAAGATGCAGCACTGCTACTTTAAGGGTTTCCTTTTTTGAAACTTGATGTAGATCCAAATACGATTCTAGTTGATCTATCCATTCTTTGGCTGTGTATCAGGAGGATTCATCAAAATTTGGCAGAAATAATCTACCTCTTCTCCTTCTGTTGTATAGAACTCTTGGAAGCTCAAGTGCTCCTTGATTTCCCAATATTTGGATTCATACTCCTGAAGATAATCGCTCAAAGTCTCCTCCTTTGGTGCATCTTCTTCCTTCATTTCTCTTGCGGTAAATATAGGCATAGAATAACGTTGTAGATCTAATTTTGTATCTAAGTGCATGCACATATTTCTTCATGTAAATATCTTCTTGAGGGACCTTCATGTCTTTCCCTCTTCATTTCTTTGATTTCTCCTTTAAGCTCATGTAGAGTTTGTAATAGATTTTTTGAGAACTCTTTCCCTTTCATTCTTCAGCTAAAGGGGTTTCACCCTTGTCTTCTTTGTGTTCAATGTAATCAAACTTCTTATTATATCTTTTCTTTTCTTGGAAATAAATATTGGCTTCTCAATAAGCATAGGGTGTGCCAAGATGATGCTCTGATACCACTGTAATATCCCAAATGGGAAACATGCAGCAATACTAAACAGTCATGCATAAAAATAACACAGTTCATCTAAAGAAAATTAGGAGGCTAATAAAAAGGCTCTTTAAAAGTATTTACAGTAGAAATATAGATGTATAATGAGGCCCATAAGATGCATAGCTAGAAATATCAGACAAAAATAGAATAAATTCCCTCAAAAAAGGTGCTGCAACCACATGTATAGACTGAAACTACCTTGACAGCGTTATTTTATTAGGCTGCAAAATATTTTTGATTACATATCAGATGTAGAGCAGATCTATGCATAAAAATTCATATCCATAACATATCCATGCACTAGAAAGTCTCCTCTTTTAGATCCCCTTGGGTTTTTGAGCATTACACCAAGCATAAGCAGTAGATCTGAGATCCAAGAATGCGGATCTATAGAAATATTTAGTGATTTAGCAGTATTCAGGAATATACAGATCATATATGAAATATAAAATGTATATATCTCCTCAAATGGATCTCAAAGTGAAGGGAAGATCCCCAACGCTCAAAAACCAGCTCTCCAAATGGTGCACCCAAACTCCTTGCAACAACACCTATAGGAATAACGTAGATATAGAAGAGAAACTGCATTGTAGGGTATAGATACTAGTTGGCCTTTAGCAAGTATATTAAAATGATGTTCAATCACTCTAATACACCCCTCCAATTGGAGTAGAAGACTCCTCCACTGAGAAAGGGCACTGAAATGTCCTAGATCTAAATAGATCTAGCCTCCACTTGCTGCAACTTGCAAAGACAAGCAAACCCTCAATAGAATATGAGTTGTAGTAGAAAGGAAAAGCTTGGCCTCAAGCCAGATAGTGGACTATGCAATACAAGACTCTCCCAAGAGCTACTCAATGGGAAGAGGTGGAATTCCTAAACAATAAATCCCAATGCTAAAAAACATTTGCAATCTAGGCTAAACAACCAAAGAAAGCTATATGGTCTAAACAGACAATATATCGAAAATATCATATCTTCAACAATCTCACCATGATGCCATCCCCTTCCTTATATATATTAAGAGATTGTAAACCATAAACCACCTTCAATGAAATCTTCTATTTCACACAATCCATCTCCATATAGAACTACGATGTGCCTCATTGATGGCTACTCCTTCTGGACAATGTTGTGGATTTGGTCAAGGTTGACCCAGTCAAAATATCTAGCACCCCCCCCCCCCCCCCCCCACACCCCCCCTTTCACACCTAAGTGTGCTTGTTTACATAGCCATGATTTAGCCTTTTTCACATTTGGCCTTGATTTATTCTTTATTAGGAGTTTGATGAACCTCCTTTACACATTTATTCTTTAAGCAAAGAAATAGAACAAAAATGTATATTCCAATTATCTTAGGAATAATTAGGAATATTACATCAGTGTCTATGCATTTTTATACCTCAACCATAAGGCAAATTCAGAATCTAAAGCATTTTCAAAATTTATCATAGATGTGGTTTTAGTGGGTTTAATCTCTTCAGGAATTTTCTAATAAATCTTATTAAACCTCTTAGTAAAATTAGCTAAAGACTCATCTGCTTTCTTCTTCAAAGTTACAAATTCTGTAAGATAATAAACATAGTCTTTCCTATCACCCCAATGCCTCACAAATATCTCTTCTAGTTCATCAATTCCTGTAATTGAATTTGGAGCCAAATTTCTAAACCATTTTCTAGCTTCACCATCCAAGCTCTAAACAAAGAGTCTTGACAAGACATCTTCATGTTCAATATTCTGATTGTCATCATAAATATAAAAGGCCAGTAAATGTTCTTCAGCATAAATTACTTCTCCCTCGCCAGTGTATTTTGGAAGATATTTCAAGTAATCTCCTTGGGGAAGTGCATGCATGTGTTTAGGGAGAACAAGTGGCGCATATTTCGCAGCCACTATCTGTTGCATACTAGTAAGGGCATGCATAGCCATATTTTAATGATGTGCAATTGATGTAGTTGTTTGAGAAACATGAATTACAATTGGTCTTTTCTGATTCTGATTTAGGATAGTAGAAAATTGGTGGCCTTGAGCTGATTTTTCAAGCTTTGGAACTAAGAAGAGTGGGTTTTCAAAAAGATGAACACAAGATGTCTTGAATTCTCCTTCAATAGAAGAATTAGAATCTAAGTTGTAGCTTTAGGGGATGGAGTTAATTCAGATTTATTTTGCTAAGAAAGGAAATAAGATAAATTAAAATTAAGACCTTCAGGTATAGTCTCTTCAACTGGATTAGAGGAAGATGACCCAACAACTAGATTTGGAGAGAAATGAAAATATTCTTGCTAAGGGATGACAAGAGACTGCTATTCAGGATGAGTCTAAAGGGAATTTAAAATATTCTTGAAATATTCTTCAGTCAAAATATCCTATCAAGGAAAGGTGCAATAGCCAGTACTTGTTCTAATTCCCCTTCAGTCAGTAGAAACTCTTCTGACTACTTTTCAACACTTAGAAATTCAATTTCTCCTTCTTTGAATAGAACATTACGTATTTTAGATTTACTAGGTGATGAGTAAGAAAAACACTCAGCTGAGGCTAGGTTAACAACATCCACTTTATTTTCTAGAGAAGTAGCTTCAACCTAATATTTTTCAACGGAATCTTTTGAAACTAAAACCTCTTTAGATTCTAAAGTAGATAGAGGTATATTTTTCTTTGGAACATATTTTTTGTGTACCTTCTTCACTGGCTAAGATGTGGCTTCAACTTATCTATGTTTTCCTTTTGCATCTTTGATGATTTTCTCTTGGCTAGAAACTAGAGTCAGAGCTGGAGATCTCTGATTCCTCCTTGTAGAAGGAGGTCTTGAAAGCCCTCTTCCTCTTTGCGGATTCTCCAGGTGAAAAAATTTGCAGTCTTCTTCAGGTCACCAATTATTGTTGACCTTCAAGAACTGATTATCAACAATTCATAACAATATACTCGGAAGAATACTTCGTTACAAGGCTTTCATCTCCCGGAAGACGCACCAAAAGATGTTGGTGCTGGAATCAACACTTCGACTGTAACAAGCGTCTGACCAGACACATCTTAAACTCTAAGGAAATTTTAATGTTTTATTTTATGGGATTGGAAGATGGTATAAAATTTGATTCACTAAAGGGATATTTCGTTCAAATCCACAGTTCTACTAAAGAGGGTATTGGAATCTGATGTGGTAGCAAGGTGGGAGTTTGTCGTCTATGAGGAGAGGAAATTGTGAGATGAGAGAAGAATCAGTAGGTCTGTAAAATAGAAATCTTCTGCATTTAGTAGAAATTCTTAAAAGAAGAAGTTTGACAATTCCATTGAGAGAAAGTTATTTCTAGTCTGACAAGATTCTCACTAACATATCATGAAGGATAACTATGATGACTGATGTTCTTCTACTGTTATAACATATATTTGATCAGGACTTCTCACTGTGTGAGACTAACAAGAACTAATAAAACACATAACATGCTTAAGAGACTAACGAAAACACATAACAATACGATGATTAGCAAACTGGAACTGGAATAAAGGAGATATGGAAACAAAAGTAAAGTAGACAATACACACAACAAAATGGTAATAATTCCTCAATAGTATCATTCCATTTCATTTAAAAAAAAAAATTATAGCTCATATAAGTCAAAATTCAATAAACACCAACCAACCCTGACTTCGTATCATTTTGGCATATATTTACAAAATATGATACTACCGTCTTCCACAGAAAAAGGTAAATCTATTTCAAGAGTCATCACAACCTCATGAAAGAGGTAAGGCTTATCCCTTAATCTTAATTACAAAGTGCTATATTAAAAAAATCATTAAGGCACCATGAGGGCTGTCACTTCGAAATGGTTGTATGAGGCAGGGAAAATTTTAGGGGCTAATATTCGCAGGTGCGCTATTTTTCCATGTTTTTTCCAAAAAAAATATTCGCCTATTTCCATTTTTTCTAAGAATGATTCGCCCAAATTTTATAGTATAAAATTATTTTACCATAAAAATCATCAAATTTTTATAGAGACTATATGAAATTATTAGAAATTTGAATATTTTTGCAAACATATCACCAAAAATTCTATAGTTTGCATATTAGGGACTACTAAGATTCGCCAGGGTTTCTAAACCTTAAAATAATTCTCCACCCTTAAAATTTTCCCTGGTATGAGGTGGCGGCCTAGTTGAATACCACTCTTTTGTTTTAGTGCAACCAATCTTCAACAAAAAATGCAAAAACAGTGGTAATGACATGTGGTTGTCTCCTTTTAAATGTGCAAAAAAGAAACATGATATTTCGAAGAAAGTTGGATATAAGACACTTGGCAGAATCAATTGCAACTAAATAACCTCTCCACTTTATCTGTTTAATGTCACCATCATGATTCAAAAAAAATGTAGCCCATTTTCCTCACATGCAGATATTTCAAAGTAATTTCTACTTTTGCAGAAAAGGTAGAAATAACCGGAAAACATTGAACATTTACCCAAAATTTTCCTCCAGGTCAACCATGTTTGTCATTCATCAAAGGTCCAACATAGAAGAAAATATTGTTATGGCTTCTTCTTTAGTCACCCTTTTATCATACCTATTTTTCTGTGCTTGGCTCTTTGATTGAGCTTTCTTCTTTTCAAATTTGTCTTCTAGGTTTTCTTCAATGTTGATAATTTCATCCCTTAGTTTAGGATTGGCAATAAACTTTTCATTTAGCCTGAGTTTGTTTCTTGTTCTAGTATGAGGTCTTTTGACATAGTTATCAGGAATGAATTTGGACCTTTTTCCTCCATGTATAAAATTACTAGACTCTGCCCCTTCATCTTCTGACTCTGTGTAATAAATATCACTTCTATCTTCAAATGAGGAATAGGAATGTATCTCATTTTTCTTCCTCTTTTTCATAGAGGATACTAATTTAGCCAAGGTAGGCTCTGATTCTATGGTAGGCTCTATCATTTTCTATTTTCCTTTCTTCAAAGAAAGCAAAAATTGTGAGAGTGTGAACTTAGTGAGAGATGTGCCACTATTTGGCTGCACTTGATGAGATGAATCATGATATAGCTTGAATGTTTCATACCATGGTTGGTTTCCACTAGTGAGAAAATAAGCTTAGGTGCAAGAAGACCAGGGTTGACTTCCAGTGGTTCTTCTGCTATGAAAATTTTCTTCTTAAGCTTGCTTCATGAAGAGGAGGCAATTTTTTCTTTATTCTTTGACATAGGCTTCTTAGGAGAAGATGGTGAACTATGTGAAATAGGGGAAACACTGGTTCGCTCATGGATATCCTTCTTCTTTGGTCTCCCTACCTTTGTTCTGGAATTAATAATTCCAAACCCTTCCTTTCTTATATATCTATCCCTAGTAATTTTCTTCTATTTTAGGAATTTGGCATTTGTCATCCATAAATTGTGTATAAAATCTTTTGGTAAAAATCACATCAAAGTACATTAAGCCGACGTGTTTCGAACCAGCGAGTGTGGTTCATCATCGGGACAAGATGACAAATTTGATTAGGGAGCCTCATTTAAATAGATAAGGAAAACTCCAACTGGTCATTTGTAAATTAACAACTAGTTTGACTTGAATAATAAATAAAAATTAATTAATTTTCTAATTTTTTTAAAAATAAATTAAATATTAATATTTTAATAAATATATATATATATATATATATATATATATATATATATATATATATATATATATATATATATATATATATATATATATATATATATATATATATATATATATATATATATATATATATATATATAATTTTATATATTTATTTTTATTTTTAATAATATCTTTATTTATTAATTTTTTAAAGAATAAATAAATGTTTAATATATATATTAGAATTTTATAATTTTATATATTAATATGTTATGTATATCATCATAAATATTCACATTTATTCAACTTAATAGGAGATATTACTATTTAATAGTAATTTTACCAAGTTAAATTACTAAAAAAAAAAACTAGGGGAGAAAGAAAGCAAGAGCCATAGCATAGGAGAAAACTCCAACTAGCCATTTGTAAATTAATGGCTAGTTTGACTCAGAATAAGAAATAAATAAATATTTTTTTTATTTTCTATTTTTTTTTTTGAATTTTATATATTTATTTTCATTTTTAATAATAGTGAGCTTGAGAGGCTTCTCTCTAAGATTTTTGAGCATAGGAATAAAATCTTTAATAAAACTAAAAAATTAGTGTCTTTAGGTCCAATAAACCAAAGTTTGGTCTCAATGGACATTAACCATCATTTTCATCATCATGAATATTTTTATTTATTCATTTTTAATGAAAAAATAAATGTTTAATACTTATATTAGAATTTTGTAAATTTATATATTAATATGTTATGTATATAATCATAAATATTCATATTTATTCAACTTAATAGGTAATATTCATATTTATGATGATGTACATAACATATTAATATATAATTTATAAAATTCTAATATAAATACTAAACATTTATTTTTCATTAAAAATGAATAAATAAACATATTATTAAAAATATAAATAAATATAAAAAATGCAAAAAAATAAATAAATAAAAATTAGAAAATAACAAAATATTTATTTTTATTTTTATTTCTTATTCAAGTCAAACTAGCCGCTAATTTACAAACGGCTAGTTGGAGTTTTCTCCTCTACTTTTCTCCTATAAAGTAATATGTACATACAAGAGTAAGTACATTAAGAAAGTAAAGTAATATCTCATATTAAGTAGAATAAATAAATATGAATATTTATGATGATATACATAACATATTAATATATAAATTTATAAAATTATAATATAAATATTAAACATTTATTTATTCTTTAAAATAAATAAATTAACATATTATTAAAGATAAAAATAATTATATAAAATTCAAAAAAAAAATATTATTTTATTAAAAGTATAAATATTAAATATTTAAATTATTTAAAAAAAATAGAAAATTAATAAATATTTTTATCTATTTTTATTTCTTATTCGAGTCAAACTAGTCGTTAATTTACAAATGACTAGCTGGAGTTTTCCTTATCTATTTAAATGAGGCTCCCTGATAAGATTTCTCACCTTGTTGTGATGATTAAACACATTGGCTGGTTGGAAACACGTCGACTTAATGTACTTTGATGTGATTTCTACCGAAATATTCTATACATAATTTTCTTCTTTCTGAGATGACAGACAACTAAGATTTTAATCAACCCTCTATGATACAAGTTATGCAAGGAACAGTTTGTACTTTTCTGTAGTTTGAGGGACATTTTAAGAAGAGATTTATAGAGTAAATAGGGTAGGTTTAGATATTTTTCTCCTGAGATGTGGGCCAAGAATATCAACTGATAATGATGAATAGAAGAAAACATCCTTCGCATGTGATGTATTTCTTGACTGAGGTAATAACATGATGCCACTTGGCTTTGAACCAAGAAATATGAGCAGTTGAATTCGATTTCATATGAGGATATTCTGGCTTAAGGTACCAACTTACTTCTTTAGGTAGCACTTTTCTTTTAAACCAACCTTCACCTTTTTCACAAGGTTGGGTTTCCTCGGCTATGATAGCCTCAGAAATGTTGAATTTTTTGCTACCTAACCTCACCTTTTTGCCATCGAAAGACTCAATGAAAGCTTGAGCCACTGCCAAGTTCTCCCCATAAAACTTCTATAGGAATTTATACCAACCTGCATATTTTAATTGTGATTTTTCCTGTGCATCCACAAATATTTTTTTAGTAGGATCTGACCTATTTACCTTTCCTCCTTTCCCCATTTTCCAACAGTTAAACTACTCACGAATACAACTATTGAACTCTAATTGTAATGTTGTCCACGAAACCTACGATTGCTTGCTTTAAAACCTGAGACTACTTGCTAGAGGATTATTTTTTGTTTACCTGTATCATACACAGAGGCCTCGGGTTGAGTGATCATTGAGTTCTCTTCCCTAATTTTGTGCCTGCAATTACGACAAGGAACAATGACACATTTTTGAAATGATTCAAAAGCCAGTGCCAAGTCATCCCACTAAGCTTCCACACTTCCACCTTACCATTACATGTGCTTTGTTCATGTCATGCTTTATTCCTTGTATACATATTAATAAAGCACAAAACTACATTTTAACATGCATTACACACGAAACCGTGGTTCTTGGGCCCTACAACCTGGTGACCAATAGGAAGCAATCACAAATTGGTCGCCCGTAAATTTAACTTTGCACTATTAATGGCTAAACCGTAAACTCTACGATTTGCAAAATCACACTGCTGCGCTACGCCGACATGTGTCTCTCACCTCATTGCCTCTCAAATCCATTAACATACTATGCGAAGCCTTCACGATAAACTTTAAAAACTGCTATTTGCGAAATCACTCCATATATGCTTTAATCTCCACCGTTGATCTATGCCCATATCCGACAGTCTTCCTTGCTCACCTTTCAAAGCCTCATCACATGGAAAATCACCTAACGTACCATGCGATTTTACTTAACAATAAACTTTAAAATCTGCTTGTGCAAAGTCGCTCCATGTGCGCTTTAATCTTAGCCGTTAGTCTACTCCCCTTTGGATCTGTGATTAGATCATGGCCATCCGTTCCTTTTGCACACGGTTCTCCTCCGTTGCTTCATTCCTTAGTCTATTTCCTGACCAACTTGCTTTAAATTTTTTCTGCTTCTCTTCTCTAGATCTCCCTCTCTGTTAATTAATTTGTCTTCTTTCGGCAACACTTTTCTCTAAAAGAAATATGGTTGCCACGAAGCCTTAATTTTCTTGTTTTGAAAACTGATTACCTATTTACTTGTAGCCTCTTTATTGAGATAACCAAAATCTTAGTGAAATAGCTGCGCTTTTCATTGTGTGGAATATATGACTCTCATTTTTGAGAAATAGCTGCCTTTTACTATATTACTGTTTTGACAATGAATTTGCAACAAAGATAGCTATTATTCTAGACTAGATGACAACAATTTTATTACCCAAACATCGAATATCCTTTGACACTAACATATGTAAAAATAGATATTTTAACGTATTTTAGGAATCTGAAACACTATGATACCTATTTACTTAAAAATACCTTGATGTTGGGACTCTTTTCTAAATTTTATTGGAAATGACTCAAACTTTGGACATGTACTAGGACACAATAAAAAAATGAAAATAGTGACACAATGGGAATTACACCATTAACATTTTCAGAGCTAACATAGTCAATATTTAATCACTGCATTCTAAAGAGATTAGATCTAGTGACATAATTCATTAGATACTTCATGTGGAAATCAATAAAATCATCACAATTTTATCCAATTCATAAATATGGTATCCAATTCATAAATATGTCCACTAACCCTAATTGTTGAAATGTATTGTAGTGGTAAAAAGGAAAGTGCTAAGTGGTATTTAGTGTTCCTCAATAATGGTTTAAGAGCCTAAGGGAAATTATTCAAGGCGAGGAGGAAAAAAACAAAATTCAAGGGAAAATATGGTCAAGTTTACATAGTGCTACAGGATGCTACATGATTGCTACAAAATTTCAACAGGATTGCGCTATTTTGCTATAGGATTGAATATGTGAAGATTCTAAGGGTGATAAAGATGATATTAAAGTGAGGAAGGGTGATGGATGGTAGATGAAGTTTGTATGAGGCCCTTCCCAATCTTATTACCCTTGAAGGGTCCATATTGCACAAGAACTAATGCACACGATGCCCTTCAATACAATGTAAATGTACTTTCAACGAACAATGTTTTGAGGGATTTGTTGGGTTTGAAGAAATGGAGATGTTGGTGGGATAAGGAGTGTGAATGGAAATTACAAACCTACACATCAACAATAGTACATGCACACCACATAAATTTTAAAAAAAAAATCCAAAGAACTAAAGCATGTTAACAATGAAAATTGCAGAAAATTGAAATAGCACAGAAAGGATGGGTTGAATTTTATTGGGAATATAATTATTGCAATGAGAGAAAACCTATTTAGAAATATGCTCAATTCTTACATCCACCAGAGGTTATACTTCATATTTTCAAAGAAAACTACTAAAGCAATCACTAGGTTGTAGAAAACAGAGATGGAAGAAAGAATAACTAACTGGGGTATAACTACTGCAAAGAAAAGTGACTGCATATTTTTTTCTTACCAATACATTATCCTCAACCATACTTCCCATAAGAGAGGTGCTAGATAGAAATGAAGAGAATGTTGGTAGGAAAGAAAATTCCAAACTGAAATACACATGAGAGAGACTAGAGCCTTTGGGTGAGGCCCTAACCGAAGGGGACTCATTCGTCTAGAGTAATCTTAGATGGAAGGTAACAACAAAATTCTCATTAATATGAAGTATTGTTTAAGTACAAGATGAAAGGAAATAAAAGTGAAAAGCTCGAGCTCAGAGCTCTTAGTAGTCCTTATCTGCTCCAAAAGTTAGAATATAATTGAGCCATTGTGCTTCCTTATTTATACAAAAATGATGGAGGGGAAGATTCCTTGGAAAGAGGGGTTCTTCCCTCCAAAAATCCCTATAAAGATGGATATATCTCCCTAAGATCCCAACAAACCTTGAGTGCATCAACTTTTAGTGGATATTTGAACTGTGGGTGACTAAATTCAAGAATAATTTTGAGTTTTAGGTGAGAAAATGTAGGGTAAAGGCCTCCTAAATCTTCATCAACTACCTCCAATGAATCTTTGCCTAGTAAATTCACTCAAATGCACTCTTTTCCTACACATTAATCACATTAGGCCACAAGATATGACAATCATCCTTTAGTCTTCCTAATAAACACACAATAGTAAAAAATATGTCATTAAATTTGAGGAAAGAGGTAAATATAGGGTGAAGGAAGGCCAGATGAGGCTTATTATATACCTATTGACGAGGCCCATCAATCTATCTTAGCTTTGAACATTTTTGGTATTTGATAGATCCAAAGCTAAGATAAATTGAGTTGGTTAAAATAAAATTATGAAAGCTCTATTCCCCAATAGAATTGATAATTTTTTGGTGAATATTATCCATTTATTCATACATATGTAAAAAATAGGCAAATTTTAACCAAATTGGTGAATATTTTTCAAGAAAATGTTTGGAAACTAGCCAATTAGTAAAATTTTGCCCCTAAAATTTCCCTTGATAAAAAATTTGAGAACAAATAACTATTAATTTTTTTTTTTGTAATACCCCCAATGAATTGTAAATATTGTAATTTACTTTTGTTAAAGTTAATTAGGCGATTGTGGGCTATGTTGATCACCTGTTATGAATAAGTGATAAATATAAATGTTTATTTTCCCGAATTTCATCACCTGTTATGAATAGCCGATAAATATAGATGTTTATCTTCTCGAATTTCATTAATAAATATTATTTATGGTCAACCATGAAAATTATGGTGGAAAAAAAATGCTAAATGAGAGTTTCACATAATAGATAATTGGAAGATAATTATTCCTCTCCCTCTAGATAAATCATCTCAATTAGGGAAAAGGGAGGCAAGAAGGTGAGAGTGAAAATCCCGAGGAAACCTTGTGAGCTTAGAGCCTAGTTGGAGGGGGACCAAAAGAGGAAAGTGAAATATGTTTAGCTTGATACCCTTAGGACAAGACATTGTCGAGGGAGGTAGGGAATTTCCAAAAGGGAATTCTTAAGTTTATTTCCTAGTGTAATTCCAAACTAAACCTTTTGTGGTTAGTGAAACCTTAGGCTGGACCTAATCCAGTTAGAGAAGCCCTAAGTTGACCTGTTAAGGTCTCTACTAAAGGAAATTGTTCTAGAATTGAAACTAGCTTGGGGGGAGTTCTAGTAGAGGTTATTGGTTCTAATTGGTTTGGTGGAGCATTCCTTTTCCCCTTGTGATTTCCATTGTAGCCTAAACTAGTTAAATATAAGTGATATGTGTATTTTTTCTATCATGTATATTGTTTCTTTCCATATATGAAGTTGTTTCTAGAAATATAATTGTTTCTTGTGAAAATGTATTGTTGTGAACAAATGTAAAATTGTATGGTTAGAATCTTTATCCTTAAATGGGATTCAAGTTAGTCTCGAGGCCAATCTAGGCAAGTGCCAACAACCCAAAGACAATCTTGAGCTAAAAAATAAAGAAGAATATGGAGAGGGCAGGAAAGTCTAGGCCTCATCCAGTAATTCTAGACCAAGCAACAAGATATGAGATGCTGATTAAAAATCCCCAGAGATTGTTATATATATATATATATATATATATATATATATATATATATATATATATATATATATATATATATATATATATATATATATATATATATATATATATTTATTTATTTATATATATTTATATATTACATCTCTCTCTCTCTCTCTCTCTCTCTCTCTCTCTCTCTCTCTCTCTCTATATATATATATATATATATATATATATATATATATATATATATATATATTAAAGGGTCATTGTCCATGTTGTTCCCCTAGAATAAGAGAAGTGCATGAGAGGCTTCAATAGGAAGGTGATGTTACATAATTGTAAATCACAAGAAAGATTAAAAAAATCATGCACATTATCTAAAGTATAGAGGAAGTCTAAAAAACCAGGTGTAACAAAAACAACAGAGTAACCAGGAACTAATATTATCAAAATAACCCATAGGCTATAGGGCACCCTATAAATTTTAAGTAGCAAACAAGACCAAATGTCCCGTAAGGGTTTAATAAGAACAAATGTTCTGTATACATTATAAATTAAGTTCTAAAGTGTTTTTTCGCATACACCGTTAAAAAATTACAATTCATAAGCTCAATCCCAACTCTTGATAATTAAACACATAATCTTGCTCATAACCCTGAAATCACACAAGGCCAACCTGGTAAATATGAAGACCTTAACGCCATTTACCATATGTAGAATAGAATTTGGTGGATATGTATAAAATGGTTTCATTGTAAGGTGATAGAACCCCTATGACCCCTTGCTGAGTTCCTGGAGGAAAAAATGAAAAATCTAAGTTATTGAGAACCTGGAATCATGGAAGAATTCAAGCTCCAATAAGTCGAGATGAACTGTTGTAGTTCCAACCAGTGAATACAGTGTGATGGTTAAAACCCTATGTTGTGGACCATTAGAAAAAATAAATTAAAGCATTAAAACTTGTATGTTGATGAAGTCGAGAAAATTGAAGCTCCAAATAAAAGGTGATAGAGGGAAACGATTATGTATACTTGTAAATGTAAGCAAGACATTGTTCAAAATGGGAAGTACATGAAACAGGAAACAAACCTTATGAGTTGTTACAAGGAATACTTAATAAATAAATAAAATCCCTCAAATAATTTTAGTGGCAAGGAAAAACTTGGCATTCCAAATACCTATACGACAACAGATTTGTACTCTCAAACCCTGAAGAAGGTTAGCATTGAGGCAGTCTTATTCGATCTCTGAAGAGATACATCGAAACGACCATAATTCCTCAATTTCGAGAGAGGGAACCTGAAAAGAAATATATTGTTGAGTGTGAGAAAAACCTCAAAGCAGAGAGGCAAATAGTTGTTAAAGAAAGGCTATCTGGTCTATTATATACTTGCATATCTGCTACAAATCCATGGGAAGAGTGAGAATAACTCTGAAAATGTAAATTAAGGTTAGTTGTAGATTTCATAGCTCGACCAAAAAGATGAGAGGTGCAAATGGGAGCAACAAGCAACAAAGAGATAGAATAGTTACCATTACAATACTCCCCAAATTGTGCACTGTCATATCAAAACCCTAAAATCCTCACTGTTGAGCGAATGCTAGCTCACAACATGAAGTCCAAAAATGATTGAGTCCATAACCATTAAAAAACATCTATTATAAATTAAATACATTCAATGTTAGGTCATTTAATATGGGCACCCGAACTCCCCTAGTTCTATAAAGGGAGGGTTTTATAGTTATTAAAAATTATATATGACATAAACAAAGTTAATGTTGTGGCATACAAATAAGTCGACGACATATAGCTTAAAAGGCCTTACTACAGCATAATGTTTCATACCCAAACACTAAAGGGTTTATAACTTCGAATCAAAATTTAAGTTATGTATTGAACACATACGCGTGTGGACTATGTTAAAAGTTTACATACTATTTGCTTGAATTAATTTATAAACATTTTTTTCTACAAAGAGGTATATAAATAATGAATTTATTGATAGTACTTAGTAGTTAATGGTAAATGTCTCACCTGTAAAAAACAATCTAGTACGTGGTAGATATGTTACCATTTACAATTTTACATGATAATTAATTGTGATTTTTAATAGTATTTTTTTATAAAGATCAATTTATTGTACACTTAATATTTATTAAGGAATTGTTTTTTAATATTAATATTTTTTTAATTTCATATATTTTTCATAAAAAAATTCTCATATATATAATTTATTAAGTTTTATATATTAATATAATTTATACATTTTAATATTAAAGAAAATTCATGTTTATTTGTTAATTTTTTTTTCTCCAATTTTATATAGTTTTGTAACTATGATTATATTCCCTTACATATTTTGATTAAATACTTTAAATATGCAAATAAATACATTTTATATATAAAAACACACACACATATATATTGCTAATTTATGGTTGAGATCTTCATGAGTTTTTAAGATATTATAGTTATTGATGTAATATTCTGAGTTTGTATTTCCTGTGAACTGTGATTATGTTGCTCTATTGATGAATCTGCACATAAGTCCATGAATGTTATGACGTACGTTGCCATGTTTGATGTAACAGACTGATCTTGATTAGTAATTTAATGGGAATTCTGGCAGTAATTCAAGAATGTGTGCACCCCTTTAAAACATTTATGATTGTTTCTAATCCATGAATAATTACTCTAAGTCTGTTAATTGAGAATGAGAATTTTAATGGTTGTGCAACTTATGAGTGTGCGTATCTAAATTCCCTATAATCAAATAAGGTTTTGGATCACCGTTGGTGAGACTCTCCTTGAATTTCAGAGGAGTGAAAATGTCGGCGAATCGCTAGACTATGTGGGCTATTTTTGGCTCTCTCGGTTGAACTTTGGTTGAAAATTGATTACAAAATTTCTTTCCAACCAATGGTTCCATTTCTCGGACCTCAAGTTTTACCACAATGGGTTTTATATCATGCGGCCACGATACAACCGTCACAATCTAAAAAGTTGTTGGCATAATTAGGTAGATCTCTTTGTCCTACAATAGGCACAACTCAGGGAAAATAAATTATACTTGGTCAAAGAAGAAATATTATAAGCAGAACTCACTTGTGACCACTACGAGATATTTTGGTGCCAATTCCCCGAGAATCTAGAGAATTGGCTTACTGAGTTTATTCATAAAGCAGGTTCACAAAAACCGAGGTTGCATAAGAAGTGGAATATGGAAGATCTAGTGGAACTTCATTGGTTAGATGCCGAGTTGACAGAATTTTTTGATTTCTGGGTTAATACTGCCCTTGAAGCCTTCATTATTGAATTTGCAGCTGAAAAACACTAGTTTTTTTTCCGTCCAAGATCAGTATTTAAATATGTCATGAGAGGATGACTATTGAAGGAAGTCATGCTTTGGATTAAGGTAGTAATAATAGAAGACCACATTGGAGTTTCGACCAGATCAAATGGTTGCGTAAACCAGTTGTGTCATGGGAATGGAATAGGGGGCAGGAATGTTGCATTGATTTGAGAGGATGTATGGAACTTTATAATGAGCCAAGAAGAGCTGCTACAAGCAATATATTTTCGAGCATTGCAGAGAACAAGGATAGGTGAAGAGTTGCGTGAGAAGACGCTGCGGGAACGTAGGATATGAAGATGAGACTTATAGTGCATAGGTGGCATTGTCAAGAGTTCAACAGAGAGGACACCGGGAATGGAGACATCAGAGTTTGAAGAGGAAGTGTATGAGGAAGTTCTTTCCCTGGTACTGTAGGGAGTGCTAGTGGAAGTCAAAGTGAAACTGAGATAGAGGATTTGGAAGAAGTAATTATGATGTGTGCAATGAAAGAAGGATTTCAGACACCTGAGATAGATAGTTGGGTAGTTAAAAGAGAAAAGGAAGATACGCCAGTGGATGATGATCTGCATTTCATGATGAGGTGAATTTTCTTTCAAGGTGATGCGATATCAGAATATAACACCCCGCAAGATGGTATCATACCTACTCCTCCTCCCTGTAACCCTCCCCTGGTACACTTCCAAAGCCAAAATTTTCTCTTTTCAAAGGTTCAAAAAAATTATTAAGGTTGAGTTGTTACTTCAAGGTGCGAGTAGTTCTGGTAGAGTTAGTCAACCAATTTCAGTTAGTTTATCACAACATGGTTCAAGAGGATTTTTAATTATTTCCATGCCACATTCGACCATGGCTAGAGTTACAGTTGGGTCTCTTACAAGATACCACGATTTTGCAAGTGGGGAGGGGGTGGTGGGTGAAGAAATTGAGCAACATTGGTACTTGTGTGAGGTTGTTTGGCGAGTCCACAAACTCTTGGTGTTAAGAAAATCATTGAGTTTCATACCACACTAAGGGAGAGGGAATTGAGATGGTTTATAGAGTGGATTGATGCAAATCTGAAACCTGATATCGATTTGGTAAAACCAAAATTTATTCAGGAGTTTAAATTTCCACACTCAAATCAACAATGACTAGCTGAAATAGACATCCACCAAAGCGAGGGGAAATTAGCCTAGCAGTGTATGCAAAAATTCAAGGATGTCATGAGAAAATTATAATATCCTATTGATCCTCAACATCATAGGGACTAATTTTTCAAATCTTTGTTACCCATGACCATTTTTCCACTTTCACAATAGAAGATTAATACGATCTGAGATGCTTTGGAGCAGGCTATGAAAATCTAAGCTATGGCGGGATATCCACAGGAGTATAGAGCAGGGGAGTTATCGTCTGATCTTGCAATTATAGGGCTCCAAACTCAAATTTCTACTTTAACAAAAATATTGAAGGATTTACCGCCAATTCAACCGGAAAGACCTCAGTATGGTGTACCCATTATTAGGTTGAAGGACACCATGTCACAGAATGCCCACGATTGCGAGGCCCAGGAGCAAGCAGTACACCCATGAATCCTTCACCACAACTATCTATAAGAGTTGCACATGTATCTTCTGGTTTACCTTATAAAGGTCATACTGAGTTCCAGTCATTCCCCAATCCACCAGCTATGAATGAACTAGATTATTGTGAAATATGTTGCAATTTTTGGCACCAACCTCTATCCTATCCTATTTTACAAAAATATTTAAATGTTTATAATTACTTTCTTTATGAATTATATGGATCCCCGAATCACCATACGGATAAATTTTGATCCATGGATGCACTAGCAGAATGATTAGATAAAACTTCTTTCCAAGTAAATGAAACTCCTCGAGTTCAAGGAGGTGTAGCTCTAAGGGGTTGAAGGATAGGGGAATATTTCCAATCAGATGTTATAACTTTGACCAAGAAGGACATGTTGTGAGAGAGTTTCCTCATTCGAGATGGCCTTGGTGTTCGTATTATGGGGTAAATACACATGAAACTAAGGAATTTCTTGAGCCCATTTCCTAATGGGAGGAGCGAAATCGTGTCAAGGGAGCCAATTTGGTTTGTGCAGAAACTGGAGACCCTGATTCTTCAATGCAATCCAACATCAATATTGTTACAATAAAGAGGAAAATTACGAGAGCACATGGGCTTCTCTCAAAGAACCTATGACATATCACTAGCATTCATGGCATATTGAACAATAACCTTAATTTGACTACATATTGGAAAATACCTCTAAGAATCAAAATGTTTAACACCCTACCAATATGACCCCAGTACACCTTCCCAATTTAAAAAGCCCCTAGTTTCATTAGATATTATAGGTATCCCTTTCTTCATTAAATTTTTTTACACCCCTTTATATATTTTCATTAACTTTGAGCTCCATTTTTTATACCTTCCAATATAAAAATCGTTTACCCCCTATATATCTCCCGATATATTATGTCATTTTTTCCTCAATATATATCTCCCAATATGAACCCATGTGGTATGATATTTCTCTCGGGGTGAAGCCCTTATTGATAGGAGTTGATGTTAGAATCACTAAGTAACCAACTTTTATAAACCCTCCTTTTCCAAGATGATCGTATGAACCCAATTGACAAAAGGAGTATTACAAGGATGCAACTAAACTTTTCCGCCAGATAATGTCGTCTCAAGGACCTCGCAGTGATGTGTAGGGGCCACCAAGGATAAGTCAAGGAAATTTTAGTATGGATCCCCCTTAACCCATGAGAAAGTGGTTAAGGTTACTTTTATAGATCATTGACGATGAACAACTTACTAGTCAGTTGCAAAGAAGGCTGAAGAGTATTGTTAAAGATGGTGTATTTTCGAAGAAATCGATCACTATAAACCTAGCTAAGAGGCATTCCAAAAGGGTGCGAGGGAATAAGAAGAGGGATGGAAGAGAGTTTCTGGTGGATTCTTAGATTGCAGGGTTTTAGATTAAAGAATCTATGTTAAATTTAGGATCAAATGTTAATATTCTTCCTCAGAAAACTTGGGAAGCTCTTAGGAAATATAAGTTGATGTACTCTTTTATTCAGTTGTGAATGGAATTTACCAATATTTTATTATTCTAGTTGGAAGGTTGGGAGATGTGGAAGTTGATATAGAAGAAGTCAATACTCACACCGATTTTGAAGTTAATGATGTCATGGTTGAAAAATATCCATACCTGAATCTGTTGGGGATTGACTGGGCTTTTGAGAATTATACAGTCATCGACCTTAAGCAAGAGACTATGATGTCTGAGGTAAACGAGATGCAGGTTATACAACCAAATAATCCATATAAGGTCCCATTTTATTGAACCTGTAAATGATGTTGAGTCCCCTTACCTAGTGGACCAGCTATATCAGTTGACTACTAGAAAGCGATATGATTATATCAACCCTACTACATTTGGCTCGATCATTTGGACGAGTATTCAGAGCACATAAGTTGGCTCTGAAGCTGCAATTGAGGAATATAAACAAGGTTCTTATGAACTACATTCTCATCATTATGCTTCTATTCGATGTGTTCGATGGATTCGTACTGAGATATGAAAGTATCCCATTTTTAATGGTATGAACTCTGTTGTTAATTTTGTGAAATTAATTGACTCTTGTATAGAAAAATCTCAAAAAGTCCCTATAATGAGTGTTGCTCTATAGTCCATGTGGGTATGACAGTGGGAAACACATTGTAATCAGTTTCATATGTGGAATTCTGTTAAAACTTCCTTGTTACGCCGATTTTCTCGACCAATAAAGATCTTGAGTAATTTTCCCAATTATATTGGTTGTACATCTTCGCAAGTATATGTGGCCCATTGTTCTTCGGTATGAAAAAATAAAAGTGTGGGAGTCACAATGTGGCCATATTTGTCTATTCATTCTTTAGGAAGTATTTCGCAAGCCTGGTATTTGCTGGAGGAACTAAAGCACCAGTCTGTCGATTGGAATGTGTTGACAGCTCATTTTTAAAATATTTTTCTTTTCAAATGTTGATGGGAATATAACACGGGATATTAAAGCTATAAAAATCTTGTTTCTGGGAGAAGACACGATGGAAGAATGTAGCAGATATGCAAACTTTGCAGCGCGTTTTCTACGACAAGGTTATCAAGGTTCCTGATGATGATTTGGAGGAATTAAGGAAACTTGTGTTCAAGGAATTGGAAGGAAATTGAAAATCGAATAAGATCCTATTTGTGATGCTCCAAATTCAAAGCCTCTAAAATTCAAGGAGATGAATATTGGGACAAAAGAGAAACCATAGATTTCCTCTATTGGGGATTACTCCGATGATCAGAGCAAACAAGAAATTTTTGATTTGCTCAAATAATATGAAGATTTGTTTCCTTGTTCTATAATGGATCTAAAAGGAATTAAAGGTGATCTAGGAGAAATGAAAATTTCATTAAAAACCGATGTGAAGCCTATGAAGCATCGAGCTTAAAGTTCAACTCTCATGTTAAGGTGAAATTCAAGAAAGAGATTGATAAAATGTTGGCTACTGGTTTAATATTCCCTGTTGATGAATTTGAATGGATCAGCCCTATCGTTATTCAAGATAAGAAGGATTCAAAATACATCATGGTTTGTGTTAATTACCATAGTCTCAGTAATGCATGCGTCCATGATCCATTTCCAACCCCCTTTAGTGATGAAGCTCTAGACAATGTTAGAGGCAAGGAGGCTTATTCTTTTAGGGATGGATTCTCGAGCTACCATGCGGTACACATTGCATAAGAAGATGAGAGAAAGACCACATTCACTATAGAGTGGGGATCATATGAATATAATGTGATGCCTTTTGGTTTAAAGAATGCTCCAGTTAGTTTCTCTCGCATTTTTATTGCTGCTTTCCATGAGTACATCCAATATTTTTTAGAAGTATATATGGATAATTGGATTGTTTATAGCCTACGTAAGAATCACCCTAGCTTGTTGAGGGTTATGTTTGATCGATTTCAACAACTCCATATATCATTAAATTTAAAGAAATGCATTTATGCCGTGTAGTTTGGAACTTTACTGGGCCATATTGTTTGTAAGGAGGGAGTCTGCATGGATCCAACTAAAGTTGTAGTAATCATGAATATTCCACCTCACACCTCTATTCAAAAATTGTGCTTTGCATTGGGCCATACACGTTACTATCATAGATTCATTCACAACTATGCCTCTATTTCGACCCTGTTGAAGAATCTCCTCAAGAAATTTAAATGGTTTGTGTGGTCTGATGAATATAATGTTGCATTCACACTTTGAAAGAAAATATTGCAAGTGCACCAATATTATTCTACCCTTATTGGAAAAATTAGTTCCATGTTCATGTATATGCATCACGGTGCTATATTAATGCAACTAGGAGAAAGTAACTTGGACCACCCTATTTATTGCGTGACCCAAAAATGGTCTAATGTAGAAAATAACTTCAACACAATAGAATGGGAAGCTTTGGAAATGGTTTATTCTCTCTAGACGTTTCGACACTACTTGTTGGGAAGACAATTTAATTATTTCACTAATCATTCAGCATTAAAATACTTGGTCAACAAGCCAGTGCTGGAGGGTATAATTTGTCATTGGTTGCTCTTATTTCAAGAATTTACTTTTGAATTAATTGTTAAGCCAATGAGGCCAAATGTTGGGTCTGACAATCTATCTAGGCTAGAATCAGGAGAGTCAGGACGATCTATTGATGCTGCCTTTCCAGATGCCCACTTGTTCGGTATTGAAGTTGTCCGAGAGTAATTAGAGGAAATTATTGTCTTTCTTACAACATGGAAGCACCATTCTGATTATACTACAACACATAGGAACTATATGGTTGTTCGGTCAAATGATTATCAATTTATTGTAAGACAATTAGATAAGATGTGGCTTGATCAAGTGTTGTGTCGATGTATCTTGGATCATGAACATGATAGAATACTATGGGAGTTCCATGTTGGAGTCGCGATCCATTATGGAGGTAAATCTACTACCAAGAAATTATTACAGGCTAACTTGTGCTGGAAAAATATTTTTAAATATGAATATACTTATGTGAAGTCTTGTGATGGTTTCCAATGGGTTGGTTGACCCTCGAAGAGGGATGAGATGCCTCTCCATCCGGTACGTGCACTTACTACATTTAAAAAATGGTTTTTTGAATTTATTAGGCCCATCAATCCTCTTGTTCACCATTCACATGCTCTATATGTCATCACCACCACATATTATCTTACCCGTTGGATAGAAGCACTTCTAGTAAAGGATTGCACTGCAAACACAACCGGTAGATTTATTTTTTAGCATATTGTCACCAGTTTTAGTTTCCCTCGTTGTATTACAAGTGATCAGGCTTCTCAATTTATTAATGAAATATTTTAGTTGCTGCTACAAAATTTTATGATCCAACATAATAAGAACACTCCTCACTATCTGCAAGCTAATGGGATTTTCGAAGTGTTTAAAAAAATATTGGAGTGGGGGCTTACAAATATTTTCTCTACTTATGAGATTAAAGGGTTCCTGGTACTTTGTGGGCTTACAAAACAACTATTAAATGATCGAATATGTATACCCCAGTAGATTTGGTGTATGGAAAGGAGGTTGTTGTTCCTGTAGAGTTCATTGTCCCTAATATTTTCATTGCACACACCACTCAGATGATAGAGGATCAATCCATCCCTAAAAGAGTTGATGAGTTACTACAATTATATGAGTCTTGGTTCCTTTCCTACTTTCATCAGACAATTGCAAAGGAGTGACAAAAGGCCCCGCATGATCAACGCATCAAGAAAATGTCCTTTTCAGTTGGCAACCAAGTACTAATTTATGATAGAAAGTACCACAAACACCCTGGTAAGCCTCAAATGCACTGATTGTTTCCTTTATATGTTGAAAATATTAAATATTTTGGAGTCGCTCAACTTGCTCAACTTTATGGCAGTATTTTGTATGGATGGGTGAATGGCTCTAACTTGAAGCCATATTTTTTTTATTCTATTGTTTATTGAATTTATATCTCTTACAAGGGAGAGTAGTTACTAAGAATTAGATTAGTCGCATCAATCAGTATCCATAGTTTATTTAGTTGTTGTCATCTTTGAGTTTTCTGCAAGTGTCCTTCTAGTTTTTTTGTGATCCTCCACAACCCATTGTGGTCAGGGAAATTTTGTCATATTCTATTGTGTCAGAGTCATCATTACCTATTCAGCCTGCAATTTTTCCAAATCATGGAAAAGTTAGTTACTCCATCCATATTTTAAGTCCTGAGAATATTTATTCTATCATTATATTTTTTCTTTACATCAACTTAACATCGATACATGTCAGGATCATGCATCATTAATTCTAATATCAAAACACACTTTCCATGCTCAATTGCTAAGTCCCCCTCATAATTCTATATTTTCCTGGATGAGTCACCTTATTTTTCACTCTGGTTTCCTATGTATTTGTTGTTTTCAATATGGCTCGTCGATCACCTGCCTCTATTTCATCCTCATCTTCCTATCCTCCTATTCACTTTGTGTATACATGTCATTCTGCCACCATTTTTCGTCCAACTAATTCCATTTTTACTATTTATCCCATTGATTCCATAATACATTACTAGAATGATTTTCTCTACAAGTATGATAAAAACCAGTTTGCTGATAGCAATTTTTCCAAACATGTTTTGTACCCTGCAGTTCACACTGATGTATTCATGGAGCCAAAAACCCACCCCAATACTCGCTCCTCTTTAAAAATTCACTCTACATTCTATCCAATAAAACAATCTACCCTCCTTCTTCTGTGGGATTTCATTGTGTTTAGGTCCGCCAATGAAATTCTTCACTGCACAAAATTTCTAGTTAGTCGTCTCCATGGAGGCTCTCTCTAGCTGGAATGAGAATATCACATCCACTCTATTGAAATTCACAGTATTATAGGCTTCACTATATTTGGTGTCGATGTTAAGTCAACCTATCAGATAGTTGGAATGCAAGCAAATAAAATTCATGAGAACAATCTGTATAAGAAATATGGCACCGCGAGAAAGGGAAAAGGAGTCGTTATGGATATGATTAAGGATATGCAAATTCGTATTGCTTCTACTCTCATTTAAAACAAGCTTATGCGCCATCATACTCAAGAAGAATTTACATTGGATGTCATCTGTGTCGCTGATGCCTATATTTGTAGCGAATCTCTCAATTGGTCTAGCTACCTCGTCAATGAATTTTTTGAAGTTGTCAACGATGTCTACAACCACTCCACTCACCTTTTTATGGCTACTTAATTATCCATCTGGCTATGTGGATGTGGTTCCCTCTGGAGGGTCATGAACTTGTTTCCATTGAACAGGATGACCCGCTCACCTTCATGTATGCTGCTTTGCACAACACTCAGGACACGGTGAAGAAATAATTCTACAACCTTACTTTCGGGAAATGGTATGCTAATATGGTTTTAGTGACACATGTTGTTTCCAGGGTTCCACTTCCTATTTTGGACAAATTTTCTCCTTTAGTTTGGTTTGGAAATACTCATGAACATTGATAAATTTTGTCGATGCATATCCATGAAGATAATTTCTCCATGCACCTGTTACCATCCTATATTAGTGAGAATGATTTTATTTCAGAATTTAATTCCTGGCTAGGATTTGTTGCATGGAATCAAGAAGGGAAAGTATATTATCATTTTGATCACATGAGTCTAGTCAAGGAGGGTCCATTTCCTTCCTGAAAGCATAATAAAAATTTTCTGGAGGAGCTCCAACCCCTATTGGAGAAGGCTAAGGATTGTATGTGTTTTTCCCATTCCACATGGTCTAATGTTGGCTCATATGAGTCAACAAACCCTCCAGGTACATTATTTGAACCCCATGTCTATTGCATCGCCTGTAATTTATTCCACTAATTTGTTTGTTATAAGTTTTAGCCTTATGTCACCTCAGTAGCTTCACCATACCCTATTTTCTTCGACCTTCATTGATCTCAATGTCGACGTCCTGAATTCTGATACTGTTATCCATGTTCATAAAGAAACACCCCCATCTATGGATGCCTCGTCTAATGCTACGCCTCATTTCTCCACTACTACCCTATCTTAGCATCATACCTCACCTTTTTCACCTCAACATCCCGCTGACATGGAATTGGACTCCATTTTTATTCACTCTATCCTTATAGCCACTAATTTTGTTTCCGCAACATCTACCAGTCCATCTACCCTTCCTATTTATTCACAGTTTCCCTCCCTTGTCCCCTTTTCTATCTCCACTGAACAGGTTGTTGAGTTAATGAATTACCTCAACCAATGTTGTCAAGTTATTTCCCTTCCTACACCGTAGCATAATAGCATCACCTTCATCCCTATCCCAGTTATCCGTCAGATTATTTAGTACCATATAGCTACAATTCAACATGAACCTTATCCTTTGGAGCAGTCCAAGAGGTTGGTTGCCAGTGGGAAACCATTGTAATCACATATTACCCGACTTGATGATATTTCCACTGAAATTATTTGTAATTTTTCGCCCCCCCAGCTAATTCAATTTATTCATGCCTTTGTGTCCCAATTAGGGCATCCATTAGTCCCAACCGGGAACAAATGAAATGACCTCCAGGTTACTTTTGAAGAGGACCAACATCATTTGCATACTACAACTGTTGTCCAAGATTTGTTACAAATTTAGAAGAAAGGGTTAGAGACCAATATTACAAAGGTACATACTCAACTTCAAACATTGTGGCCTATGGTTCCCTCCTATGCTACTGAGAATCTTGAAGATATTTTTGCTTTTACCCCTACCAGATGTTGTAATACCATTGAAGTGGCATGTCAGCAACTAGTCTCGAAGAACGCAAAGCTTCAAAGTACCATTCAAAATCTGCAAGTCGACAGTATACCCATCTGCCATCTAAAAGTCTAAGATTCAGGAGAAGGCACAAAATGCTTCCACTCTCTGTGCTACTTTACCACAAATCATGCATGAATCTCAAGGGGTATTTCACTAAATTTCTGATGCCAATCGAGTGGTCGCAAAGAATAATTCCGCAATCTATCCTTTACATGAAAATTCCCAAAATATATATCAATAAGGCATGGTTAATTATGATATGGATGTCAAAGAACAAATCTTAGATCAAGTTTATATCCTATAAGAATTAATTACTTAGGTAGAATATGTTGCTAAGACTACCAACCGAGTTCTATGTGACCTTTGGCCAAAGCCTTAGAAGCACTTCATGACTCTGGGTACATTATCCACTGTTGCAAACTAGAAACTCTAGTAGATTTTTGATGCTCATCCCAATGACCCCAATGAGTAGACTGTAACATAATTTTCATCCAAGGTTTCATCCTTGTTATATTCTTGGTCTTTATCTACGTCTACATTTTCCAACTTGAAGGACTCCACTTTGAATATTTTTCTAGAGTTAGGTCCTTTGTTTGAAGGAAGCATTACTAAAGAAAGTGGAAGTAATCCCACGATATAATCAGAGACAGGAGTAGCACATTGAATCGAAGGTGATTCAATAAGATGTGGTTGGGGCATGTTGGGTCCTTCATTTTTGCAAAGAAAAAAACTGCAAAGGATGTTTTGGTTGAAGTTGTAGGAATAATAGCAGTAAAAAATTCAAACCAATAGTAGTTGAATTTTGGAACTTGCAGAGTAGAAAATAAAGGAATATGCAGAGAAATCAGGAATCAAGTTTGATATTGTGAGGGAATAACCAAGGTATTGACTTGAGGTATCGAAAACCATGATCAAGTGAGTGTGGTACTATATCAAGAGAGCACAAGGATAAAAGGGAAAATAGATAATGAGTTCAGGTTTTTGTTGATTGTCGTCGCTTTTGCTTTTCATGGTTGAGATCTTCATAGTTTTGGAAATGTTATAGTTATTGATGTAATATACCGAGTCTTTATTTATTGTCAACTGTGACTATGTTGCTCTATTTTTGAAGTCACACATAAGTCTATGAAAGCTATGAGCTATGTTTCCATGTTTGATGTAACAAAACCATCTTGAAAAGTAATATAAATGGGAATTCTGGCAGTAATTCAAGATTGTGTTCACCCCTTTAAAACTTTTATGACTATTTCTAATCTATGAATAATTGTTCTAAGTCTTCTAATTGAGAATGAAAATGTTAATGGTTGCGCAACTTATGAATGTGCATATCTAGATTCCATGTAATCAATTAATTTTCTAGCTTGCCTCTGGTGAGACTCTCCTTCTATTTCGGAGCAATGAAAATGTCGCCAAATCAGTATACTACGCATGCTCTTTGTTGGCTCCCTCGGTCAAACCTTGGGTCAAAATTGAATCCAAATTTTCTTACCAACATTGGGTAGCCAACATATCTATAACCCTTACTAGTTTGAAGTATCCAAGAAAAATACCTTCCTCAATTTTTACATCAAACTTGCCTAGATTTTCATCATTCTTGTTGATATAACACTTGCTTCCAATTACTCTTAAATTCTTGACCACAACATGTATGCAATACCAGAGCTCATTTGTAATTTTATCGCTGTTTGATATGAAGTGTGATTTGTTTAAAATCACCACTAATGTGTGAATGGCTTTAGCCAAAATATTTGTTGTATATTTCTTTCTGTCGTCAGGGATCTAGCCAAGTGATATGTTGGCTATCTTTGCTACAACATACTCATGTGGAGTCTCCACTATGGTAAAATTATCTTTTGATTCCATTTTTCCTTCAAAATTCATCAAACTCTTTTGAATTAAACCCACCTCCATTATCAGATCTTACACATGTTATTTTATAGTTTATCCATTTTTTAGCCATGGCCTTAAAGAGTTTTTACATTTCAAAGGCCTCTAATTTTTCTCCGAAAAGTGCTACCGACAATTCTTTTTAAATCATCAATGATAAGCATGCAGTACAATTTACATGAAGGTGACTGACTTCTTGACTGACCACAAAGTTGATATGTATCAATTGCAATGGCCTATTTTATTAGTTCTTCTTTGAATTGAATGATACTTAAAATTTTCTTCCAAGATAACAGGGTTTGCAAATTATATTCTCTAGCTTTGAAAGCTTTGGAAAATCTCTGATAATGTTCTTTTTTCCCGAAGTGACATTCTGATAAAAATTCATATGTCCTATCCTTTTATCCCACAACCATACCTCATCAATACTTGATAAACAACACTTCTATGTCTTCTCTCTTAGAATCGATACATTATTGTATGTTCTAACAACTTTAGTTATTATTTCTCATGTGTCTGCCAACTTATTTTGAATTTTTTTTTATTAGAAGAACACATCATAACCTTGGTCTCACAACTGAGACACACTAAGTAAATTATGCTTCATCCCATAAACAAACATCACATCCTTACCTTTCCCTATGCCGTTATCTAGGCTAATAGTTCCTTAACCCATAATCTTACCATCTGCATTATTCCCAAAGGTCACATTACCTTTGTTGACTGGTTCCATGGAAAAAGATTACTTTTATCTCCTGACATATGTATGAAATATCCATTGTCAACATATCAATGGGTTCCTTCAGTATGATAATATAACACCATATCACAATAATTTGTGTTCTCTTTCTCCTTTCATACTTTGGGTTGTCGGCTTGGTTTTGTAATTTCCAGTTCAAGCCATTTTTATTTAAGTTTGAAATCAATTATTCTACGATCATATTTTTGACATATATAACATTGAATAAAAATTTTCAGTGGGGTAAATGAGTTGTTGTACCTGGAACTATTCATCCTTTACCTAATAAATAGATTATTTGGCTAATAGTTTCTTCTTCGTGCAATGAGTTGTGTCAATGAAAAATTCACCGTACAACTTGTTGCCTTGTGCCCATAATTTGTACAAGTAAAATAATAACCTAGAAATATGCATTCATAGCTAGGAGAAAATTGATTTTTGAAGAATAGTTCAGCTCATCTAAGAAATTTGATTTTCCTCTTCTGCATTGTCAATATTTTGTTGAATCGATTTGCTTCTATTTTGCAATAGTTTATTTGTCTTTGGCTGCAAATTGAAATGTGTGCTCCTTTCATCTCTTTTTTGGATCCACTTCGGCTACTGCGTTGTATACATTTTTTAATTCTTGCACAAAGTTAATTACTTTATTTTCCTTCATAGCAGTTGTTGAGCTTGACTCACCCTCAAATCCTAGACCTACCTTATATTAGAGACTCTTTGAGCTTTAAGAATCTCGTTTAATATTTCAGTCCCTTTTCCAAAATTTTCATTAAATCTTAACTTGGTTTCTGTTTTCTTCTAGCTCTTTTCATAGAATGACAATTTCCTCTTTAAGCCTTTCACATGCTTTATCCTTATCATAGAGTTTTTGGTTTAGACTGTCATGGATATTTTTTCCTTCTTCAATTTTCAGGAACAGAGATTCTATTTCTTAAAATTTGTCTTTGATTAGAAATTATTTTGTGTTTCCTTTTCCTTCCTTAACCTCTCTATCACTTCAAGAGCACTGGCCATCTCACCTTCTAGGTCAACTTCAACCTCTTCTCCATCATAATCAAAAAATTATATTTACAAGTCGTCTATGGTCATCAGGATAAATTCTTTTGATCTTTAATGAGATTTTCCCTAATCCGATGATTGGCTACATTCACTCTTAGAGGATTTGGAGTCATGGATGTAGAAACTTTTCTTTTTAGCCTTTCTTTTATTCTTTTGTAGTTTTCTAAACTTCTCTCTAGGGTCATATTCATTCTCCTTCTTTTTTAGACACTCAGAATAATAGTGAAATACTTTACCACATTTAAATCACTTGAAAATTAGCTTACACTTGAACTTGCCTAATCCTCCCTTGAGCTTCTGCATGAAATCATCATGAAATTAGCTTCTTATTCATTTCATTCACAACATGAAACATTATGTACTTCCTTAGGTGTCTTATCTTATTTTAAGGATGACTCCTTTATAGTAGGCTTGATATTATAAATTCTAATCTCATAGGCAGTAAGAGTGACAAGTAGTTGATCCAAAATGAGATATTTTAGATATTTCATCTCCTTAATGGCTAAAACCTTGGGATTAAATCTCTCAGTGAGGGATATCAATAATTTTTTAACTACTATTGTTTCTTTTAACTCTTCATCAATACCTCTTATTGTATTCACAATTTCATAAACTATAAGAAAGTATTTAGAAATTCATTCATCATCATGCATCTTCAAAGAATCAAATTTCATTCTAGAACTTTGAAGTTTGGACTGACTTACTTTGTTGCGACCTCGATAAAAGTTGCTCGTCTTGTCCTAGATAGATGTGGTAGTAGTGCAATATAAGACCTTAACTAGTTTTGATTAAAGTATGCCAGCAAATAGATCATTAATATCTTTTTCATTGCATGTAAATTCCATATTTTGATTTATAGTAATCATAGCTTAAGGCTTTTGATATTCTTCTTCCACTGGATCCCATACATCAGCACTAAGATATTGAATATAGGTTTCATCCTTACCTTCTAAAAATGTAGTTTGTTCCATTGAATGTAGACCTGCCCTATTGGTGAATCCCCCTTCCTGATTTTTCGTGGTCTCTAATCTTTCTTCCAATTATTAAATCAATCCTGAAGTAACTTGGCTCTAATAACAATTGTAAGAAACTAGGGCAATATTAAGATGGGGGTGAATCAATATTGTGAGAATTTTAAAAATTTCTTTTAAAAATTAAATAATACTAAGACTTTGATAAAAACCTTAAAACCCATTCATATAAGCATCACAAAAATGAACACAAGAAGAACAAATTAAACACACATATTCTTCAAACTTCTCTTCAATTACTTTCATAAAGGAAAGCTTCAACTTGTTTTTACAAATTTATCTAGCACCAAATAGAAGGGACCTACTACTCCTTAATTTATCTACTATTACTAAAAGGAGATATAACCCTTGATTTATCAACTACTACTTAAAGGAGCTCCAAACGCTAACTATTTACCAGCTACTACTGGAAGGAGCTACAACCTGTAATCTACAATCAACCACTTGTTTGAGCTCCTTGATACATCTTTCGTTCCATTTTCAAACTTAAATCTTGAAGGCCACTTCCTTTCATGAAACCAATAAATATCTCTTCTCAATAACACACCGCAATCAACACCAAATCACCTTCAACATCCTGTAATATCTTATCAGTGCACACAACAATACTACACACCAACACTTAAATAATGAATGGAATATCACAACACAAAGGGATTTTCAATACCAAAACCTTCACAAATAATAATTTTTTGGGAACACCTTCATTCTAAGCCTCAAGGGCTTAACATATCGCAACAAACATTTGTGTCCTTGGTCACCTCACGCTTAGAACCATGTCTTTGAGTGCCTTTTTTCATCATTCGTAATTTTCAACTCATACCAATGTATTTATATCCTAGGCCCATATCGCTGGAGAAAATAACGCGTTCACCATTAAAAAAATTTGAGGTCAAAATCTGATGGGTTTTTGTCTCATTATGGGACCATGCACTAACCAATCACCATAATGTCAGGATGCTGTGTCCTTCTATTTCATGTGCTATTATGTCTCAGTGCCTCGACAACCTGAAGAAAAGCATTGTAGCTAACGTATAAATTATCTATGTGCCTGACCATCTAAGGTATGGGGTGATGTGTCATGTGGGACCTTAAAATTTACACATAGACCAATAATAAATCCATCAAGGGTATTGCATTAGCACCACCATGTTTGTGACTTGTGAAAGGAAGCCATGTGTCACTCACTTATTGGTGCCACATGTCACTTATTTTTTGCCAAATTTTCCACCCAAAAACTACCAATATTATGTGTCACATCCTCATTTTTACCACAACATAGTAACTTGATCATGCCATCCTGTATCCATGACACCTTTGTAATCTAATGACATACTTCCATGTGTCCTCCTTTGATTGGATTATCACTCTATCACTGCTCCTTATCACCCCACACTGCATTTTCCCAAATGTTTTTCCTTGTTCTCCTTTGGATATTCTCGAGAAAATACTTCCAAGGTGAAGTGTCCCTTGGTGGGACCTCCAACACCAACCAACACTCGTCAGTTAACCACCCAGATTCCATTTACTCTCGGCTCCCCTATCCTTTGAACTTCCACTTGCACCTGCCTTCGAAACTCTTAGAGAAATAATTTTGTGGTTACATGGCTTGTTGGCTTCCCCACTTTTTAGATTCAACCAATCACCTCTACTATTCCCACCACACTACCAGGCCCCATCCTCCCAGTAACCTGTCAGGGAAAACTCTGGGAAAAACCACCAATGGTTTTTGTAGACCCCCTCTTTGTGGTTTCATGGTAAAGGGTGGAGTGGACCCACTTTTAATAAGGACCATCGATCACACAATCAACTGTTTGGAAAACTATCAAATCTCAAACCCCCTATTTTTTAATCCTTGGGTGGGCACAGACCCCTGCATTATTTACAATCGGTCAGTGGGGACACATGGGGCATAATCTATCCACAAACATGAAAATTATTTAATCTTAATTCACTTCCAACTACTTTATCAAACTTCAAGTCCACCAATTTCGAAGCTACCCCTAACACTATATTTAGCTTTACAACTCCTAAATGTTTTGACCTGCATCCTTTGACCTTGAATATATTTTGATCCATGGGGTATTTTTCATCACTTCATTATATCATTGGAAAGCTCTTTCAAAGCAATATCCATATGAGAATATTCCAAGAGATTCTCGTCTGACTTTATATAATGAAAATGAATCCAAAGTCTATGCTCTTTGATCAATCAGTTGGCGTCCATCCTTCCATTAGAGGAAATTTCATCCTAAAATTTCCCATGAAATTTTCATGTAATTTCCATGTCATAATATGTAAAGCAATCAAAATGATTAAATTTAAAAAGAGGTACATGTAAATATTTTGGAGGGAAAGAAGAAAAACTAGTTTTTGTAATTGTATTTTTTACTTATATCCTTATATATTTACTCAAATTTCAAGTGTAAACATTCGTTGGATAAAAAATCAAATTACACATCCAATGATTACCCATTATGCATACTTTTGAGAAGACCCACCTTGATGAAAATTGTAGATACATTAAAAAAAACGTGTTTCAACACGTTTTTTATTGTATCTGCAAATTTTATCAATGTGGGTCTTCTCAAAAGTATGCATAATCGGTACTCATTGGATATGAAATTTAAATCTGCATCTAATGAGTGTCTAAACATGAAATTTGAGTAAACTATAAGGACATAAGTCGAAAATACAATTAAAAAAAGTATTTTTCCTCTTTTCCCTACAAAATTCATAACTCTTATTTTATTATTTTTACTATTATTTTATTATTTTTCCTTAGGAGGCCACTTTTATGCTGAAATATCCTCTAATGCATTTCCCATTAATGCCAACTTCTATGTAACAACCCAATTTTGGAGATGGTCCTCGATAAATTGATGATTAGGGAGATTTCTTATTAGATTATTGGAGTTATAATAGTGTTGGTTTTTTTCAACAATTCTAAAAGGTTGTGGCCACTCTTTCCTATAAGAATCGGTCATTATGCACCAAGTCCCCATAGGCAAGGAAGGAAGCATACCTTCTTAAGGAAATTAAGCTCTTAACTAGTATTTTCAAGAGACATGATCTTTATGGTGTAATCAAATGTCACTGAAAATCAATGAATCTTTCACAAGACTATGAACACGAGTCTCTTCTTGATGACCCAGTGTTTCAAGATATATTAACATTAAGGAAGCTATGAAGAGGATGGAAGAAATATACAAGTAGTTTTTACACCTGCCTAATATCCCAAAGAAGGGAATAGATGAAAATAGAGAGAACAATTTTCTTTAGAGATAGAGGAAATCTAAAAATCCAAGGATGGGAAGTAAATGGTTAAATATGAGTCTTTACAAAGGAATCGATTTAAATATAAATATAGAATATAATGAGAAACGTTGGCCCAGGTTGAATTTGAAACAAGAGAATAGGTTACAACTTCCAAAAATTAATAGAAAGAATAAGTGGATATATCAAAGGAGGTTGGTAAGGGAATGGAGCCAAAGCATCCCCTTGAATTATCCTTACAGTAGAAATTCATTGAGGAAAGCACTCCGAAAAGTACCATGACACTGAGTTCCATTATTTCTCATAATCATATTTCTTATGTTCCCCTTGATCCCTTAGCAAATATGCACTACACCTTTGGTGATGATGCCAGAGATATTATATATGGAGTTTTTGAACTATGTGAATATTATTATAGAAAAGAAAATAAATTGTCATTCATAATGTTACAAAACATGGAAAAATAGGAATGGTGAGAGAAGAAGAATTTATTTTAGAAGGCCTTGAGAACCAAAATATATGGTATGTCACCAGCTAAAGCAATCAAAATTCCATTGCACGCACTATCTTTGTTTTAGGATCCCTCACCACAACAAACAAGGAAATTATTGAAATCCTATCCATGTATGTGGAACAATTGAGTTGAGTGGTCGCATTTTTACAGGAACAACTAAAATAAAAAAAGTAGTGAATGGAGGTTAAATGCTAAGATAGGTCAATGGAATAGACCATTGTGCTCTTGGAGTCCTTCAACACTTGATATGAGCAAAAAATCGTGTAGTTAAAATAAGTTCAAACCACTAAACTAAAATCAATGAACGTGAGTCATAAGAAAGAAACTAACATTAAGGTTGAAAAAGCTCAGAAGGCCCAAGCCAACCTTCATATAATTAAAGTACAAGGTCTCAAAATTGATAGTGACCTTAAAAATTCTCATTACTCTTTCACGGGAATGTTTCGGGAAATCCAAGACTATTTTTCATAATTGGAGTTGATTACAAGTAATAAAAATTCATAATTAGAAGCACTAAACACAAATACCGAGGCTCTATATCAAATTATTAATTGGTAGAAGAAATATTGGGACACCCTTGATTCACTACCCTAAATTGATAAGAAGAAAACTGAAAGAGATTGGTCTCTAGTCAATTTTTAGAAACGGTAATGTGAGACTATTATAATAACTATATATGAAGCTATCGATTTGGCCATGTAAATATGGGTCATTGTCGTTGAACTCATAGAGGAATGGGGCCTTGATCCCATAGAATATTATTCCAAATATATTGTTGGGTGTAGTATATGGTATATTAATGGAACGACATTTAATTGTCAATCTGAGAGTTCGTGAACTTCGAGGCACAACACTGGAAATGCCAGACAAGGACTCTAGCAACCTACAAAGAAAAACCATAACTTGTGTGGAAAATTCTCACAACACTAGTTAATACAATGACACCACACCCCACATTGGAAACTGGACTCTTACTTAGAAAATAACAATAAAATACTTTCTAGAAAGATGCTTCTTAAAAGAGATCAATAAACTCAGAATTCGTACTATTCAATAAATAAATTGCAAAACTAAAAAGATTCGAAAAATAGACTTATTCCTATAGTGTGATTCCTGCTCTAGGAAAACAGAGCAAATTTGTTTCTTTATTAAAATAACTTCGTTCTTGTACTAGAAATAATCTGTTCTTGTACCAGACACTCACTTCATGTACCAGAACACTCTCTCCCTATACCAAAACACTCTGTCCCTATACCAGAACAATTTGTTCTTGTACTAGAACAGTCTATTCTGGTACCAAGACTGATTCACATTCAACAATCCTTCATCCCATAATCTATAAAATCGAAATACTGTGTTTCCAGACAAGAAATTTAAAATAGCAGAAAGTAAAACCTCAACTTAGGCGATAATGAAATAAATACCAAATCAAATACAAATTGAAACTTGCAACTGTAAATTGCAAAATTAGATGAGAAACTATCAATCTCAGTGTAGATAATAAAAATATTGAAATTAAATAAAATCTTACCAAGCATTATTTACTCACACCATATCTGATCTTTTATCAGTGTGTCAAATATATCCTGTGCAGAAACGAATTCAACATAAAATAATGAAATTCAGTTTGCAGTCATGAGTTCGGATAACAATGAATGATTCTTATGTAATGAGAACACGGGCCTCTGAGGAGCGGCGATTGGGTTGAAACTCTGCAGATCCCTGATCTCGGCTCTGCAGCCCTGCCAGCCAATCCGTGTAGTGAAAGAAAGATCTCTCAGAGGCACTCTCACCTGATTCGCCTCATGAACACCTCAAGGGGGGGTTTGACCCCCCCTACCTTCAGGCCTTTCATTTTCAGCAGCATTCCCTTGGATACCTTCAACATCCCATCCAGCTCTAGATCTGGGGGAAATAACAATGAATCAGTGCCAAAAGGATCTGCATCTGCGGGGCACATTCCAAGTCAACATAGCGCACAAGATCCGTCCCCATGCAAGCCCATCTCGGAGAAAATACCCAGACTAATCATTGAAGATCCATGGATCGACGAATACAGAGACCACATGAGTAAGCATGCCTTGATCTAGAGATTCATGGGGGTTCAGCTTAATGAAAAGGCTCTCTACTGGTGGATAAACCAGAAATGGAAACCCAAAGGGGACTAAGATTTTCAGCTAGGATCGAAAAGCATTTTCACTATCATCTTCTCTCACAGGGACGATAGAGATCGCATCTTCGAGGGAGGCCCGTACTTCTACAACTCTGCAGGATTATACATAACATACTGGAGGCCAAACTTCGCTCCAGAACAAGAAGATTTCAAAAAATTTCCAGTATGGATTCGCCTTCACTCTCTGCCTGTGGATTACTGGAACAAGCGCATCTTGGAGGCCATAGGAAACCAGCTGGGAGTCTTCATCAAAGCCTCAGATCTCACATCACAAGGTAAGTACACAGCCTATGCTAGAATCTGTGTTTACCTGGATATTTTAGGACCCCTCCTAGGCCATATGGAGCTGATCCATAAAGGAGTGCAATGGAAGAAAACCATTGATTACGAAAATATCCCATTCAGATGCCGAACATGCTGACAGCATCGACATCTCAGTCATGGCTGCCCTGCTAATCAAACATAGCCTCAGACCCAATAGGAACAAGTGGCTACTCCAACACCTGGTTTCACCTCCGTCTCAAGAAAGAACAAAGGGAAGAAAGGCAAAAAGCCTCTGAAACCCCCCACCAATACTACCCCCACTACGAATGCCTCCACCCAACAAAATAGCTTTGAATTTCTGAGTAATATTGACTCATTGGAGCACCATATAGTCTCTCAGGCACCCATTGATCAAGATCCAACATTATTAAGTCAATCCTTGATTACAACCAACGCTGCAAACAAAACCTCTGATTCAATCCAGGCCCAGGCACCGCAACGCAAACTAGAATCCTCTCCCATCCAGAATAATACTAGCCACATCTCATTGCAAACCCCTCAATGCACAGAAATGCAAACAGAACAACCCTCCACAACCACTTCAAGCAATAATCTGGAGGAGATCCTAGGCGATCTAGATCTCCAAAAGGTCAATGAGCAATGGTCCAAACTGGGAGTCGATGCCATTCCCCAAGAACACTTGGAGAAGATAGAAATGGCATGCTTGTAGCCGGAATACATCAACCAGAATACAACCAAAAGGAAATGGGGAAATAGCAACCAAATAGGCATTCAAGCCAACCTGGATCTGGATCAATACAAGCCACAAGGACCAGGCAGAAAAAGAGGGCACAAATCCACAAGATAGAAAATAAAAGAGCTAGGTAGACACCTAATCAATGCAGGAAAAATCAGGGCCTTGGTACAATCTTCTCCAAAGGTAGCTCAACAAAAATCACAACCTGGAACATCAGGGGGCTCAACGGCACCACCAAAAGAAGGATCTTGAAAAACCGCTTATTATCGCAACACCCAGACATCATACTTCTACAAGA
Organism: Pinus albicaulis; assembly: GCA_034641835.2. Lineage (NCBI taxonomy): Eukaryota > Viridiplantae > Streptophyta > Pinopsida > Pinales > Pinaceae > Pinus > Pinus albicaulis. The sequence continues at coordinate 1,504,542,392 of CM076581.1, read as the reverse complement.
ATCCAAATGCTCTCCCAAAGGCACAGAAATGCTCAAAAAAGTCATTTCCAATAGTCATCAATGCATAAGCATAGATGCCATCGGGCAAGCAGGAGGGCTACTCACGTTCTGGAACAAAAACAAATTCTTCTTGCAGAGTGCTCTATCCACCAAGCACTCATTATCAGTCATTTTCAACATGCCAGAATCAGGGCAATCGATATGCATCACCAACGTGTATGGACCCCAACGAATCCAGGAAAAGCTGGAGATGCTGCTAGACCTGGACGAAGTCAGACAACACCACGGGGAAAATTACTGGATTTTAGGCCGAGACTACAATATCATCACCAATCTAGTGGATAAAAAGGGAGGCTTACGAAGATTGGATAAGGACTCGGAAGCATTCAACACCTTTATTGCTGAATCCAAACTCATTGACATCCGTACAGTCAATGTTCTGCATACCTGGAATAATAAGCAAGGAGGAAACAAGCAGATAACATCAAGGCTCGATAGGTTCCTCATGTCGGAATCCATTCTGCTACAAAATATTGACATGGAGGCCAGCATTCTGCCTATCGGAGGATCTGATCACTGGCCAGTGCAGATCCACTTCACCAATTTTGATAAGCCCCACAACAGACCATTCAGATTCGAAGACTTCTGGACAGAGCACCCATCATTCATGCAAAACATACAAAGCTGGTGGACTCAAGCCACCATAAGGAGCGACAATATCATGTACATATTCTAGTAGAAGCTCAAAACAATAAAAACTAACCTTAAACGCTGGAACAAAAACACCTTTGGCAACATATTTCAAGCCAAAAAAGAACTCGAGGAAAAAATGGCGAAACTCCAGCAAACATTGATCAAAGAAGGGCCCAATGATGAAAGAAAATCTCAAGAATCGAATCTGCAAAGGCAATGGGAAGAACGATTAAAATAGGAAGAGCTGTTGTGGAGACAGAAATCGAGGGTGCAATGGTTAAAAAAAGGAGAGCACAACACCAGTTTCTTTCATAAGTCAACCATCCAGCATAGAGCATATAATCGCATCCTCTCCCTCAAAAAAGCTGATGGCGATCAAGTCTATACAAGGGAGCATATAGGATCTAAACTCCACTCTTGTTTCACCTCTCTTCTCAGCGATCCCATCCAAGATAGAACCCAAGCCATCAATGAAATTATTGCTGCCATTCCTAGATTAGTTACAGAGGAGAAAAACTCCCTCCTTCTAAGAGAATTTATTGAGCAGGATATTGAAGAAACAATCTTCACCATGGCCACGAACAAGGCTCCCGGACCAGACGAATTTACAATCAAAATTTTTAAATCTTGCTGGTCCATTATTAAAGATGACCTTCTCATCCTAGTAAGGAACTTTCATAGAACCAAGAAAGTGTTACCTGCCATCAATGCCACATTCCTCACCTTAATTCCCAAATCAGACTAGGCTGACTCCCTTGACAAGTTTCGCCCCATAGCCCTTTGTAATGTCCTTTATAAAATCCTTTCCAAACTGATGGCTAGCAAACTTAAATCCGTCCTCCCCTCAATCATTTCTCAGGAGTAAATTGGCTACATCGAAGGTAGGCAGATCACTGACAGCATAATCCTCACCTAGGAAGTGTTGTATTCTCTCAAAACAATCCAAATGGGCCCTCCTCCAAATGGACAGACATCTGTAAACCAAAAATGGAGGGAGTTTTGGGCCTCAGAGACCCTGATATATTAAGCAAGGCCGTAGTAGCAAAAATCTGGTGGAGATGGGTAGAAAATCCTAACTCCCTCTGGGGCACCTTGTGGAAAATGAAGTATACAACTCAAATCAGGGACAAAGACCTCATTAGGATTACAGGAACCACTCAAGGATCCCCCATCTGGAACAAAGCCTGGGAAAATAGACATATTGTTCAGCAGCATAGCTTCTGGGAAGTGCACCAAGGCAACACTGCCCTATTCTGGGAAGATGCCTGGCAGCAGCTTCCACCCCTGGAACATCCAGACTGGAACACTCTTAAAAGAGCTATGTAGGAGGAAGGCAAGGTTATGGTAGCAGAATACTGGCAACCTGCGAGCGAGGCAACCACATGGAAAAAATGGTTATCCAGAAAACAATGGCATACCCAAGAAGGCCCAATGAATGTATACCATCTTCTACAAGACTTGGACAGAAGAAGAATCCTAAAATCCAATAAAGAGGACATCTTGAGATGGGGAAGAAACCCTAAAGGAACATTCAACCTAAAAGAAGCATATCAGATCTTGGATGCCTCCTCAAATATGCAACCAGACCACAAATGGAAAACCATTTGGAATAGAGGAACATGACCAAAAATCACACTATTCTCCTGGCTGGTCATGCATAACAAGGCACTCACATGGGACAATCTTCAGAAACGAGGCTTCATAGGCCCTTCATGATGTATGCTCTACGAGAATGGTCCGGAAACTCTCAATCACATACTCGACACCTGTCCCATGACTTGCTCTCTGTGGGATGACATGGCCATGGTCTTCAGAAAATCTGACAGAGACAAAAACTCCATCCAACTCTCAATCAGCAAGTGGATACCTTCCATATCCTTCAATCCCTTGGTCAACAGTGTTTGGAATCTAATTCCGGGAGCAATAGATTAGATCCTGTGGAAAGAGAGAAACGCAAGAATATTCAAGAACTCAGCAATGGCAGTAAATGTGTTGACAGGGAAAGTGTGAAAGCTTATCATAGAGATGATCAATGCCATGGGCATATTGCAGATAGAGAGCAACACATCTCCGAATGATGCAAGAATTATACAGATCTTGAATCTTCAAACCACGACCAACCTTGCTGGGAGGAACTGGGCCTCAACAAGAAAAACGCAGGACAAATGGACTCTGCCCCCTTTTAACACATTTAAACTCAATTTCGACGGGGCATCAAAACAAAAAACAGGAATGGCAAGCTATGGGGGAGCAGTAAGGGATCACACAGGCACAATTCATCTCATCTATCATGGAAATATCAGAGTGAACACCAATAACACTGCAGAACTAATCGCTCTCATCCATGGCATCACTCTGGTTGGTTGCTATAGACTTCTACCTCTGGTAGTGGAAGGTGACTCGAAGATCATAATAAGGCTGATAAGGAAACTCGAGATGGGCACGCAGGTGGCAAAAGTGACCCCAAGCTAGAGACTATCGGCAATCCTGAAGGACCTCCAAGGCCAACTCTGCAACATGCAAGGGATCACATTCCAAGAAGTTCGTAGAAAAGAAAACAAGATGGCCGATGCCTTGGAAAATGCAGGGATTGATTCCAAGCTAGCAGAGTATCATAGTCTTTGGCAAGATCTGGTGGAGGGATAACTCAAAGAAAACTGCAAAAAAATCCAGAAGTCGTATTTGCAAACATAGGCCTCAGCCACAAGGCATTCGATGGTTTCCGCCATAGGATGGGTATGTCAATCTCAGCCATTGCAGGATCGAAGACAAGAAGGACACGTCAAGGGGAGAAATTTGCCAACAGGCTCGAGAAATCACTATTTGCGCCACATCCCTGCTCACCTATCTCTGCACACTGAAGCCGCATCAAAGAATTTTTCACCCATAGTCTTCAGGCAGTGCAACACGCCCATCTCTGTGTTGACTTGACCTTCTATGCACACCAGATCACCTCGAGTTTTCCCTAGTTTCTATTGGCCATCGCCATACATCTTAAACCAATACATTCATTGGATGCCATGCCCAGGAAATGATGTAAAGCCAACTCAGGGAGGTCACATTGACTCCCGCGGAACTCTATATTTTTATCCAAAAAATTAATATAAATCTGCTTAACTTTTTCAAAAAAAAAAAAAACAATGAATGATTCTTGTACCTTTTACCCTTATTAAAATGAAATGATTAAGACAGTAAGGAACATAGTATAATGTAATGATTTACACAGGTGGGATCATGCCTCCACACAGCTGCAATCTATATAGCTCAGACTACACTTATTGGAAATAAATCGTTAAGAAAAAAATTTAAATGTTCAAACCTTGCAACCCTAATCAATAAACCAGAAATGATTCGAGAGGAATATTCTCATAAAAGGATAGATTATTGTTCTAAATGAAACTAAAAAATAGTGCTTGATAAATAAATAACACCTCCAAATGCACAAACCCTCAGATCTGAGATCACTCTGTGGAAAAAAAGGTAAACACACAAGAGCATTAACAATTTATACAATCACCGTTAAAAGGAGATCCTCACACCATTAATTCCTATAGATAACACAAAATTAGAAACTTTGGGAGAATTAGTTGGGTTGGTTGGGCCCTAGCTAACCAACTCATTTTCCTTTAAGGAAGATTCTTAACTTATGCGAGAAAAAATAACAATACAAAAAATAAAAATAAGAAACACATGAACCTGGCATTAAATTAAAATATCAGTCTTTTACAACATATGCAATAGTCCAGCCTCCAATTTATAAGAGGGTAGGGGTTAGAACCCCCCACACTCATCTGAGTAACATCAAGGTACAAAAAAATGGTTTTCTCTCCCCTAGGCTTGGAGCCATAGCTCTGTTTTTATACATTTCATGATACAAATTTGGCTTTTGGCTAGCCAATCCACTACAAAACAAAATGAGTAATTGAATCCCAAATATTCTCAAACAATAGGATACTATTACAACCATTATACCATCAAGAAAATACATACGAATTTTCCATTTTTTTTGGCAAATCTGGGCAAGATCCTAGAATTCTGGAAAAACTGTGTTTTTTATAAAATTGCTTCAAATACCTACGTGTAACTTTTGGAATAAATAGAATATTGGGAAATGGTTTAGGTTATATATAATTGGTTATATTGGTAAAAAACCCATTTTCTCAAATTTGTGTGATTCACCTCCATCTGCATGAAAATCGAGGTCAAACCTGGGAGTTTGGAAACTATTTGGATTTTGAGAAAATTTGTTGATTTGCTTCTAGAGACTCACACATGTGACCTAGGTGCAATCCAACTCATGAGAAGGTGTTAGAACATCATTTTGGATAATAACCATCTTAATTTCCCCCCTAAAGTGTGTCTAGATATCGAAGACCCAAATCAGTGCACGAGTGTTAGTGTAGGAGTGTTGGTGTAGAAACAGAACTTGGTGCAATTTGTTGATGAATACATATCTTTGATCATGATTTAATATTCCTTCCTGAAAAAATACAAGAACCATCATCAATAATCATTTTGATGCAAATCTTATCGAAATAAAGGAAATAGGTTAAATAATGAACAATTATCTGATCATGCTCCAAGTTTAAGATACTAGCCCAACAATTGCTCAGAATGATAGTAATAACAATTAAAGCTATGAGTAAGCATAGGATGAGAATGTGAATTAAAAATGAGAATTTCGGTGCCTAACGTTCCCCCATTCCGATGATCTTGCATGTCCTCATGCAAGGGTTTCCTATTAGAATCATGCTACATTGAATTAATCTATAGGGCTAATTGAGTAAGAGAATGTAGGTTCCATATGATGTTGAGTCCCTTTGCACCAATAAGATAATAAGTACTTGCAACCATAGATTTGGTGATGTCAAGATCGATCTTCATTATTTTGAATATAGTAACAAATGCTAGGAGTACCAAAGGAATTCTAACAATGTTGTCACTGCACGAATATAAAATAGGAATCTATAAAAATTTCCGAAAATCATCTCAAGAGAAATCCAAATCATCAGGTATTCACTTTCAATAGCCTCATTATTGTAAATATAAGTGACAATATTTGATGTTAAAGATGGATGGAAATAGGGAGAAAGAGACATGAGAAAACAATAAATTTCGAGGATGACCATCTTACCATTATCCACATATAGTTGAAGTTCCTCTTTTCTGGGAAAAGTGAAGTACCTACACTAAGGGTCCCACATCCATAAAAACAAATAATTTCAAAAATATAGAACTCCAAGGAATAACACTAGAAGGATCTTAAAGCCATTCTCAAAGAGATATGATAATGAATTTAGGAAATAAAAAAACAACCAAGTAAATCATAGTGTAAAGTTAGCTTTAATACCACAGACATGGCCTTGCTACTAGCAGGTGTTAATAGCCTTGATGGGGATGCCTTTTAACCCATGAAATTCTTGTGTCCCATCTATTACATATAGATTCAGAGTCATTTGAAAAGAGTTTACATTTTTTTTTAAATTAGATGAAGACCATTGTCCTGGTTTGGTATCCATCTAATGACAGTTCCATTCAAAAGAACTAACAATAAAGAACAAGCCAGCAACTGATGAGACCTATTGTATTCAATATTTTCAACTAAAATCCATTACCCTGGCTTGGTAAATGGTAGTGGTAATGTCGTTCTCGTTATGACCCATGATCATGGTAGGTCGGCTCATAATGAGACCTCCTATCCATCAATTAATCAATTTTATAGAAACTCTTATCATAACCAACCTTAAATAGGTGACTTAATAGTTGGGGAGGAGATTCTACTCCTTAATAGCATGGGATGGAGTGAGAATTTTTTAATTACTAATCTTTGATGGTTGGTCCTTCTACCCTAAAGACTCATTTTAAATAAAAAAATCTTAGATAATGACTAAAAATCCCTCAAATTTATCATGTCAGGGTTCTTGTGAAAGCTTGCTATAGTTTCGTAGGTGTGTTCCACCATAGAAGGATTCTCATCAATACCTTCAAAGAGGAACTTGAAAAGGTTTCTTGGATGATAGATATTGGTCAATAATCAAAGTCATTTTATACAACATGAGGCATTAAGAGTGAATTTCTTATTACAAGTCTTACCACGAGAGTGCATAATAACATAAATTTAAAAAATTATACCTTAGTGAATCGCAATTTCAAGGGTGTCATTATACAATTTTATTTCATATGGCATCTTCATTCATTACCCTAATCTAATTTAGAGAGAGGAATATCAATTTTAAGCATAGGCGTACTTCAAATTTATCCATGTACGTAACATAATGCTAAATATGCTCACACTTATTTTTAAATAATAAACTTCGATAGAAACCAAAGTGTGAGAAACAAGTTTCTTTGAGTGATATGGTACCAAGAGTTCTCGAACGATGAGGAAATGATGTGTGTTGATGACTGTTTGAAACCAAGATTCAATGAGATCTACATATTGATTATTCTCAAACTTGTACGAATCTTCCATGGCTTGATGAACACTCCCTTGGAGGGATACTCAATTAGGTGAAAGAAAAAAGAAAAATCCCTCAAGTTTAGGCTCAAATATCTACTTTTGAGATTGATAAGAATGGTTAAGAGATATTTTAGTGTTTTGAGATTCAACAACAATTTTAGAACAGGTTCCAATTAAATATTTCTCCTTTAATGGTCTCTGAATCAAGGCTTCTTCCTAAGATAGATGTTTTGTGGTAATATGGTAAGTTTCCAATTTTACTCTCTTCCCCAATATGGAATATGTAACATTTCGTTCAATATAGAAATCAATTGAAGTAATAGGTGTTTCAAATTGTTATGAAACCTCCTGGTTTGGATTAGGGGGGCTATGGTTTAGACTAAGGCTTAGACTAGGCTTAGGATTTGGGTTAGGGTTTGGAATATGGCTAGGTCTATGGTTTGAATGAGGGCTAGCTTTAGGGTTTGAATTAAGGTTTTGAATAGATTTATGTCTATGGTTTAAATTAGTGTTTTGGATAGGGTTAGGATGAGGGCTAGGGTATGGGTAAGAATAAGGAGAATGGTATGGGTTAGGATAAGTGGTATGGTATGGAATAGGATATAGGGTAGGGTATGGATTAGGGTAAGATTGCATAGGTAACTAGGACCGTGGATGAGAATGATTGGATAGTGTATTGAACACAAATTGTGATTGTTGTTGTTGATTTTGCGTAAAAGACCTCTCTAGATAAAAAGATCCAAACCATTCTTGAGGACAAGGGGATATTTGACTCAAAGAAGAGTGCCAAGGAGGGGTTCACTATGGCCATGAAATATGATGTTCAATTGGAGGAGAATTAATTTTTTTCCATGAAATTCTAGGATTACAAACATGTTGAGCAACCTTCTAAGGAGAATAACCATCAATCCAAGTATTGAATGACGATAAGTTTTGATTTATACCTGGAAATTGATTCGATTCCTTACTGGATTTCTTGATTAATCGTGGTGGTGATGGGAAATTTTCAATTAAATGATCCTCTTCATAAATTCCGCAAAATTTCAGGCTACTGAGTTGACACCTTCCAAGGATGTGCTTATTCATATAGTTGGCACAAAATATTAATAGTGGTTATTCATCCTTCTCTTGTTCTTCCTGAAAATCATCCAACTTTGAAATCAACGATTTAATAATATTATCTTTATGTTCAAGAAAAATATTAAATTTTACACTTATGAATTCATCATTGTATGATTTGTATGTCTGTAGAAATATCAAAACTCCTCATTGAATGATTATTCAAAATACAATTTTCCTATTTTCAAGGAGCCAACTAGTACATTCGCCAGCACATGAATAATGAATATATATATAGAGGGGGGTTCTTACAGCACCAAGGAAAATAAAAAACCTTTAAATAATCAATATGTTTAGAAAATAAATAAATCCAAAGAACAAAAATTTGCAAGGGAAAGTAGGTAAAAACAAAAAACAAATGCAACAGGTCACCAAGGTCAATCCCTTGAGTGTCTCCCAGGCAATGGCTCCAAAATGTTGGGTGCAGTATATGGTATATTAATGGACCAACAATTAATTGGAAATTCAAGAATTCACTAACTTTGAGGTGCAACACAGGAAATTCTAGAGAAGGACTCTAGCAGCATGCAAAAAAAACCCTAATTTGTGTAGAATCTCCTCACACCACTAGTTAAGATAATGACACCACAGACCAAACTGGAAACTAGACTCTTAATCAAGAAATAAAAATAAAAGACTTTGCTAGAAATACACTTCTTAAAAGAGATAAATAAACTCAGAATTCATACTAAATAAATCAATTGCAAATCTCAAAAGTTTTGAAAAATAGACATATTCATGTACTGTGATTCCTGCACTAGGAAAATCGACTTAGTTGTTATGGTAAATTTATTCCTGCACTATAATGACCTTGTTCCAATATTGGAACTATTTTTTTCCTACACTAGGAAAACAAAGAATATTTGTTTATGTACTATAATAACTTCATTCTGTACTAGACAGACTCTATTCCTGTACCAGATATGTTGTTCATGTACTAGAACACTCTGTCCCTATACTAGAGCAGTATGTTCCTATACCAGAATAGTCTATTTGAGTACCAAGACTGATTCACATTCAACAATCCTTCATCCATTAATTTATAAGATCAAAATATTGTGTTTCCAAACAAGAAATTGAAAATTGAAGAAAGGAAAACCTCAACTTAGGCGATAATGAAAGAAATCCCAAATCAAATATAAATTGCAACTTGAAACTGTAAATTTTGAAAGTAGATGGGAAACTATCAATCTCAGTGTAGATAGTAAAAATATTACAATTAAATAAAATTCTACCAAGCATTCTTTACTCACACCCTCTCTGATCTTTTATCATTGTGTCAAATATAACATGTGCATAAAATAATTCAACATAAAATAATGAAATTTAGTTTGCAGTCATGAATTCGGATAACGATGAACGATTCATATACCTTTTACCCTTAAAAAAATGAAATTATTAATACATTAATGACCGCAATATGAATGTAACAATTTACACAGGTGGGATAATGCCTCCACATAGCTGCAATTATATATATCAGAGTACACTTGTTGGAAATGAATGGTTAAGCTTAAATGTTCAAGCCTTGTGACCTTAATCAATAAACCAGAAATTGTTAGAGAGGAAGCTTCTACTAAAAGTATAATTGTTTTTACTAAAGGAAAATAAAGAATAGTGCTTGATAGATAAATAACAAATCCAACACGCGCAAACCCTCAGACCTGATATCACTCTGCAGAAAAAAACGTAAACACACAAGAGAAATAACAATATACAGAACCAACGTTAAAAGGAAATCCTATCACCATTCATTCCTACACATAGCACACAATTAGAAACTTTTTGAGAATGAGTTGGGTTGGCTAGGCCCTAGCCAACCAGATCATTTCCCTTTAATGAAGATGCTTAACTTATGCAAGCAAAATTAACAATACAAAAAATAGACATAAGAGACACATGAACCTAGCATTAAATTAAAATCTCAGTATTTTACAAAATATATAGTATTCCAGCCTCCAATTTATCATAGGGGAGGGAGTACGACCCCCAACACTCATCTTAGTAGCATCAAGGTACAAATAATTGCTTTGCTCTCCCCTATGCTTGGAGCCATAGCTATGTTTTTATACATTTCATGATACAAATTTGGCTTTTGGCCAACCAATCCATTACAAAAAAAATAAGGAATTGAATTGAAAATATTTTCCAACAATAGGATAATAATACAACCATTATCCCATCAAGAAAATTCATCTTTGATACGAATTTTCCATTTTTTGGCAAATCTAGGCAAGATCCTACAATTTTAGAAAAATAATCATTTTGTTTATAAAATTTCTTGAAATAACTATGTGTAAAGTTTGGAATAATTTGAATCTTGAGAAATGGTTATGGCTATAGATAATTGGTTATATTGGTAAAAAAACCCATTTTCTCTGACTTGTGTGATTCACCTCCATCTGCACGTAAATTGAGGTCAAACATGGAATTTTGGAAACTATGCGGATTTTGAGAAGATTTTTTGATTTGCTTCTAGAGACCCACATATACGACCTGGGTGAAATACAACTCATGGTAAGGTTTTATAACATCAATTTGGACAATAAGAATCTTCATTTTTCCCCAAAAGCGTGTTGAGATATAAAAACCCCAAATCGGTGCAAGAATGCTATTGTAGGAGTGTTGGTACAGGAACATAAATTGGTGTAATTTGTTAATGCATGTGTATCTTTTATCATGATTTAATATGCCTTCCTAAAAAAACACAAGCACGATAATCAATAATCATTTTGATTCAAATCTTATCGAAATAAATAAAATCAGTTAACTAATGAACAATTACCTGATCATATTCCAAGTTTAAGATACTAGCCGAAAAATTGCCCAAAATGATAGTAATAACAATGAAAAATTTCAGTATGAATTGGGTGAGAATGTGAATTAAACATGATAATTTCGGGGCCTAACATATACCCCTATCAAACTAAAGCTTGTGGAGAGAACGAGGGCCTAGACATATTTTGTCATGGAAATTGAGAAAATTTCAAAAGTTGATTGTGTGTTAATGGAAATTTCATCAGTAATCACACTAATGTGGCGGTCCAGCTTGACTATTACACAATCAACACGAGGAAGGATATTAAAATGTTAGTTTATCAGGCATTGAAATGGGGGTGATGATTACAAAGGATGGAAAGTCCCTGGGTGTCCAAAATCCTAAATATTCATGTAACCTAGAGGACATATCATTATCAGTTACCATCAAAAATGTTTTAACACCACATAATGTCAAAGGAGTTACCAATAGATTAAATTTTGTAACTATAACTAAATGTATAAATATAAAAGCTACTTGTAGACAAAGAAAGAGGTAAGTGGGGCAATGAAAGATCAAAAGTTGGATGATCTTCTTTAGAACCCAATTTGCAATATCTTGTAAAATAGGATTTACCTATTGATTATTACAATTAACTTTTCCACAAGATAGATATGTCTCTTTTTCATGATAATTGTTGGTGTTTATGTTTTATGAAAGGCTTGTATATTTGCATAATTTTAAGAGGATGTCAAGATTCTATTATAGTTAATTGATCGATATTAATGTGGATTATGCTTATAATAGTTGTATAATATATCAAATATGTTGATAAATCGGTAATAGTTGAATGCTTTATTTTTATTCAAGAAAAAAATGATATATAATGCTCTTAAGCTTCATCCAATCTATCAATTAACTTCCTTCATTCTCGAATAATTAATATTCTCTACAAATAAATAAGATAGGTATATATAAAGTTAAGGATGGAAATATTATTAACATTTAGACGTAATTTATAGCCCAAAAAAAGGATATGTTACCCTGATAGAAAGGATATGTTACCCTGATGTGGAAACTGGGCCCACATATCGATCATTGACAACTTCTCTAATAGTATTCCCATTTAGGGTGTCAACAAGTTGATAAATTCAACGTATTTTTCCACCCTCACATATCTCCCATCTATCGAATGAGTGATATTATGAATAGAATTGTTATCCATGGCTAAGGTTATACACATTTCTTCTTAAATACTCCTTGGAACATCTACAACTTCCTATGAGATTCTAAAAAAGAAAACTACTATGATATCAATATGATATGTAAACTACTGTGGACATTCTAATAGATATTTTGTTACAAAAAATATATTAAAATTAACTAAAATAAATTCTATCAAGGTTAAATTACTTTAGATTACATATTTGTTAATGATTTATTTTCTATCTATGCTTGAAATAAATAAAATGTGGACAAAAGAGAACAATGAATACAATCACACATCATCCATAATTGACACAAATATTTTCTCTAGGAAACCATTACAACAAAACACTTAGTTAGAAGGTGAGGTTGTTATGATCTCTTTTCTTTGTGGAAGGGGAAAATGCAAGTAGAAAGTAAAAGGCACTTTATATAGGGTTACCTAAGATCTATTATGAAACCAACTTCAAAAATATAATAAAAGACAAATCAACGGCTTAGAAATCAACCACTTCGAGGGGGAAACCTCCTTTACATTACCTAAATGAACAATTATTAGACAATAGAAATTAAAAAACCTCATTTATATAGATAGGAGTCCACGCAGTCACAATATAATCCTAGCTGACCTAACAATAATAACGTAAGGGCGCAACAATAACAATAGTGGGCTATTATGGGGAACAATAATAATAATATGGGGACTACATGGTTACAACAATAACAATAAGGGGGTTACACTAACAACAACAAGGGACTGCACTAGTAATTTAGGGCCCTAACATGCCCCTCTCCTTCAAAAAAGTCTTGTCGTCAACACTTGAGTATTTATGGATGCTTCTATGTAAAATCGTCATCCTCCCATGTGAAATATTCAATGGGTAAGTTCTTCCACTTGATGAGATACTCTAAAATTGACCGATTTCGTAGTTGTCGAGTTCTGATTTATGTGACTACTTCAAGTTCCAATATGATTTTTCCTTCCTCATCAAGTTCTGGAAATATTTTTTGAACTAGAATTTTGTCACCTATAACCTTCTTTAAGCATGAAACATGGAAAACTCGGTGCACTTGGGAAGATGCAGGAAGCTCCAATTTGTATGCCATAGTACCAATATTTTGCAACACCTTTTAAGGACCATATTAATTTGGTGATAGTTTATTAATATTCTTAGCTTGCTTGAGGGACATTTTTTTGTATAGTTGTAGCCGTAAAAATACTCAGTCGCCTAAATCAAAACTTCTCTCATTGCGATGTTGATCTGCATGTTGTTTCATTCGATTTTGTGCCAAATTTAGGTCATCCTTTAGTAGTTGGAGAAATTTTTGTTGATGCTCGATGCGATCTTCCACTACTTGAATCGTAGAATTTTCTCTTAAGGATGATGTGATGGATGACAGATGATATCCATAAAGTACCATAAATGGGGTCACTTTTGCTGCAGTGTGGAAGGAAGTGTTATACCACCATTTAGCCGAAGGTAACCAATTGACCCATTATGTTTTTTTATCAAATACAAAGAAATGAAGATATCCTTCGAAACCTTTGTTCACTATCTCATTTTTCCCATCAAATTGAGGATGATAAGATGAGCTATGAACTATTTTAGTACCCAAAGAAGAAAATGATTCCGTCCAAATTTTCAAGTGAAATGGGATCTCTATCGTTTACAATAATCTTTTGGTTTCCATGTAGGTTTTGAATTATTTTCACAAATGCAGTAGCAACTGTACTCACTTTAAATAGACGAGATAATATACGAAAGTGTGCATACTTGGTAATTCTATCAACTACCACCATGATGACACTCTTTCCTTCAGACTTAGGTAAACTTGTGATAAAGTCCAATGAAACCTCCTCCCAACGTTGAAAAACCAAAGTGTCTTCCTAAGGGAGAGGTGTGCAATTCCAAAAGAAACTTTTGTTTTAGTTGGGAATTCTTACAAATATATAAGCGATATTTGTACCATAAGGAATCATTTTCCAGCTAAACATATCATATGTACTTGGATCTTACTGGAAATTTTGAATGAGTGTCCATACTTCTTCATCATTCTTCCATTCCTCCCTTGCTTCAGTTATCTAATGGGGTTGGATAATAAAAATGGAAAAAAGCAATGCTTCCACATCCTCATACTTTCTTGATAGTGCATCTTCAATAACATTTAGCTTCCCTTTTTTGTAGATAATTTCAAAGTCATAACCCAACATCTTTGTGACACATTTTTGTTGCTCTTCTAAAGATAGTCTTTGTTCCAAAAAGTATTTAAGACTATCATGGTAAGTTTGTACGTTGAAGTGTCTTCCCATTAGGTAAGGTCACCATTTATTTAGTGCATGTAGTATTGCTGACATTTCCATCTCCTAAATAGATTTCTGTAAATACTTTCCTTTGATTAGACGGCTTTCAAAAGAAATGGGTCTTCCTTACTGCATTAAAAAAGCACCAATTCCATTTCTTTTGGCATTACATTCCATAATAAAGGTTTTTGTGATGTCTGGTGTAGCTAATATCGGTGCTTGGGACACTGCCTCTTTAAGATGTTCAAAGGAATTATTTTCTTCGGGAGTCCATGAAAATGCATATTTCTTCAATAACGTTGTTAGAGGTGCTTCTATTCTCCCATAATTATTAACAAACTTGCAATAATACCCCGTTAACCTGAGAAATCCTCACATCTTCTTTATGGTTGTGGGGACTTTACATTCCTTAATGGCTTTAATTTTTTTAGGGTCTACCTTAACAACCTCCTGAGATACAATATGACCCATATATTCCTCCTCTTGTACTCCAAAGAAACATATGGAGGTTTTTTCATACAATTGTTTCTCCTCCAATAGTTTGAGCACCCTATCAACATGTTGAACATGATCCTTCCAAGACCTGCTATAGATTAGTATATCATCAAAAAATACTAAGACGAATTTTCTAAGGAAGGGTTTGAAAATGGATTTCATCAACCCTTGAAATTTATAAGGTGCATTGGTAGGGCCAAAGGGCATGACCAAAAATTCATAATTACCCTCATGAGTTCAAAATTTTATTTTCGGAATGTCTTCGCTCTTCATTCTAATTTAATGATATCCTGAACGGAGATCCAACTTGGTGAAATAAATTGCTCCATATAGTTCATCCAATAAATCATTAATCACAGGAATGGGAAAGTTATCTTTAATAGTGAGCTTATTTAGATCTCTATAATTCGTACATATGTGCCATGATCCATCCTTCTTGCGCACCAATACTATTGGAGCAAAAAAAGAACTTTGACTAGGTTGAATTATACCAACCTCTAGCATTTCTGAAATCATATGTTCAATTTCTCTCCTTTGGACATAAGGATATATGAAAGGCCTGATGTTTGGAGGAACAATTCCTGGCATCAAATGAATAGCATTATCATGATCACGACTAGGTGGGATTCCTTTGGTAGTTTCAAACACCTTGGAATGATTGTCCAAGTATTTTTTGGAGATATGGAGAAATAGATGATTTTGATGTTGGAACTTCTAGTGAGCATAATTGTGCAATGACACCTCGTTGTTCTTTCTTCAGAAGCATTTTCATGACATTAGAGCTTATTATATTTCCTGGCTTCCCTATGATACTCCATATTTCAACTTCCTTTCCTTCCAAAAAAAATTCAAGAAAAGTTCTTGAAAATTAAAAGCTACTGCCCCCAAATATTGTAACCATTGTGCTACTAGTGCAACATCAACACCACCCATTGGAATGGAAAGCATTGGAATATTCAATACGTATTCCCCCATGATTAGCTTGATATTATGGCACTTTCCATGGAAATTTATATTTCCTCAATTATCCACCATCACTTGACACTTTGGCACTAGGTATAGGAAGCAATTCAATTCCTTGGCTACCTTACAATGAATAAAATTATGGGTACTACCCGAATCAATAAGCACTATTACATTTTTCTTCTTGATATGTTCCTCTATCTTGAGAGTTTGAGAAGTGGTAATTCCTACCAATGCCATTACAAGAAATGGCTAGATTCATTTCTTCTTCCTCTAGGGTTGGTTCTTAGTGTATATCCTCTTCTTTTTTAGTTTCTTGTTCCTTTTCTTCCTCCTCTTAAGAATTTATGTAAAATAATTTCTTCACAACACACTAATGACCTTTAGAGTATTTTCTATCATAACTATAGCAAAGCCCTTTTTCTCTTCTTTTTTTAAAATTGTTGTGGTGTCAACGTTGTAGTTTGTGGAAGACTAGGAGTAGCAACATTTTCCTATTTATAGTTGTGAGTGGTATGCTTCCTTGTCGCCATAATTTTTCTTTCAATTTTTCTTGCCAAGCTGAATGCCTTCTCCAATGTATGAAGTTCCCAAAGGAAAACCTCATGTTGGATGTTATCCTTTAGAGTCCCTATGAAGACATAAATCCTATGTTCCTCTAGAATATTATTTACCCTTATATTCAACTTTTGGAAGTCCTCAATGTGCTCCATCATTGAACCCTTTTGTTTGAGATTTATTAATTGGATAAAGAAGGTGTTGCTCTTTGTATCCTAATAATGTGCTATCATTTCCTCTGTAAAAATTGACCAAGTGACTAGTGTTTTATGAGAAAAAATCCATCGATACCATACAAAATTACTTTGTTCTAAATATAAAGTTGCAATGCGCACCTTTTGTGTGTTTTGCGTATTATGGGGCTCAAAGTATTGCTCCATTTGTAGTATCCAAGTTATTGGATCCTTTCCATAAAAATTCCTCATATTTATCTTTGGAATATGGTGGGTATTAAATCTAACATTAGAGTCTATGAAATCATGATTAACATTTAATTTGTTCCCATCATGAGTTTCCTCTACTACTTTTTCAGCATTAGGATGTTTTTCTTGTAGCAACTTTTCCAAACCTTCCTTCAAACCTTCCATGTATTTCTTCAAATATTCCATGTTGCCTTATATACCAGCCATCTTAGCTTCCATGCCATTCTTCAAACCATCCATCTTACCTTCCACTTATTTCTTCAAACCATCCATATTAGCTTTGACACCTTTGTTCAAACAATCCATCTTAGCTTCCATGTGGCCTTCTATACCATCCATCTTAGCTTCCACGCGATCCATCTTAGCTTCCACACCATCCATATTAGCTTCCATGCCATCCATCTTAGCTTCCACACCATCCATATTAGCTTCCATGCCATTCTTCAAAGCTTCCACGCGTTTATTCAAACTATCCATCTTGGCTTCCACACCTTTCTTCAAACCATCCATCTTAGCTTCCATTTCATTTTTTGTTACTCTTTGCGAGAGAGGAATTTGTTGCACTTGTTCTTGTTATTTTGATATATCATGTTGCACTTATTCCTCTTCATGAGACATAGTAGAGCCTTTCGATGGATTAATGGGTGTTGAATTATTTTTAGAGGAAAATTTAGAAACCAATACTGATATCTATGATTCAATATGCCCTTGGAATCCCTTAAAACAAAATTTTCAAGCAAGATTTATGCAATTTAAAAAAAAATACACACCATTTTCTTGGTTTTGAGGAGCTCGATATTTAATTTGATGTATCTCTATGATTTCAGATTCACAATTTTTTATCTTCAGTCCTTTATTATTTCAATCTTCTTTCCAATGCCACAGGTCTGGCCCGGTTTAGATTCTTCAAGGTAAATTTATGCCCAATCTCCCACAATGACCTAATTATGGACTTGTTCATTAGATCAAACTTGTACGATGTGCCACGTGTCACTTTTCCCTCCTTCAGCTCTAAAGAAGATACACAAGAAACTAAATTCCATGTAATTTCAGCCATGTTTTACATAATTCAAATCTGATGCTCAAAGAGATAGTTATGATGATTTTCCCAAGGTCATCTCTTTGAGATGAAACTCGGGAGTCTGCAAAAACCCTAAATTCCACAGATCATATCTCTAAAACTATTGCAAACCAAGATCTGAAATTCTTAGATGAAGTTCCTCAAGGTTTATTTGCAAATTGGTTTTTTTTATCATTTGAACCTTCGTAAAAAACGTTATAGAGAAAATTCCACGATGACCTATTTGAAGGAGTGAAACCCTAGAATCCAAAGCTCTGATACCAATTGTTATGAAACCAACTCCCAAAATAGAATAAAAGAGAGATCAACACCTTATAAATAAACCACTTCAAGGGGAAAAACCTCCTTTACATTACATAAATGAAAAATTCTTAGATGATACAAATGAAAAAACCTCATTTCTATATATAAGAGTTTGTGGGCTCATAATATAATCTTAGCCAGCCTAACAATAATAATGTAATGGCACAAAAATAACAATAGTGGGCTATTATGGGGGGCAATAATAACAATATGGGGACTACATGGGTACAACAATAACAATAAGGGGGATACACTAACAACAATAAGGGACTACACTTGATCCAAGATCTTTTTGCTTATAGATTCATTAAATAATTTCATATAACATAACACTTAAAACCATGAAACATAAGCACATAAAATGAAGAGAAAAGAGAACATAGCATCCATGAGATCAATACATCAAAAATTTGATTACAGAGTTCTTCCAATGTGGACTAAATATCTGAGCCTTTCACAATAGCGGGGAGGCCTCCATTCATTAAGTGTCATAAAAAGAGAATTAGTGCAATAAAATTTATATGAACAACCATATGCCTCCAAGCTAGAATATGGCTAGAACATGGAGATCCCAGTAGCAAAAATGGACACCACCATCGAACTACTGTTGCCAAGAGCTGTAAAATCGACATAATTTTTTTCCTAAACTAACACTAGAAAATTCTACACCTCAGGGAATCTTTCTGATGCCCCCAAAATTCCCTAGCATGGTTCCAACCTCTCCTTGGCTAGTGGTTCTGCCTTACTGCACAATTCTACTCCACTTCTCTCTCTCGTCACTTGCAAAAACAAGGTTTAAGTACATGTTGGTGGGCGGAGCTATCAAATCTATGGGAATTTGGCGTAATGGTGCGCACATTATTTTTTGGGCTTGTGGTTATTTAGGTGTTAGGTTCGAAACCCGCCTCCACCTTTTTTTGTAATGTGTTGGTTAATATACATAAAAAAACATGCCAATTTCAACAATATGTTGGTTTTTACATTTAAATAGTAGCCATGCGAATTTCAACTATACGTTGGTTTTCACATTTAACTAATAACCATGGCATATGGTTATGATTTTATGATATAGTTTATAACCATATTCCCTTCTTAACATATTCATTTTTCTAATTTAACTTTTGTTTTATATGGTTAATAAAGTAAACATATTTGATTTGAATTTGTTTTGTAATTTATTTAATACACACACACACACACACACAGATATATATATATATATATATATATATAAGGATTTTTTTTATATGGTTATTTTTAATTATTAATTTTTTTTCTTTTCTGCAGGGGCAAGGAGCCAATGGTGGATCATCATGTGTCAATGGCTGATGGTCTACCATGTGGGTCTCACTTTCTGACTCGGGTACCATGTGGCACACTGTAGGCCCCACTTTTTCCCTATCTTGTCAAAATTTGAAGATCTTTATCTTCCTCATACAAACTTTGATTTAAATGACATTCGCGCCATTGGAATCAGGGTGACAAACGCTTCAACCTGGTATTGAGTTTTCCACATTCTAACCAGTTTTATTTTGGAGTAAATTTAAAGCCACTTGTACTAGGAGATCCTCCTAGATCAATCCTCTCCACTGAGTAGCTTTTGGGTCACCAAAAGCACTAACACATCCAACACATTGCTTGTGTCCTCGCCAAACCACACTTTCAATCACCTACATGAAAATCAAGTACATCCTTTGCGATCATATACAAACCACACATGACTCAAACAACCCCTCACTTTCGAAGAGTTTATGGCACACACTCATTGGTAAATGATTACATAATAAAAATCAATACCTCAACTACACAAGAAAAGGCTAAAACATCATCATTGCATTTTGAAGTGATGGAAAACACATCATCACTTTTACATTTACTTGCAACACATGATTTACAAACTATGGCCATAACAAGCTACAACCTCTAAAAAAACCATATTTTACGTAATAAAGTAAATGGGTCATCTCTCTATGGCAGATTTTCTTGTGGAATATTTTCGATGACTAGATTCTTCATGGGTGCTTTTTGGGCTTGAAGGGTTTGACATGAAGATTTGTGTTTCCCATCCTTGTTGCAATGATTCTTCCTCTTCTAGAATTTCTGGATCATCTTGAAACACTTCCTCCTGGTGTGCCTCTAATAAGTGTTCATGGATCTCTCATTATCATTGGAGTGTGATGAGATACTCTCATCATCTGCCATTGGTCGGTCACTAGATGTTTTGGAGCATTCCCCAAAATCCTTCCTGAAATACCCAAGTCTTGCATGATGGGGTAATTCTTCTACTTTAATAGGGTTTATGATGCCTTGGTCATTAATGCTGAGGCCCTTTCCCTAGTACCCCATTTTCTTTAACAGTTTGGATCCGATACTTGAAGTATTTTTTTCAAAAGCAGTGAAATCATCATCATGAAAATTATATGAAATCGAAGAATCACTTTTTACCTCAAGGTGGTTATACTACAGCTTTTCCAAGGCCTCGTCCTTAGCTTGTAACTGGTGTAGCAACCTTTGTTTCTCATTTTCTTCTTCCTGTAGGAGTATCCTTAGCTTAGTATTCTTTGTTTGAATGCTTTGATTGATTTCCTCAAGTTCCTATAGCCATGCCATATTGGGTGACCTTTTCATCTTTGGTACACTATTTATTGAAATTTTTGTTTCATCACCCGAATCTAAACCTAAATTGATGGGTACATCTATTGTGATTCCAAGAGTTGCAATCCTCCTTTCGTCACCAAAATCTGATCCCAAGTCAATTGGTCTACCTCGTGCAACTCCTGCGGCTGTGACCTTCTCATCTTCCTCTGATTCAAACTTTTGATCTTGTTGCTTGGTGGGAGCTCTCTTTTTCCTCTCCTTTCTGTCATCCCTCTTAGGTCTTAGATTAGGGTTCATTTTCGAACAATTATATTCCTCATGTCCCTATTTATCACAATGTGTATAGAGGGCTTTGCTCCTCTTCTCTTGGTTGTTGTCGATAATTTTTGGGTGGTCATTTTGTTCATGCATTCCCCTGCTTTCAATATGCATGGCCTTCACACTGGCCTCATCGATAGTAGGAGGCTCAAACAATAATAATGAAGTCCTTATGTAACTATGTAAAGAACCAATATACTTAGTTACAATCTCTAGTGAATCTAGTGAAATGTCTAAGGTCAATGTTTGTTTTCTAAATTCTTCATTGAAGTTTTGGACATTTTGGCCTTTGCCTTACTTTAGGTGTTGCCATTCCATTAATGAATTTTGCTTATATACCAATGGGTAACACCGATTTTTTCAATGCAAAAATAGAATTTAACCATGAGGAGAGAAGGTTACCCAGATTTTTTCTACCTTGAAATTTTCTCTCCCACCAAACAATAGTGGTGCCACCCATTCGTAGGGATGCCAACTTGATCTTTGCCTCCTATTTCTTGATATGTTGAATCCAAAAGTAGACCTCAATTTTTCTAATCTAACTATTGGGATTTTCCACATTACATTCTCTATTATACATAGGCAAGTCAAAACTTCCATCTAGTTTAAGGAGATTTTTCTTAGATGTATGCTTATGAAATCTGCGATAATAATGAGAAGAAGAAGAGGAAATATCATTAGAAGATGGAGAGGCATGGGGCTCTTCTCCACCATCTCCATGATTTACTGATCCGTGATCATCTGTATACTTTTTCTTGGGCTTGACGGTTTTCTCATACTCTACAAACAGATTTTCTACTTTCTTTTCCATGTTGTAGAATTCCTTGTGCTAATTCCACTCTTCTTCCCAACGAGCTTCCTCATCTGCCATGTTTCTTCTTCACGGTGCACATCCTACTTCGGAATAAAAAGACTTAATATTTCCTTTGCCTCTTTGAAGCTTGTTTCTAGTTAGCATGTACTCATGCAATTCACATCAACAAAGACCTGCTCTGATACCACTTTATCCAATATCTTTTGTTTATATATGTATTAAAAATTTCATATAACATAGCACTTAAAACCATGAAACATAAACACATAAAACGAAGAGAAAAGAGAACATAACATGCATGATACCAAGACACCAAAAATTTTATTACGGATTTCGTCCAATGTGGACTACATCTCCAGGCCCTGCTCAACAGTGGGGAGGGCTTCATTCATTAAGTGGCACAAAAAGAAAAATAGTCCAAGAAAATTTACATGAACACCCTTATACCTCCAAGCAAGAAGATGGCCAGAAAATCGAGAGTCCAGCTGCAAACAAAGACATCACTATTGAATTCCTATCGCTGAGAGGTGTAAAATCGACAAAAAATTTGTCCAAAAATGACACTAGCAACTTTTGCAGCTCAGGGAATCTTTCTGATGCCCCCAAGATTCCCTCAGCGTGTTTCCACCCTCTCCTTGGCTCGTGGTTCCACTTTGCTGCATGATTCCACTCTGCTTCCCTATCTCGTCACTTTGCGGAAACAAGGTTTAAGTACATGTTGATGGGCATAGCTATCAAAGCTTTGGGATTTTGGAGTAACGCTGGGCGTGTTATTTGTTGGGCTTGTGGTTATTTAGCTATGGGGTTCAAAGCCTGCCTTCACCTTTTTTTGCAATGTGTTGGTTAATATACATAAAAAAACCATGCCAGTTTGAACTATATGTTGGTTTTCACATTTAAATAATAACCATGGAATATGCTTATGATTTTATGATATCGTTTATAACCATATTTCCTTCTTAACATATTCGTTTGTTTAATTTAACTTTTGTTTTACAAGGTTAATAAAGTAACCATATTTCATTTGAATCTGTTTTTGTAATTTATTTAATAACCATATATATTTTTAAAAGGATTTGTTTTATATGGTGATTTTTAATTGTTATTAATTTTCTTTTGTGCAGGGGCAAGGAGCCAATGGTGGAGTTTCATGTTTCAATGGCTGATAGGCTCCAATGTGGGTCCCACTTTTTGACTGGGGTGTCATGTAGCACATTGTAAGCCCCACCTTTTCCTTGTCTTATCAAAGTTTGAAGACCTTTATCCTCCTCATACAAACTCGGATTTGAGTGAGGTTCACATCGTTGGAATCATGGCAACGCGCACTTAAACCTGGTACTGACTTTTCTACATTTTAACAACTTTTATTTTGAAGTGGCACACCGTCGCCTCGTGCGCTGGTCGAAATGAAAACACATGCCCACCATTATCGCCATAAATATGTTAGACTCACACTGCAAGGTTTGGTGTGCACTTAAACCTGGCACTGAGTTTTCTACATTTTAACCACTTTTATTTTGAAGTGGCACACCGTTGCCTCGTGCGCTGGTCGAAATGAAAACACATGCCCACCATTATCGCCATAAATATATTAGACTCACACTGCAAGGTTTGGTGTGCAGTTGAGTAAATAAGTGAAAAAATAAGGTGCATATATGAGTATTGAAAACGATTTTTATTTGCACGTACTGATTGTGCCATTCCCTGCTCCAAGTCACTAGAAATTCAGACAAACTAGTCTCCCTAGAAACAGTGCGGCCTTATATAAAATTAAATTAAAAATTATTCAAAATCATTTTACTAATGGGTTTTGTATATTTTGAAATGCAAACACATACCCACCATTATCGCCATAATATATTAGACTCGCACTGCAAGGTTCGGTGTGCAGTTGAAAGAATAAGGTGGAGTTATTGTGCCATCTCCTACTCAGCATTGAAATTATTCAGTTCTTATTATTAGCGGGCATAGAAAAATAAAATGCAGGGTTTGTAATAAAATGTATGTTGCATGGTCTTTTATAATATTTCTACGCTTGATTAGATCGTAATATTGGATATGAATGCAAGGTTTGGTGTGCAGTTGAGTAAAGAAGCGAAAGAATAAGGTGCATATAATGAGTATTGAAAACGATTGTGCTTTGCAAGCAGTGATTGTGCCATCTCCTGCGGAGCATTGAAATTATTCAGTTCTTATTATTAGTGGGCAGAGAAAAATAAAATGCAGGGTTTCTAGGAAAATGTATTTTGCATGGTTTTTTATAACACTTATACACTTTAGTAGAACGTAATAGTGGATATGAAAAAATCAGAGTGTGTGTTGCAATAATTATTGAACAATACAATAAAGTTATACAACTTGGTATATTGTGTTCATCAGTGTTTGTGCTGATGGTTTGATGGAATTTATTCAAAAAAAATATTATAAGTTAATTTAAATATTAAAAGTAAAATGGTGTATAGTTTGAAATGGAGTTGTCTAGGGACGTTGAGGAATTGCTTGGAAAACTAAAAGTGGTCGGAATCTAGGCAATTTTTTTAGAAATCTTGCAATAGCAGTGCTTAAATTATTTTTCTGGTGGTGGAAATGGATTCAGCACCATCAAAAACCTCAGGGACACCTAAAGTCTTGACATTTGATAGCTATAACCACTATTCACAAAAATGCTTACCATATTTTATTAAAATCTCACTAGAATTTCCATGACTTTAAAAAAAAATGCAAATTAATTAGACTATGTGTAATGGTTAGCACCATGGATTTTATTGTGGGAGGTTATTCCAAATTCAAATCAATAATATATATATATAGATTAATTTGATATTTAAATTAGTTATAACTTTAAAATTTTATTATTATTATTATTATTAAATATATAAGCAATAAAAAACTATTATATATATAAACAAATAACACATTTGAAATGTAAAATATAGATTTAAAAAATTATATATATATTTTATAAATAAAATAAAATTTAATATATATATAAAATAAAACATCTAAATATATATATATATATATATATATATATATATATATATATATATAATATTAAATATTTATAATTTCTCATATTTTTTAATATTAACATATAAAAAAAAATTATTAAAATATTTATAATTTAGCATAGTCATTAATCTTAATTATTTATTCTTTATTTAATATTTTTTTACTAATTTCCTTATTTTTTCATAAACATTATTTTTTTTCAAAAATTTTAATGTAATAAAATGTATATAATATTATATAGTTGTTTATTTTCATGATTTTTAAAATTTTTCCATTTAATTATTTTTATTGGCTTTTTTCTTTTTCATAATTATTAATATTTTTTTTATTCTAAAAGAAAAAAAATCTAAGTGTGATTCTTTAAAATCTTGTTTCTATGATGAAAGAGGAGAGAAAGAAGTGATCTAAGATTGCTATAAATGGATTGGCTTAATAATTCAAGAAGACTGGAAGTGTGGCAGATGTTAGGGAATTGAGAGTGGATGTAAGAATGGGGAAATCTAAAAGGAAGTGATTTTGATCTTCCACCTTAGTATTGAAAATATGGAAGATTTCATCATTCCAGAGAGTCTTAGGAATATACCACCACCGAGTCTCACTTCGAACCTCATGAGAATTATTTCTTATCCTAGCAATGTTCAATTTTTTCTTAGTATTGGTCAACACAGAGGGATAATTATGGTTATCAAGTGTGGGTTTGGTCACCTCCTTATAGTATTTTAGCTTCTTTTTACCCTCCAACTCCTTATCCTCCCACAACTTATCCTTAAACTTGGACGCAATAATACCTTTGACACTGTCTTTGCCTTCCATATTGATCTCCTCCTTAATTCCCCAATGGTTGAGCAAAGGCTAGACATCCTTATGCCACCCACACTTGAGGCGAAGGTGGGAGTTTTGACTAAAGTTAGAAGAAATTTTTGGGAGCCTGTTATATTCCATGCTATAGAGCTTCTTCTTATACATCAAATATCTAAACATAGTCATACTTTCAATGGGGGACAGACCGGTTTCAATTCAGAGGATAAGATAGGGAGTGTTTCCATTGATATTTAGGTTTTAGGTTATCAATTGCTTCTAAATCATCTCAATCTTCCTCCATGACTCTCTGGATATACTGCAATCCTAAACTTCACATTTTTATAGGACAATGGGGGTGACGTGAGTCTCAAAGAGGAACCTCTTTTTACTCCAAATGCAAAGATTGACCAGCTTACAATTGTTTTCAAGCTCATAGTACACTTTCCATCCTCAAATAATCCTTTTCTTAATTTCATAATTCCAATTTAGTTTAGGAGGAAAGTTAATACCCAAATATTTATAAGAAGAAAAATGCTCCAAGCACTAGTTATTATAAATGAAACTACCATGGGTGATATTTTTGGATTTAATGATCGCGACTTTAGTCTTGTCGGTATTAATTGTCATACCCATCTTGGAGTAGTAGACATGAAGAGCCTTAAGATGCTTGTCTACGTCATCATGGATTTTTGAAAGAAGAATGATATCATCAGCATAAAGGATAAGAGTAATGATTAAACCGACAAAAAGCTTGGTGCCCTTGCATCTTGCAGTTTCCATACATTCCTCTAGCTTATCGATGCAGATGCCAAAAAGGGTAGGGGATAGGGGGCAACCTTGATTAACTCTGATATTTCATTTAATTTCTTTAGACCACCATTCATTGGTATTAAGCTTGGTAGTGATAGTCTCATAGAGGCGGATCACAACAATCCTGAGTTTAGGAGGAACCATGATCTCTTCAAGTCTTTCCCAAAGCTTGTCTCAAGGAACAATGTAGAAATATTTTCCAAAGTCCACAAAACAATAGAAGAGATAAGCTTTACGATTGCAACATTCCCATGCAATGATTCTAAGAGTGACAAGATGGTCGATAGTCGAGTAATGTCTGCTAAAACTAGCTTGTTCTTTAGCTCTTTTCCCTTGGATTTCAAGCCAAAGGCTAAGCTTCTTTTCCAAAATGAGCCGATAAGGCTTGGATAGGATATGGCTAATCATAATGGTCTCGTAATTAGAAGGAACACTTTTGTCCCCAATTTTAAATATAGGCACAATAATCCTTTTCTTTTAAAGCTGAGGGAAGCCATGCTTTACAACCAAATTGAGAAGCTTGCAGAGATGAGGAATGAGGAAAGGTCTTCCCATTTTAAGGGTCTCAACTTGGTATCCTTCAATATCATTAGCTTTCCCATTAGTGGGCTTATTAATCCCAGACTCAACGTCTTCGAGAGAGAATACATCCTCCTTAATAGGAGTGTTTAAGGTGGTTCCCATAGTGTCTAGAGAGTCATACAAATTCTTAAGATAGATGTCCAAATTTTCTAAGGGGATAGGATGATTATCTTTGGTTTTACGAGCAAGCACATTCTGCTAAAAAAAATTGGGAGTGACTTTAGAAAGGTGGAGAAGATGCTCTTTTATGTTATTTATATATTACCTCTTTTTGTTCTTGATGATATATTTCTATATATTTATATTCTGTCGCTTAATGAATTAATTAGGAACATATTTGATCGCTTTCCTAGAAATTTTACAATCTTTGTCATACAAAGGATTGGATATTCTATTATTCTTCTTAAACAAAGTCTCATTAGAGAAATTGCTAATGGTATTGGAAAGGGTAGTAGTAAAACGGTAATAAATTTGATCAGTGTTTCTTTACAAGTCATGGAGCCTAAATCCCTTAAGAATAGGTAGACCTTACTTTTATGAAAGTGAATGTGTCTTTTTATTTCACTAGTCTCCTACATGTGGGTGGTATGCATAGTAAGATTAAGGGATAAAGATAGATTTATGTGGTGAGAGTCAATCTCGAACCTATTAAGTAGCTCAAAGTTTTTAATATGGTTGAGGACGAGGATGTCAAAGATCACATAATCCATGACACTGCTACCGAGCCCATGGAAACAGGTGATCTTCCCAAAGAGGGGCCACTTGTTAATACCATTACAAATGATTAGGTCTTGGGAACTACAAAGCTTGAGGAGATCCGTGTAGAATAGGTTCTCAATAATTTATTCATATTTTCTCTTGAATCTATTAGCTAAGTTACTAAGTTCATCAAGCCACAAGGAGTCAGGGTTAGAGTTGCTAGTTAATGTAATGGCTTGGCTAGTAGTTGTTCTAGCATTAAAGTCTCCAAGAAAAACAATATTACCTTCATTCCTTACGTTGAAGATGTATTTTTCGAAGGTATTGAAAGGACAATTCTTATCCAATTTGTTTTTCATATAGGATGTAGAGCCTATAGGATCAAAATAAAAGATTGCAAGAAATAACCTGCTAGTGGTAGAATCAAAGATTTTGATCCAAATGTGTTGATTGAAGGGATGGATTTTATGAAGTTGGATGAGAGAGGAAACATTATTCCTTATATAGTAGGCTATATCACCTAAACCCCTCCGAGAGGATTTCTTATTCCAAAAAATAATATATTTATGTTCCTTATATATAATTTTTCTTAATTTCATATGTTTTTCACAATTTTATTTATATTTTCTTATATATTTTTAAAATATATTAAATTATAAGCTTTAATATATTTATGCATTTTAACATTATAAGAAGAAATTATAAATATAATAATTTTAATTTACTAATCTTTTTTCTGCAATTTTATATGTTTTTAAACTCTAATTGTGTTTCCTTAGATACTTTTCAATGAATACATTAAATTACACAAACCAATACATTTTACATATATTTAAATATTATAATGAATAATGAATGTAATGTTTTTAATAGTAAAGATAAATTTCTAAGAACCTCCTTTCTAACATTATAATATGTTAATTTTGAAAATATTTTTCACATTTTCTATAAAGGATAATTTAATCATATTTCCACTATACTTTTAAACCTAATGCAACTACCCACTAACCACCCTAATGGGTAAACCAAGTTTTGAACATGAGGGGCTTATATTAGTTGGAAAATGCTTTCTCAAGAAGTAAACCATTTTCACTATGTTGTCATTGAATTCATTTCATTGTATAATTTGCATTATCTTAGTATTGAAATAAATGCGCCAAAGTAATTGACTTTATATTCTTTCTTACTATATTAATGTAGTGAACAATTTTGCACTATATTATTACTAAAATGAATGAAATATATTATTTTGGATTATGTCACTGTTGAAATTAATACAATTACACAATTTTTTTCATAAATACTTTATTAGCAACATATCTTGTATCATTATTAAAATTTATAGACCATATTATAATAGAAATCAATATCTTGAAATTTTTTTATTTGTATTTATAAAATACCAATATTTATGGAGTGGGAAACTTGGATATAAGTCCTTGCCCACATATTGGAAGGATTATTCTTTCCACATAACCATTGGAATTTTATGTAGGAGAACATAAGCATGTGAGTATTTAATATGGGACTCCCTTATTTTTGGAAATGAATTTATTAATTGTGTCTTTGTTTAAAAGGTAAAACAAATCAACTTGGACTTTGAAGAGGTGGACATGGATGATTACATAGTGGTGAAAGAGAAGGAGGTGAAAGATATTAGCAGGAGTAAGAAACTCATAAAAAAAAATTAGTTAAGAAAAAAACTTTGAAGTTCAAAAAGTGTGTAGTGAGGTAAATTCTTTTATAAAGTTTTTTTTTCAAAGTCGTTACTATTTCATTAATTCAAGTTGGGTTCAATCAATATTAAGTGGGGTTGGATGAATCAATAATCAATATTAAGAGGGCTTGAATCAATATTGAAAGTAATATATTGGAAGTAATTTTAATAATATTAAGCCTTTTGATATATGAAACAATTGATAAAAAATATAATATTAAAATCACAACTATCAAATCATAAGAGCACAAATATTTAAGATGGAAACCACTAAGGGATAAAAAATACCTTATTATTTTCTTCTATCTCTTTTATTATTATTATTCAATCTTCTTCTTTTTTACATTAATATGCTAGCAATCACTAGCCAGGAGAAACCACCCATCGACATAGATTTGTTGATCTCCAGCACATAGGAGCAACCACTCCTTCAAATAATTTAGCAAACCCCACTCAGTTGAGGCCTCAACCTCTGCAAATAAAATCTTGGGAAATAGTCATGAGGATAATGCTATTTTATATCTTCCTACGTGAGTAGAAGCATACATCACATGATTAGATCCGCCACACCTTTGAGATGTCTCAGCAAATGTCACAAGAGGAAAATTTGGTTTGAACCCTTCCTTCACTCATAAGAATTCATTACCCGCATAAACAACTTATTAACACAAATGCATCAATACATAAATGATATAAATGTCCTTGGAAAGATACTATAGCCAATACACTTTCATCATCCCTATTTTCACAATGCAAACTACCACTTTGCTCCGCATTTTCTGGAGATTGGAATGAGACACCAAATTACAATGGTCACAACCTTGACTCTATGTCACAAAAAACTTAGAAATGTAGGTCATTTATAGGAAACTTCATATATGTGTTGTTCATTGCAATTCGACCTCAGCCACTGCAACCTTAGGTTATCTCAAGGTTCTGCACTCTTTGTAGTTGAAGCTTCACTCACACCTAGAATAAACAAAACCCTATTCTTTTTACATATGTGCACAGATTATGAGTCCTAGGGTTTAAATCACACTCCTTTCGTATGCCCACTCTGTTTTTCAATACCTCGTGCTCTAAAAAATCAAAACCAGCCATTAATAATTGATGAGGAGGCATACAATAACTGATCAGGGAACTGGAGCAAAAATCAACCATGTTCACACACTATTGATTTAGTCTTGTACATCAAGCACACATCACTCAGCTTGATCGAGTCGCATGCTATAGGTGTCTTTTTTTAATGATCAACCAATGCTCCAAGAAACAAATTCATTGCGTACACATACATACATTTATTGTGCATACTAAATCAAAATGGTCAAGTCAAACCAGATCAACATGGATTAAATCAATAATTTAACCACACATAGGCCACCTCTCTTGAATTGTATTGCTAACTCGATCAATCACTCAGGAGTGAAAAATTCAATGCATTGACCACTATCCTTGGACCATATCAACCATAACATGATGATTTAATTGATTGTTGAAATGTTAATTTCCACTGCCCTATACAAACATCCGCTTTCCAAATTTGTTTTGACAAAACCCTGTCAAAATCCGCTTGCCAAATCTGTTGAACAGTCATTTTATTTAAACAACCTTACTGTCCTCTGTATTTTGAAAAACAAAGCGTTTTTTTAGAAAATAGAGTATGTCTTTTTTTGAACGCGGGAGTTTGAATTTGTTCAAAGAACGCTGGTCCCACAGACTTTTGTTTAAATAGGAGGCCACGGCAGCAGTGGTCCCCACTGCCAGCCCACAAAGAACGTGAAGACCGTCGCAGGTCCCACTCGCCAAGTTACCAGGAGCACGTGGAAGCTTATTATTGGATCAGGTTTTTATTTGGGCCGTCTGCAGAGTTGAATTCCGGACGCGATGTAGTTTTATGAGAGCGATTGAATTTTTCATCGCACTTCCAAAAGCTACCATACCTAAAAGAAGTTTGTGGACCCAATAAGCTTTTATAGGCGTGATTTGATAATCCATCGCACGTCCAAATGATGACGTCGTGCGACTCATTTTGTAACGTGAATTTGTTTATTGCAATCGGGTTTAAAGTCGTTGAAGTCTGGGCATATTTTTTTGTTAAGTTTTGTGTTTTGTTATGTTTTTTTTTGCGCAACGTTAAAGGTTTTAAACCTTTTTTTATATATGTGTTTTAATATATATTAAAACATTTGCGCCATTGTATAGTGGGGCCCAAGAGGCTCTTAAAATAGTTTTAGTTTTTATTTTTATTATAGTTGTTTTATGTTTGAAATATATGCTGCGTCATATATAAATGAAAAGGCTTGAGAGGTAGAAAAATGAAATGTAAGAGTTTTTTGAATACACAGCAATGTATTGTTGAAAAACAGTGTGAGAGCCCGAAGGCTATTTGTAAGAAAAACAGAGTGTATTTTCTGTAATTGAGATAGAGCTTTAAAATACACAGAGTGTGTATTTCTTTTGTAAGAGAACAAAGTATTCTCCAGCACTGCATGTGAAGTAGTCTTTATTTTTTTGTATCAATTTATGTTTATGAAATAGAAGAAAGCATTTTCCTGCAAACTATGTCTTCCAGTGAAGCAAGAAAAATTTTGTTTTAATTCTCTATGTTTGTTCAGGAATTCTTAGAAATTCCAACATGGTATCGGAGCTAGTCCAGGCTCTTTGAAGGTGTCAAAGAAGCTGAAGGAAGGATTTTTTGCTGCAGCAACTTCTCCAACAGAGTGAAGGCTCAGTAAAAAATAATCCAAGGTATTCTCAAGACACATTTTTTTATGTTACTGTTTGAAGATAGTCAGTTTATTTTAAATATCACAGTCAAGATTTGAAGCATAGTTCAGAGTGAAAGCATGGTAAGAGCTAGCACTAGCATGAGTATTGGTAATACTCAGCTCCCACAATTCAATGGGAAGAACTATGATTATTGGGCAATCGCCATGAGAGCCCTATTTTACTCTCAAGACTTATGGGAACTTGTTGAGGATGGTTTTGAAGAACCAGTATATGAAAATGAGTTTAATGCCTTAACACAGGTAGAGAAGGAATTTTTGAAGAGCAATAAGAAGAAGGACTCTAAAGCCCTCTTCTATTTGTATCAAGCAGTACATGAGAGTGTGTTTCCAAGGATAGCAACAGCTAGGAGATCCAAAGAAGCATGGGAAACTGTCAAGAGAGCCTATCAACGCATGGAGAAAGTGAAGACAACAAAACTACAATTGCTGAGGAGATATTTTGAGACTCTCTCCATGAAGGAGTCTGATAGTATAGACTCATTCTTCACACATGTGATTGGAATGGTCACACAGATAAGGTTTCATGGAGAGACACTTGAGAAAAGAAGGATTGTGGAGAAAGTTTTGAGGAGCCTACCCTCAAGGTTTGATGTTATAGTCACCACCATAGAAGAGACAAAGGATCTCTCAAACTTTTCAGTTGATGAGCTTCATGCATCATTGATGAAACATGAACAGAGATTGGGTAGAAATGAAAACTCTTCTTTGGAGCATTCCTTCAAGAGCCAAATGTCCTTTGGAAGAGGAAGAGGTCAAGGCAAAGGAAATAAGAGAGGAAGAGGCAGAAGCCAAAACAAAGGAGGAAGAAACAGTCCAGAAAATGCTCAAGGAAGGGGCATCAATCAAAATCAGAACAAAGGCCAAAGCAACAGCCGACAAAGTGGACAACAACATGCTCATGGACAAAGGTATGATAAATCCAATGTCCAGTGTCATTATTGTAAAAAATATGGGCATTATGCAAATGAATGTAGGAAGAAGCAAAATGATATGGGTAATAGACCTAGTGCAAATTTCACTAGAGAAAATATCAGCCAAGATAAATTGTTTTTAGCTTGTAATATGGCTGAGGAAATGAGTGAAGATTTATGGTTTTTAGACTCAGGTTGTAGTAACCATACGACTGGAAACATTTCTATGTTTTCCATGTTATATGAGAATGTGAAGTCTTAAGTCACATTAGGGATAGATAGTAAAGTCTCTATTATGGGAAAAGGATATGTAGGTGTCTTAACAAGGAAAAGAGAAAAGAAATCATATCAGATGTTTACTATGTGCCTAGAATGAAATGCAACCTATTAAGTATTGGATAGCTTGTTCAAAAGGGGTACACATTTTTCTTTGAAGATGATGTATGCACCATCATGGATAAACCACCAAGCAAACAATGTATTGCTGAAGTGAATATGACAAGGAATAGAATTTTCCCTCTCAGGATGAGAGCAGATTTGAAGAATGGAGAAGAAACAACAGCAGTGACACAAGAAGCTTTCCAAAGAGAAAGAAGATGTGAGAATTAGTTATGGCACTTGAGATTTGGACATCTCAACTTTGGAGGTTTTAAATTGTTGCACAGAAAAGGAATGGTAAGAGGATTACCATTGATTGAGAAATCGGGCAGCCTATGTGAAGGTTGTATCTTGGGTAAACAACACTGAGAAAATTTTCCATCCAGGAAAAGCATAAGGGAAAAAGCACCCTTATAAATTTTCCACTCAGATTTATGTGTACCAATGAAAACACCATCACTTCCAAGCAGCCACTATATGTTAACTTGTATTGATGATTTTACAATAAAAACTTGGGTTTACTTTTTGAAAAATAAAAGTGAGGTGTTTGAAAGATTCTGAAATTTCAAAGCACTTATGGAGAACCAAAGTGGGCTTCATATCAAAGTCATAAGAACTGATAGAGGAGGTGAGTACATCTCTAAGAAATTTCTGCGTTTTTGCAGAGAAAATGGCATACAAAAGCAATTTACAGCAAGGTACACTCCGCAGCAAAATGGAGTTGCCGAAAGGAAAAATAGGACAATCATGGATATGGTAAGGAGTATGCTAAAGGAAAAACATTTTCCAAATGATTGTTGGGCTGAAGCTATAAATTGTGCAGCGTATATCTTGAATAGATTTTGAACAAAAGCAGTAATGATCAAAGTTCCGGAAGAAGCATGGAGTGGGACAAAGCAAGGAGTCACCCACATGAAAGTTTTTGGTTGTGTGGCTTATGCACACATTCCAGATCAGCTAAGGAACAAGTCAGACAACAAGGGGGAGAAATGTATTTTTATTGGATACAGTGAGGAATCCAAATATTATAGGTTGCATAACCCATCCACCAAGAATTTTATTGTTAGCAGAGATGTTCAGTTTGTTGAGGAGGAAGCTTGGGATGGAAGCATTGAGAAAACAGTAAATGTTAAAAATTATTTGTCTCATGATGAAGATGATTAAGAGATGGCTAAAATACATCCCTCAATAGTAGCACCAAAACAAGGATAGCAAGGGACACCCTTGAGGACAAATGAGAGTGCTTCTCCAAGCATACCATAAGGATGAGATTCGAGTGCTACTTAAAGCACTTGTACACCAAATGAAAGAGGAACAAAGTTCATAAATTTAAATGAAATTTATGACCAAGAGGCAGAAAATGAAGGTATGAACTTTTTATTTGCTTTGTATTGTCATGTTGATGATCCTATTCATTTCGAAGAAGCTATTAAGGATAAGAAATGGATAGAAGCTATGGATGAAGAGATTAATGCCATATAGAGAAACAAGACATGGGATTTAGTTGAACTCCCAAAAGGTAAAGAAGTTATTGGAGTTAAATTGGTCTACAAGACCAAAAGTAATGTTGAAGGTAAGATTGAAAGACACAAGGCCAAACTTTTTTTCAAAGGCTATAAGCAGCAGCATGGGAGAGATTATGAGGAAAATTTTGCACCGATTGCAAGAATGGAAACCATGAGAGCAGTGCTGTCCATAGCAGCACAAAACAAGTGGAAAGTTTACCAAATGGATGTGAAATCATCATTCCTAAACAAAGCATTAATGGAAGAGGTTTACAATGAACAACCTCTAGGCTATGAGAAGAAAGGCCAAGAGCACAAAGTGTGCAGATTGAAGAAATCTATTTATGAGCTGAAGCAAGCACCAAGAGCATGGTATAGTAGGATAGATTCCTATCTACTGGAAAATGGGTTTGAAAAATGTGAGGGAGGACCCACCTTATACATCAAAGAGAAAGATGGTAAGATGCTGATTATTGTGTTATATGTTGATGATGTGATCTTTACAGGTAATGATGATTACCTTGTTGAAAATTTTAAAAAGGTCATGAAAGATGAATTTGAAATGACAGATATGGGTCTGCTGAAATACTTCTTAGGAATAGAAGTAAAGAAAAATGAAAATAAAATTTTTATTTCTCAAGAAAAGTATGTGAATGAATTTTTGGAGAGATTTAACATGCAGGATTGCAAGGCAGCAGTTACTCCCACAGTGATGGGATTAAAACTATGCAAAGAGGACAACAGCAAGGATTTTGATCCTAGTTTGTACAAGAGCATAGTTGGAAGCCTCATGTATTTAAACGCAACTAGGCCGGATATTATGCATGCTCTTAGTTTGATTTCCAAATTCATGGAGAGGCCAAAAGAAGCACATTTTCAGGAAACAAAAAGAATTCTGAGGTATGTTAAAGGAACTAAAAGGTATGGTATTTTATATACTACTTCAGAAAATTCAGAATTAATTGGATACACTGACAGTGATTGGGATGGAAGTGTAGATGACTGGAAAAGTACTTCTGGTTATGTTTTTCACATGGGTTCAGGAGCCATTTCATGGGCTACTAAGAAACAACCTATTGTAGCATTTTCTATAGCAGAGGCAGAGTATGTGGCAGCTACAGTAGCAACATGTCAAGCAGTATGGATGAGAAGGATGTTGAGGAGTTTATGCCAAGAACATGTAAAAGGCACAATGATTTATTGTGACAATAGCTCAGCTATTTCATTATCAAAGAATTCTATGTTTCATAAAAGAACGAAACACATTGATACCAAGTTTCACTACATCAGGGAACTGGTGAACAATGGTGAAATTGTTTTAGAGCATTGCAGAACTCAGGAGTAGTTTGCAGACATTCTGACCAAGCCATTGGGGCAGAAGAGTTTGGAATTTTTAAGGAAATTTTTGGGTATGACTGATAACCCAGCAGTTGAACTTAAGGGGGAGTGTTGAAATGTTAATTTGAAGTTCCCTGTACAAATAGTCGCTTTCCAAATTTGTTTTGACAAAACCATATCAAAAGCCGCTTGCCAAATATGTTGAACAATCGTTTTATTTAAATAACGTTACTATCCTCTATATTTTGAAAAACAGAGCGTTTGTTTAGAAAATAGAGTATGTTTTTTTTTGAACGTGGGAGTTTGAATTTGTTCAAAGAACACTGGTCCCAAATTTTTTTGTTTAAACAAGAGGCCACGGCAGTAGTGGTCCCCACTTCCAGCCCACAAAGAACATCAAGACCGTCGCAGGTCCCACTCGCCAAGTTAGCAGGAGCATGTGGAAGTTTATTATTAGATCGGGTTTTTATTTAGGCCATCTGCAGAGTTGAATTCTGGACGCGAGGTGGTTTTATGAGCATGATGGAATTTTTCATTGCGTGTCCAAAATTTGTTGTATCGAAAACAAGTTTGTGGACCCGATAAGCTTTTATAAGCGCGATTTGATAATCCATCATGCGTCCAATTGATGACATCACACGAATAATTTGGTAACGCAAATTTGTTTATTGAAATCGAGTTTAAAGTCGTTGAAGTCTGGGCGTATTGTTTTGTTAAGGTTTGTGTTTTGTTATGTTTTTTATCGCGCAACGTTAAAGGTTTTAAACCTTTGTTTATATATGTGTTTTAACATATATTAAAAAATTTACGCCATTGTATAGTGGGGCCGGGGAGGCTCTTAAAATAGTTTTAGTTTTTATTTTTATTATAGTTGCTTTACGTTTGAAATATATGTTGCGTCATATATAAATGAAAAGGCCCGAGAGGTAGAAAAATGAAATGTAAAAGTTTTTTGAATACACAACAGTGTAGTGTTGAAAAACAGTGTGAGATCCCGAAGGCTATTTGTAAGAAAAACAGAGTGTATTTTCTGTAACTGAGAGAGAGCTTTAAAATACACAGAGTATATATTTCTTTTGTAAGAGAAAAAAGTATTCTCCAGCACTGTGTGTGAAGAAGTTTTTTTTTTGTATCATTTTATGTTTATGAAATAGAAGAAAGCATTTTCATGCAAACTCTTTCTTCCAGTGAAGCAAGATGTTTTTTTTTTAATTCTCTGTGTTTAGAGGAGAGTATTTTCCTCTATGAGTTTGTTCAGGAATTCTAAGAAATTCCAACATTGATTACATAGATTAAATCCGGTGCATGACCAAATAAAGTTATAAATTTATTCAACTGCACTTTGGGTACCTAATCAAGGAAATCAAACGAGACCAATTCCAACTCTTTGAATCAGAAAAATGCCATGGGAAAAAGCCATGGGATTAGCCCAAGGTATTTTCTCTTGCACCCAGGGCCTTGGATGCTGGTTATAAATCATCATGGGCTACAGACCATTGCAGTACTTGAGCAATCAGATGTGAAGAAAAATTTTCAGTGGAGAAACAACACTTATCTTCCATTCTTTCCAAAATCAAATATTCATCAATCCAGGTCTTAGATTCAACTTGTTTAGCTTATTTCCATCATCAGTCAGAGACCCTGGGTACTCGTCCTCCTATAACTTCCCGTTCAAATGATGAAACGAGTAATTTTAGTGTGCTTCAAGTATGTATAAAGTGCCACATTCTCAAAGTAAAGAATCATGTCTCGTTCTCTATGCTAAAGTTTTAAAGAATGTTAAAGAAGCTTGACCTGAAGCAGATCACAAACAATACTACTCTTACTTGTCGAGGAAGATGTACACGACGTTGTCTCCTTTTGATGCAATCAACATAGACAAGTTGGATACTAACCTAGTGAGTGATGTAGTTGCAAAGAGGTTACATTTGTTGGATTGCATGAAGGCAATGGTTTCAACCTTCTTGGATATGAAATTTGACGTAAAGAAAGACGAGCCATATCTCCCTGTAAGTCAATGGCTATAGGATAAATAGTCATTGGTTATGGTTGACTTCAAATCATAGGTAAACATGCTTCATATAGATACTAAGACCATGATCCCCAAGCTGACCTGGAAATCAATGGCAACATGGTAAATTAGGTTGTCGTTAAATTCAAATCATAGGTAAACATTTTTCCTAGAGATACAAAGACCATGATCCCCAAGGCCACCTATAAATCAATGGCTAGATGGAAAATTAGGTCGTGGTTGAATTCAAATCATAGATAAAAATTCTTTCTAGAGATGCTTGGTTAAATATGGCAGAACAACACTCCAAAGAAATAAAAATTATATCGAGTTGGCTAATTAGCATTTCCATGAGCCAATTGGTACATTAAAGAACATACAAACTCTCATAATGGGTGTCTCAGTTTTAGTTTTTTTAAGTCATCGGCTTCGTTGATGGAATACCTATGTATCCATCTCTCATCAAACAAATTTGGGTTAGAAAAATGAAAATGGCCATTTACTTGGACAAGAGCAAGATAAAATTGAAATACAATAATATAAATTTATCATTCCCTTGGACCCATGAGAGAGACAACTATAGATTGAATCACACGATGAAACATAAACCAAAAAAATTTACTAATAGATCAATGAATATGAAGACAATTTTGAGTCCAACCTAAAGGTGAAGTTCTACTTGTTTCACCATTATATATTGGTTAAAACTCTGATCTTGAATTATACACATTGAAATTGGAATATTATGAGCCAAATTCCCTAGAGTGTTGGTCTATTTAAGAAATTCCAATCAAGAGAAATTGACCATGTTTTGCAGTCAAAGCAATAATTGTACTATATGCAAATAAACTTAAGAAAGCTATGACTTTGATCGCTCTAGACCTCAAATTCTAGTGAAGTGTGCCTTTATGATATAGTGAATGAAATACTCCATTAAATCGTGTCACTAAAGTCACCAAGTTAGTTTGGGACCAAGGAAGAATGAAAAGTCTTGTTAATACATTTATTGGACAACTAACGTGGTGGTGGGACCCTCACACCCCCAACTAAAGACTTGGAAAAGCACACCAATGTACTTCATTGTGAGCTATAAAGAAAATGAATTCACACATGAAGACAACATTCCAAAATTTAATCTAGGATATGATCCTTTCGAACATTTCAAATGTTGCAAAAATGAATGGAAATGGCTTGTCTATAGGGATGAATGAATTTGGTGGCATATGTTCTTAGCCACACAAGATGACTTTCCCATTGAAGAAGCCATACAAGAAACCTTCGAATGGATGGAATTTATCAAATATTTTGCGTTTAGAAGTGAGGAGGAAATATTGTGATAAGTAGTATACTGTATATGTGACTTCATCAGAAGTACAAACCTTATCAAGAACCATAAAAAAATTGTAAAATAAAAGTTGAAACTACCATGACTTCACATTGCACTCAATTATCATGCCATGAACAACACAATCAATTAATAACTCATGTATGCATGCAAAATTTCACATATTTATGATAGAATTTGAAATATAAGAAGAATTTCCTTGAAACTTAGAGAAAAATAAAAAAAATTACTAAAAGTTGTTGGACATTGGGTTCAACGCTCCTCGTGTGTTTTTCAACATGGACTAATCGCCTCTCATGGATCCTCACTCTGGCGATTGTAGTGGAGACTAATACATGCGTGTTTTGGTCTAACGACAATCGTGATTCCAACAATTGGTATTAGAGCAACAGGTCTCAATTTCGAAACTCACCCGGCTCGCATTGGGGGGGAGGTTGTTGGAAATTGGGTTCAACACTCCCTGTGTGATTTGTGACATGGACTAACCTCCTCTTGTGGATTCTAACTCTGGCGATTGTAGTGGAGACTGATGCTTGCGGGTTTTGGTCGAACAACAATCATGATTCCAACAAAAGTGTCAAAGGAAGAGAAAGAAAATTCCAAGAAACCTAAGTTTTCACGAATATATAAGAGTTAAGATCTTAAATAAAGAACTTAAAGAGGAAAATTCCCAAAAATGGATCGACGCATAATTAAAAATTAAAGAGGTCGATATCTCTACAAATGGTTGACCAAATTGGTTTGACTTGGTGAATATTGGTATAACAATAAGACCACAAAATTTATCATCTTACTAAAATAAATTTGTATGTGTTCTCTTGAAACTATAAGTGCTTAAAGGGACTTATTAAAGAAATGGGTAAGATAAAAATAAAGCTTATCTAAGGAGAAAATCAATAAGAAAATACCTTAGAAATTAACTCATAATTATAAACCTATAGTATGAAAATAACTATAGGGAATGATTGTAGTAGGAGTTATATATCCCATAGATATATCAGAATGGGCAAGCCCCATGGTCATGTAGCCCAAAAGGAATGACCCAAAGAAATTGGGAATTTATGTCGACTTCAGAGGCATTAGCAAAATCACTAAAGCAGATCCATTCCAAACCTTGTTTTCTAATGGAATCACAAATGAATTCTCATGCTATAATTAGGTTCTCATAATAATTGAGGATGAGGATATTTTATTTATTTTATTTTATTTTTATTTTTTATTTTTTATTTTTTATCTAAGAACTAGGTTCCTTTGAATAGAAAGTAATTTTGTTCAGATTAAAAAGTGTACTAGCAGAATTTAAAGATTTATAGTAAAAGAATTTCAAGAATATAAATACAAGATAATGTCTGTTTATTTTGAACATTAGATTGTCTAGAATCTTCTTAAGTAATGTATCAAATGGCTAATATCAATGCTCAAATAATGTATAGAAATCCATTTTTCTCTCAATATAAAGAAATGCCTTTTTTCTACACAAATTGAAATGTTGTTAGGCCATGATTTATAAAAATATGAGATCAAAGTTGACATGGAAAAAATATAGGTCATCCATGACTTGAAGCCTCCTGTAAACCAAAAATAAATAAGAAATTTCTTGGGACATAATAGTAACTACAAAAATATTATTCCTCACTAGTCAGCCATCAATTATCTAATCAACAAGTTACTAAAAAAGGATGTCAAGTATGTGTGGATAAAAGCGTGAAACAAATCCTAATATAAAAAGTGCACTAAAAAGAAACAATAACCCCTTGTTGAAGAAAAATGTGATTTATTTCAAGCCTCCTCTTCCTTTGCATGCATGGCGCACTCTTGAAGGCTGAAGCCTCAACCTTCCCATTTCCCCAGTGAATTATGCACCCAAGCCTTGCCTAGCCTCTTCTCTAGAGTGCATGACATAGTAGGGAAGGTTGAGAGAAGCCTCCTCTCAGGCTTTGACCAATCAACTTGCACTCTCCTAAAAAGTCCCCTTTCTATCTGAGCGCATAGGATAGTCCTAAAGGTTGAACCATTCACCTTCCCTCCTTCCTAATGCATTCATTCACCCTAGTCTTCCTCTTCCTTTTCCTTTGATTGAATGGAGCAGTATGGAAGGATGAATGATGCCTCCCCTCACCATTGACTAGTCAAAGTGTACTTTTTAGCTTTTCTCTCTTTTCTTTGGAGCGCATGGTGGAACCTTGAAGAATGAAGCTTTCCACCTTGTCCCTTCATCTTCCCCCACTACAGTGGACGAAGGATAGCTCCTCTTCATAGGTCATGGTGTAATAAAATGAACAGTGGAGCCATCCTATGTCATTGATGAGTTTGATTGCACTCTCTTAATAAATCCATCATCTTTTAAACCCCCCTCCCCAACATGCCTATCATGAGAAGATTATTCCATGAGCTAGGTAGTGATAGAATATATGTTTTAAGAATAATTTTTCCTTGCCAAAAATGATATTCATAAAAAAGAGTACTATCTGAGCATAATAAGCTGATCCTCAAGGAAGATATTAAAGAATATGAACAAATAACACTTGTATAGAATAATCACAAAGAAGAACAATCATGAAGGCATGAAAAAAGTCATGGACCAAACTAAAAATAAGATATTGCATGATGACTGAGAGGATCTTGGTATTAATAAAAGACCCTCGTGGGGGTGAAGATTAGCAAAAAAGTGGATCTTTCATGAAGATGAAGCATAGATCAAACCTACCATCTAGAACATGAGATGAAGCAACGCACAAGACAACTTGGCATTGCCACCTCATCATGAAGTTCATATCATCACTGTCAAGTTGTAACTTTTACAAGTGTCGTTATAATGGTCAATATGTGTCCATGTGTCATGCCACATCATCATGTGGAATGTAATGATCTATATTCAAAGAAAAGGACAAAATGAAATGGGTGGAAGTCCAAGAGTCATATGTGGAATATGAAAAGTCACTTAATCATCTATGGGAACAAAGTTTTTAGGAGAAGTCAAAAGGTCATTTATAAGTTCAAGAGTTGTTTAGAAGTCCAAAGGACCTATTATAATTCCAAGATTCACGAGGGGAAACCAAGAGTCAAGTGGAGATGAAAGGTCATTCGTATTATTATAAAAGCAACCTCATAACTCAAGCAATAGGATTTTGGAGGATTAAGCTTTAG
Source organism: Pinus albicaulis (assembly GCA_034641835.2). NCBI lineage: Eukaryota > Viridiplantae > Streptophyta > Pinopsida > Pinales > Pinaceae > Pinus > Pinus albicaulis. Next base: position 1,504,499,257 of record CM076581.1, on the reverse strand, counting down.
AGAGCTAGTCTTGGCTTCTCTAATTGGAATAAGAGAGAAACATATTATTTGGGGAAGCAATAAGTGACTTAATTTTCCACTACTAAAAATAGTGCATGTCCATTGTAACTATGTACTTGGATATTTCACCTATAATATTGAAGCTTAATTAGCCGACACCTTTTCATGCATGTATTGAAAATGTTTTAGGTTTGATGCAGCTATACGAATGCAAACCAAAATATGAAAAAATAAGTCTTAGTCTGCGCAAAAACTGATGATAGAGTCATAATATCTCTAATAACTTTTAGAAACCCACATTAATCACTATTAAACTCATATGATTTAGCGGAAGCTCCTTTACAAAGTGGTTTTGGGTTTATAACTTATATAATAAAGTTTTTACCTTATACCACGGTCGCCTTGTTTACCTTACCCAATGCATACATGGCATCATAGATGCATCATCGATCCATATCACTCATTGCGAATATTAAATTCCTCGATCGCCGAAATATGTTATCGCACTTCAGGAAACGTACCTCATCGGCGCTTTGCACACTTACCTCATCACCATTCACACATTCCAACCCACAATGCAAACTCTACTTCTCATCACAAATCACAAATATTACATTTTTCACATTGGCGATTATACTCAATGCGATATGCGATGAATCCTTTTTTTGACATGTGTCCTCATCACAACTTTCCCAACTTATCTTGCGAGGTAATCTGGGTCATCAATCTTCAATCTATACTTTGAGAATTAATCTACACCACCCATGGTTCTCCTTCCAAAAATATTCTTAAGGGTTTGGGGAAAACTTAACATTTCTTGCCTTAGCCGACTGCCGCCTTACTGTAACTTCATCTTTGTATCCACGCATTAACTTCCTTCTAATCTTTGTTCTTATTATTTGATCCTATCCAGAGTTATCATGCTCACTGCAACACCTTTTGCACTATTTCTAAGCCAAATTCTTCATAGGCTCACTTTGAGTCACTGCATATGACTTTAAATATCTTATTTGTTTCACTTCTGACCTGCAGAAAGGCTATTTGTGCTCAGTCACTCTCAATAGCTTCACTCTCAGCCAATTTCTCCAAAATTGGAATCACACCGTGATTCTACCAAACTTCTTCTATAGTATGTGCTTTTTCACACAGTAAAAGACTTATACACCCATCATAATTAATGCAACAATAATTTATTACACAGAAATTAGATTTTCTCAATTACAGATCACTCAGCTCGTAAGAGAGACAAAAACACAATTGCAATGAACTCAATTTCTCATTAATCAAATAAATTGTACAGATACAAATAAAACTTATTTACAGTTTGGATTTGGCTTGATGTGCCTTTACATGGCCCTTTTTAATTCCTCTCTTTGTATGCCCATAGGATTACAATCAAATCTCCTTTACTACTATCTAAGAATCATATCTCTTTATTCCTTTAAGGCGTACAAATATATACAAAAGGTTCTGCAACCAATTCTGGTTCAGATCCTCAACCTTCTCAACTAAATCCTAAGAATCCTCTAAGCCCAAAAAATCATCAACTAATTCCCAAGACTAGGATTCACAATCCCTATGAAATATCAACTAGCCTAAATCTCTCATGTTCTTCTACATTTGAGAACATTTACAAATATCCCTCACAATATTTAATTAAATCCTATTTTAAATGTATCACATAAAATCACTCAAAACATTGAAAATTATATTAATTAAATACTTAGGAAACCAACTCCTTTGAAAAACACAAAGCCCCCTAGATTCTAAAATGTACAAATTTTTAGAACCATGATGCTCCTACATCAGACTCCCAGTGTAGAAATTAATCATGATCTCCATATCATGTGTCTTCAATGCTGATGCAATTCCTCCTGGATCCCAAACTTTGTTCTGTAGTTTGTCTTTGGTTGTTGTTTTTTTTGTTGTTGTTGTTCTCCAGGTCTCCATAATTTATGTTGTATTGTCTGACTTGCTATACTCTCATAGTGTGCTATTGTCTTTCTCTTACTGTTGTTGTTTTTCTTTCTTGCTATTGTCCTCTTCTGAGACACCTTCATCATCAACCTTCTTATTCTTTCAATCTCCATGTCCAGTTTATCTTTTGATTGGTACTCACTCTACCAATTGTTGCTTCAATCTGTCCATTCATCTTCAATTTTTTATTTTTTCAATTGGAATTACTCCGTTTAATACTATAAATATTGTTATGGACATTTATACCCCCCAAAATTTCTGAATATACCTACTCCTACCTCTTTCACAACTTGAGACATTTCCACATCATCATCTGCAATTCCTTTATCATACTCAGATTCTTCTAGTAACTCATTTTCTACTTGATTCCTCTCAAATACATCACTATGTTGTTCATCAATTCCAGCATATTTTTCTTCCTCTTCCTTGAAAACCCTCAGTGATTTCCCTTCACCTCCTTGATTGATTCTATCAGTCAATTCAGCTTCTTCAAACACAATATCTTCCTGCTTTACATCTTCCTCATCATTATTCCTTACCTAGAAACTTTCAGTCTTCTTCAATTCTAAAACTGAGTCTCCTTCAACTTGAGACATGTGTGCCTCATCTTCATCAAAACCTGTAATCATAAACCAATTATCAGAAGTAAAAATATAAGGCCTCATTTACTTTTCCTTCTCTGGGAACATATCAGTATGCTACTCTGAGTTTTCCTCTAACTCCTTTGTTAGCACATTAGTATGCTGATTTAAATTCTCCAAAGAACTCATGAGACTGTTAGCTAGTCTCTCCTCCATATCATCTGTTTCAAGGATGTCTCCCTGCTCTAGTTCACAATAATGAACTCCTTCCTCTGTAATTTCGATTTTCTAAACTCTTATTACCATTCTTACATCTTTACCCTCTTGTTCACTATTATACTTAACTTCTCCCAACTTAGTAACCTCATAATTTTCCCTTACAAAAATTTCATTTTTGTCTTCTATAGAATTTTTCACTTTTTCAATTGATGTTACATTGTCTTCAAAGAGAATCTTCTAACTTTGTTCCTTGCAACTGATAATTTCTTCTCCATTATTATCATTCATGAAAATTTCTTTGTCTTCCTTCTTCAACATTTCACCCTGAGTATATATCCTCTACTTTTCCAACTTTCTTCTTTGAAAGTCTAACTTTCTATATAAATCAACAATTTCAATAGGAGTAGAATTTGGAAACTTTACACAGTTTTCAATAACTTCACTTGTTGTTGACCCATCATCAAATGGTCCTTCTCTCTCTGCTAAATATACACACATTTATAAATCATCATGCTTAAAAATTCCAAACTCATTAGGCACAATAAATACCTTTTCTTCATCTTCATGTCTTAACTCATATCTCCTATTACAATCTTCACTGTTACTAGATAGAATATTCTGCTGTACATTTCCATGAGACCTCTCTGTCTCCTTTCATTTTTGAGATCTTGCTATCCCAGTCTTAATATGAGCATATTTCAGATTCTGCTTCTCCTTCTTAACAAACTCTAAATTTTGTTCATCATCCTGTGATGTACCTGTAATCATACACAAATCGTTAGTTTTAAAAATACAAGACCTTTTAGGCACCAAACTTTCACAATGTACTTTCTATGTTTCACCAGATCCTCTTTGTTGTGACTTAATTCCTTTGAATCTCTCCTTATCTAACAAGGTAATATGTATTTTTTCAAGTTCTCTAAACTTTTTTTATTAGCTTGTCATTCCATTTATTTTGGAATAGGTTCCATCTAACCCATTTCCTCATTCTCCATCCATGTCTTTGGTATTAATTCTCTTTCTCTTGTAGCCATCCCTGTAGTACCTCCAAATATACTCTCATCACTATAATATTTCGCTCTCACTCCTCATTACTCATCTTACCTTTATGGCATTCTCTAGAACCTCTTTTATGACCCTCCATGGCCATATTTCTTATGAGCTCGTCTATGCTCAATTGGTGATTTGCAACATAGCCTTCTCTTGTAGCAATATCCTCTTGCTACTCAACACCCTATCAAGATTCCTCTCTGATCTTGATCTCTTCCTAAGTATTCTCTCTCTTGGTTCACTGTCTTGAACCTTATAGAGCTTCACTAGTTCTCTAGTTGCTACACTCAGTCACCTCTCACCTTTCTTCCAACATCTAGTTGGATAGGTTCATTGCCATCATTATCAAAAACTCTGCTTTTTCTTGGCTATAATCATTAAACATTTTCATATTATTTCTTTCAATCAATAATTCATCATTAATTAACTAAAAACATGAAGACCATACCTCACTGTCCAATTTCCTTGACACATGTTGTTGTTGCAGTTTCTCTTTTCTGTCTATTGAATTTAAGTTCACAGTTTTCTATTGTCAGTATCTCTTCATAAACCAAAAATATGATCTACTTATCTCAAAGTAGATTTTCCTTCTATATATTTACTCAATCAGATTCAGATCTTATTCTTCTCTTCGCTTCTTCTGTACCTCTGATTCTCTGGAAATATTCTTGTTATGTTCACTTCAAAGAACTCTTGTTGTCTTGATTTCTCCTCTAAAGAGAAAAAATGAAACATGCAAACATATTCTCAAATAAAATCATACCATATCACCTGCAAGATCTTTGCATGATCTTGTTCCACCATTCATTTTCACTTTGAATGGACTATTCCCTATTCCTTTGCCTCTGCAAATTCTCTTTAAGAGTATCAATTACTCTCCATATTCTGCCACACTTTTATTTATGTGTGTATGCTGCCTATTAGATTTAAAATCTGATCCTTCTTCCTGCAATCACAATTTTATTCTGCACATACATCTTCAAGAACATAACTCTACTCTAACTTTCTCCCAAAAGAGCTTTTACTGCTAGATACCAAAAATGATGCAATCATATGGCCGCAAACCCAAATATGCAGAACTAAGTCTTAGTCTTCCCAAAACCCAATGATAAAGTCATAATATCTCTAAGAACTTTTAGAAACCCACTTTAATCACTATTAAATTCATATGATTTTGCGGAAGCTCCTTTACAAAGTGGTTTCGGGTTTATAACTCATATAATAAAGTTTTTACCTTATATCATGGCCACCTTATTTACCTTACTCAATGCATACGTGGCATCACAGATGCATCACCGATCCATATCACTCTATGCCAATATTAAATTCCCCGATTGCCAAAATATCTTATCGCGCTTAGGAAAACTTACCTCATCAACACTTCGCACATTTACCTCATCACCATTTTCACATTCACACCCGCATCACAAGCTCTACTTCTCATCTCAAATCACAAATATTACATTTTGCACATCGTCGATTATATTGAACGCGATATGTGATGAATCGTTCCACTAACACATGTCCTCATCACAAATTTCCCATCTTATATTGCGAAGTAAGTTGGGTCATCGATCTTCACTTTGGACTTTGCGAATTAATCTACACCATCCATGGTTCTCCTTCCATAAATATTCTTAAGGGTTTGGGGGAAAATTAACATTTGTTTTCTTATCCGACTTCCACCTTACTGTAACTTCATCTCTATATGCATGTGTTAACTCCCTCCTGAGCTTTCTTCTTTTTATTGGATATTATCTAGAGTTATCATGCTCACTAAAACACCTTTTGCGTTGTTTCCAAGAAAAATTCTTCACAGACTCGCTTTGAATCACTACCTCCGACTTCAAATATCTTTTTTTTTCACTTCCTACCTACACAAAGTTTATTTGTACTCATTCACTCTCATTAGCTTCACTCTCAGCAAATTTCTCTAGAACTAGAATCACACAATGATTCTACCTAGCTTCTTTTACAGTAATTCCTTTTTCACAAATTAAAAGAGTTATATACCCATCAAAATTCATGAAATAATAATTTATTATACAGAAATCAGATTTTCTCAATTATGGATCACTCATCTTGTAAGAGAGAAAAAAACACTGTCACAATGAACTCACTTTCTCATTAATCAAATAAATTATACAGATACAAATAAAACTTGTTTATAGTCTGGCTTTGGCCTGATGTGCCTTTACATGGCCATTTTCTATTCCTCTCTCTATGCCCATAGGCTTACAATCAAAACTCCTCTATTACTGTCAAAGAATCATATCTCTTAATTCCTTTGAGGCTTACAAATATATACAAAAGGTTTTGCAACCAATTCTAGTTCAGATCCTCAATATTCTCAACTAAATCCTAAGAATCCTCTAAATCCACAAAATCATTAACTAATTCCCATGTCTAGGAATCACAATCCCTATGAAATCTCAACTAGCCTAAATATTTCATGTTCTTCTACATTTGAGAACATTTAAAAATATGCCTCACAATATTTAATTAAATTCTATTTTAATTGTCTCACATTAAATACTCAAAAAATTGAAAATTGCATTAATTAAATACTTAGGAAACCAACTCCTTTGAAAAACACAAGACCCCCTAGATTCTACTAAATGTACAAATTTTTGGAACCATGATGCTCCTACATCAAGGAATATTCTTGGGATGTTTATAGTATATTTTGTGCTCATATGCACTAGAGAAATAGAACTATCTTTGTGGCTTTGGTACTTATCTTGTTGAATGTGTGTTGTATTCACTTCACAAGCGTTATGTCACTACAACAAAATAGAAAATTTGTGTCATATTTAGTGCCTGATTTTAGTGCATTTTTTTCCCAATTGGATCAACAACCTTGCACTAAATCTAGTGTTATTGTACATTTTCTAAAGCGTCCTTTTTTGCACTAGATTTTACATCATTTTTTACACCATATTTTGCATCTTTTTTTGCATCAAATTTTCACCTAGTTATGCATCATTTCTGGAATCCAATATGGCATCCTTGGTTTCACCCTTTTTTTAGCCTCATTTTTGTCTTACTTTGTGTATTTTCTTACATCCTTTCCTGCACCCAATTTTTCATCCCTTTTACACCATTATTTGCATCTTCATTTGAAATTTAAATTTTCATCCTTCTAGCACCAAACTCAACATCCCCTTTTGCATCCAATTTTACTTCTATTTATATGTCCTTTTTTGCATATATATGGTGTCCATTTTTGCATCCTCATTTCTGCCTAGCTTTTCATCCATGGTTACATCCACATTTGTCTTCTTGTTTATAGTGTACTTTTCTTTCCAAATATGACCCCCTTTATAGGTTCATTTTATTAATTTCAATTACATAGTGAAATATATTACAATTCCTAAATATCATTAAACAAGGTATCACAATTCTAATTGGTAACATAGTGTTTGCAAATAATTCTAAGGGAAATTGACAACATCCATCCAAAAAATAGGAGTGTCATCATATATAAAAATTCTCCATTAAAAAATCATTCACAATTTTCAATATAAATATATTACTAACAAATAAAAAACTATTGTGGATATCATTACTCCAAGGTAAATTCACAACAACCATCCAAAATTAGTAATACCATTGTACATAATTATTATCCATAAAACAACATTGAGAATTTTCAAGACATATATAAAGTAACAATACAATATAAGCAATATCATCATCATCATATTTAAGTAATTCAACTAAAATTCAAAGGTGTAATTGCCAAATCAAAATTTCTTATGAATATCATTATTCTAAGGCAAATTCAAAACATCCATCTAAAGATAGTAATATCACCATTCATAATATTTTTCCATCAAAATAATGTTGACAATTTTCAATATATACATAAAGTAACAAGATAATAATGATAATATCATCATAATATTTACTCAAATCAACTAAAAGTAAATTTACTATTATCAAATCAAAGTGTCTTATATATATCATTATTCTACAATAAATTCACAACTGCCATCTAAAAATAGGAATCTCCAAGATCATCAAGATATCTCTAGCTATCACCACCAAGATCATAGTCAAGATTATCCTAAACATCATTATAAACCTCATCCACATCATCATCACTACTTGTACCACCATCCTCATAATCATTATCTCCTATATCTAACGTATACTCAACATAGTCTGGATCACCATCTCCATTGCCATTACCTGTAGCATTCTAGAATAAAATCAATATTATGTGTTCATATTAATTCTATAACACAATGAATTTTTTTTTGCAATGCTAAACATAAAATGAGGTAGGATATAATAACATATAATAGCACTAAAAAATAATATGAAAATATGTTTTAGATATATTGAAGATCCAATTAAGTTTACACTTGCAATTCACATTAAGTAGTAGAAGCATTTTTTAATGCATATGAAGTACCCAATTATTCTTCATATTCTATTGTGAATGCTTATTATTATGTCCATGCACTATTGGTAAATTACGAGTCATTGGAATCTTTAGTTCAAATTAAAATTTTAATTTGGACTAGCAATAAAAGAAACTTTATCAAAAAAAGAATGTCGCATGATAAAGTAAATTTCTTTTAATGAAAAATAAATCACATATAATATGAATGTCACATGAAATAATGAATTTATTTTAATACAGGTAGTTTTCACTATGATATAAAGGATACTAATTTTCATTCAAGAACAAATTCTAGCAAATAATTACTTCATTTTATCCATCCTCATAGTAAATCGATTATACCTAGTGACGACAATGATTCCATTTATTTTTTTCAAACTCTCTAAATTATAATGAAAAAGATAAGTAAACTATTTATTTCATTTTAGCTCAAAATCCAATTGGTCTTGAACTTCCTAGTCCATAAAAATTAAAAATAGTTTGATATTTGTTATGATTTTAGCACTATATATAATATATGTAATAATGTAAGTGGGGGGGGGCTTTCAACAAGACTAGGTTTAGGTGGACTGAAGGGTAAGGTAAGGTTGGAAATATAAAAAAATTATTTGGAACGAAAAATATCCCTTGTCTTCTAGTGGTGGTTAGGATTTAGAAACATGGAAACAAAGTTTGAAAGATGACAATAGGAATTAAAGAAATTATGCAAATTTGCAGAAAATTCCCTAAATGCAATATATTTTGTATGCAATTTTATTTTGTAGGCCCTATTTGAAAGACAAGAATTGGAAAAATGATAATTTATTCATGAGAAATGACCACAAAAATATTTATGAACCTATTCAACAAAAAAATTTATATCTTAGAAAAAAAAATAGGAGGCTTTGAGACATAACAATCATGTATTCAAATGTCCCAATATATTTGGAATAGGAAAGAGACATTCAAATTCTACATTTTTTGAGAAGGAAGAGGATAATAATGCATCTCTTTTGGCCCTACTTTAAATTTTGAGTATTTTGGGATTAGGTTGAATCAAAATGTGGGGGTCTACATACACACCTTCTACTATGGAAACTTGAAAGTTGTCTTAGGAGGAAATTGGATGATTAGGATACATGGTAAATAAATTTAGTACATATAACTCTCAGGAATCTATTTTTCAAATGAAGAGAAGGTGTACAATGATGTTCATTGAAGGATCCATCAAATACTACTCGGCGGATATTCAACCTTTATTACTAAACTAGAGATCGATTCACAACTAGGATTCTTATTTTTGAGAAATATGTAGACACCTTGGATATTAGACCTAAATACAACTTGTTGGGATTCCTCATATATGTTGGGAAATTAACCCATCAAGGATAATGGGTGGCTCTAGATGCCATAGTGTAAACCTGATAATTTTTAGTGAAATAAAGGAAGCATTTTTATAATTAACAAAAAGACTAAGAGGACGACACAAATTAGTAAAATAACCAATAATTTCACAATTTTCAATATCAATGTCACCACACACATGTCCTCATGTATTCAATACAATTATTCCATCAAAATATGATGCATTTACACTGTAAGAAAATCAAATTAACTATATCAATGGCACAACCCAAGGATAAGTTTATTGGTATCGCAATACATTATCAACAATGAATAATTATAGGTAACATAAACCACAATATGTGAAAATATTTTGCATGTTATTATTTATGTTTCAACAATATTTGAAGAAAACAAATTTCTAATTATCTTAGTTAAAGGGGAATTCAAAACATTTGCCTAGTGGTTTGAAATGCAATGCTCTTTCCAAATCATTCTTTTAAATTGTAGTTTCCTTCTCTTTAGAGAGAATTTGAGTTAAATTAGTATACAAAGAATATAATATTTTATCTAATAAAAAACTATAGAAAATTTAGTAAGATAATATACTTAACTAGCAGGAGGAGAGAATTACGAAAAAGTCATTTTTATCACTACTATAAAACCAACAACTACCCATATTTGGTATTGTTTCAAGAGGCTTATAAACATGCCATTCCACAATCCATTTCCATGCATTGATATCACAACTTAACCCTATGTTTACAATAAAATGAATCTAATCCAAAGAGCATGGTGAATTAACTTTTCATTTTGGACTATAGATATTTAACATGACAGGGTGGTGGGAAAGGGAAGGGATACCCTCCAAGAATATAAGGAAATCATCATCTTATGAACATATAAATCCCATTTAAAGAAGCTAACAAGGAAACACAATACATTCTATATTTGGAAAGGGTGACCAATGAAAAAATTGCCCAAAAAATGCTAGTCAAAAGATGAAAACTAACATGCCATAATGATACCATGTCATTACTTAGTAGTCAACGAAAAAAGTATATCGCAAGTGGCTGAAAATATTAGCATTCGGTTGAAAGTGAGACACACAACTTACCTAATTACAATATATTTTTTTTCCTGAGGAAATAAATCAACCTTCCTCTCACCTAGAGGTCTAAAGTGAGGTTGTAGGTATCGAGCCAACCCACAAGTATTCTCACTTAAGAGTTAACAAGACTCAAATCCAATACAACAATATTCATAGACAAAAAATGATTGCATCAATATTTATCAAGGTATTATATCTCATCATGTCACTAGTGGGGACTTGAATCGGGGTGGGGAAGATAGCAACCATTCTTCCAAACCACTTGAGATAACCCCAATTAACTTACAAAATTATAGTATATCATAAAATTAAACCAAATTCTTAATTTTTCATTCAAGCTGTTAGACTCCTATACCAATAGGTGTCATTTTTCATGATTGTCTTGATTGAACTATGCAATATGTTCAAACCTTTTTCTTGTGCAAAGGTGTTCCATATTCTTGAAAAATCAAAAAATCAAAAAAATTTAAAAAATGTAAAGAGGGTATACCCTAAAAGAAAAATCAAAGGGTAAGAAAAATAAATTGGTCAAAAAAGTGAAAGAAATGAACCCCAAACAAAAATAGACCAGGAAAGTGTGCAAGTTTAAATGCCACTACTATTTCATTTTTTGTAAATAAGTAATTGTGTGCAGCTTGTTAAAATTTTGCCGCAATTTATGAAGAGTCAAACTGTATAAACTTGGCTCATTCATTTTTCAATTTCATGTTTTAGAATAGAGAATAAATATCTGACCAAACAGTTTAATCTTGGCAGATAAATAGATAGGTAGAGGGAATAAAAGGTGCTCAAATGTTTAATCTGAGCCCTTGGATGCAATAAGTGTAGAATTAGATAGATTTGCCATGTAAAAGAAAAAGAAAATTGATGAGGGTTTGCCAATCTAAGTGCACCCTAATAAAGAAGAGAAAATGTTAGTGTAAAGTAGATAGGGTAGGTAGATGGTGTTACAAAGTTTCATATGATGAATGATGGTGTTGAATGTGCTTAATATTTTACTTTCATCACTAAGTGCAAAGGCATAACATTACATTGGCAGAATTTCAGAGGAAAGCAAAGTCAAAATCATTAAGTTCCCATCTCACTTTTTCCCTAAAGCTTTCACTAATTTCCCCAAAGTGCTAAGGAATTTGAAGATTAGAGGGGCTCAAGGCATTTCCTTGACTTTTGAAGGGACCGGACCCTCGGCCCAATAATTGAAAAGACCTTAGTACTTGAGATTATTCATCATTACACTTATTCACTTTAAATCTTTTCCTACGTAAAATCTCATTTTACTTAGGAAAATCATGCCATGTTTCATAAAATTCCCTCAAAATGACTTGCTATTCCAAATATAAGTGTTGAAGTTGATATAATGTAAATTTGCTTCAGAAATCTTCACTTTCTTAGTTGTGTAAAGTATTTTGAGTTTTCCTTGTTCCTTTGTCATATTAACTCTAATTTATTTATTAAATCCATATTGAAAATACCTTATCCTATTATCTCTAACTCCCTTTTATAATAATATCCCCAAAACCCTCTTACTATAAGTTTTTAGCCAAAGTATTTAACCCACGTGATTAAACAAAAATCCCACATTACAATGCCCTTTGGCTAAAAATATATCTCTATAATTATCCGTGTCCCCTATGGTAAAGTGAATCATCTTGGTTTATTACCATATAATAAAAAATATTCAAAAAATGATTTAAACACATGATTCATATGTTTAAAACAAAAATATAACCCAAAGTTTAATTAAAACTAAACTTTGGAAATAACCATCCCGCGCGCATTTTTCACCCCCAACCTTCATAAAACAGGACTTAATTAATCCCCACGATTAATTAAGAACCAACCCCAAACAATCAAAACCCGCCCGAAATGATTAATTAACGTTAATCACATTGAACCCCCGCTTGTTAACTCATCACCAACTCCATGTTCCGCCAACTGTTGGATCAGCCCACCCAAGATCGACAGCTCACATCAATTCCGCTGACCATCCCCCGTCCGAAAGTTAATGTGCGAAATAAAAGTGGTTTTTGAATAGTGTCATGGCTACGTGTCAAACGTTGTATCAATTCGCTGCCATTCAGCTCAATACTGCCTCCCTCCAAAAGCAATGCGGAATAAACCGCTTATCACCCGTCTCCATGACTCACCTCCAGTACATGCTAACGTCATTTATTAAAAACCCTGCCACCCCGTTTGAATTTGCCAATAAACCAATGTGCCCACTTCCTTTTCATTATCTTGTGCACAAACCAGTCTCCCATGCAACAAATTTCAAAAATCAACCATTGTAGACTGCTGACCATTACTTTGCTGAAGAAAGTTGCAGTCCAGTGTTCAAGAATTCATCTGCTATAAAAAGTACCTGTTTAATCACTGTTCAAACACCCTAGTGTTGCTCATTTTCACTTGATTATGTAGTAAAACCCTTTGTAACCTAGCTGCGCCACCTGAAGCCTCTGTTAACCAATTCGAGCATGGTTTACCTCCCAAAAATCATTCTAGATTCACTCCACAGACCTCTCAAAATCAAATGAAACATTTTCGACCTCCCCTGCAAACCAATGCTTTCTTTACAATTTGTTTTGTTTTACAGGTGATCAGAAGACCACATCCTTGGATAAACATTCTTAATACTAGTCATAAGACTTGTTTACTCCAAGAGTGTTATCAAATCTATTCAAACAGAGATGGAAGATAAAACATACAGTTGAAAGAAAAGCAAAGGAAACAGGATGTTAAATGATTTACTATTGAAACAGATAGTAAAAACCTAAACTACACATTGAAGGTAAAAGGACACAGTAAAGAACGGCTAGAGAGCATAACAGTTAAAGAGTATTAGTGGTTAAAGTGTACCAGGTAAAAGTCAGAGTGAAAGTTAAAATGAAGTTACAGAGCAGCCAAAGGTAAAATACTAAAAGTAATTACAAAGGCAGTAAAATGGTAAAAAGAAATGAAAATAATTTCACCAACATTGAATTTTTTCTAAAGTGAAAGTAAAATAGTCAAAAGAACAACAAAGTGAAAAGATGAAAAACACAACAAGAAGGAATATTTTTGCAGAAATTCCATGTTTTAGTCATTGTTTTACAAACACTATTGTGATCAATCCAAGATGAATTTTTCAAAACTGAAGGATTTTTATGTTCTTAGGAGGGACATCTACAAAAACCTCTCTCACTTTTCTAACAGCCATTATGGTTTTGGAAATATTAAACAATGTTGGAAAGCACTTTTTGCAGAAAATTCCTGTTAAGTCATCATTTTGCAGAGAACATTGTGGCCAATCAGAAATACATTTTACAAAACTGAAGGAGGTTTTTGTGCCTAAGAGACCCATCTACAAAAACCTATCTCACTGTTTTCACAGTAATTTCAGAATGAGAGATAAATGTACATCTTTACAGGTTATTTTTCAGACTCTGTAAAACTCTGTTTTACACATATTTTTGCAGAGCCTATTGTGCACAGCTGGAGAGGAATTTTAGGAAAGTAAAAGAGGTTTATCTCACCAACATTTTTATATACAATAATCAATTTCACTTTTTACATATATATTATGGATTGATAAATTAAAAGGTATCATTGGACCCCAAGTTTGCAGAATTGTTGGAGCAAAATTCACAAAAAAAGGAAGCAGTTAGTGACTTGGATGCCTCATCATCAACTAAGAGTTGGATCAAATTCGAATTCTCCTCTTTGTCATCACCTATCCATCAAAAATAGTGCCAAATAGATGCATTAGTTTGAGTGTCCTTTACTTAAGTTCTATTTATGTAAAATAGTTGGAGAGATTTGTGAACCAATTTTGATATTTTTTCAAGATATTTTAGTTTAGAATTTGTATAAATACTCCACTTTTGGAAGTATTTTGGGTGGATTATACTACTTTGTTGTGACATTGATGTTTTTGGAATAAAAAGTGTTTTGGAGAAATTTATTTGTGGCTTGCTGGATGACAATTTGAAGCTCAGGACTTTTTGCAGGATTCATGTGTCGGACTGCAGTTCAATAAGTCTTTCTATCCTATGTCTTAAGTTTTATATTTGTTTATAATATCATTGTGTCCATTTCTGAATACTTGACATAAAAGAATAACTCAGAATTTACTTAATTGTACTCTGAGTTCAGTTGTGATTATTCTAAATGTTTTCTTCTAAATTAGTTATAAGCACCGAATTCTTAATTGCTCTTGCTTCGCTAATTTAAACATTTTGATTACTATAGTAAAGAATTCTTCACTGCTCTTTATTTGTAATCATTTCATTTATTTCTTTTGAACATGGTGAAAAATTCTTAACTGCCTTTCATCCCTTCAAACCCATTCCATCCACTTTAAATTTTAAGGATTGTTCTCTGTTTGGCTATCTTGCCCTGCAAAGCCATCTTGTGTGTAGAATAGAAATCCAGTAAAACCATCCTTTGACTCCATAGCCCAATGGACTGAAAATCTTCAACCTTGCCCTTAGTTGTCGGATTCCACCATTCAAACAAAATCAAAAAACTCTTGGACTTATAACACAACACAAAACTTTCTAAGAACAAAGATAAATTATAAAGAGAGAGCCCTCTCTGGATGCAGATTGGCTAGATTCTGCATCTGAAGGTTGGTTTGTGGTTAGCTCGAGTATACTTTCCTTTTCCACAACTTCAAGGAAAACCTGAGTGATAACATAGTGGCGACCATACTGGGGATCTGAATCATTTTTATTATTAATATTGTTCACTTATAAGCTATAGACAGAGTCTGAAGATCAGCCAGGTAGCCTTTGAAATGCTTTTGCCCTGCAACTTCATAGTAAATGAATGCTGCATTCAAATGTTTAATCAGACTCTCTAGTTTAATAAATATTTAAGAAAATTTTAAATCACAAATTGTTATTTCTTGAAGAATTTGTAGAAGTTGTATTTTCATTTCAATTAAAACCAAAATCCAAAAATATATATCATCCAGGAAAACTAGCTTCAGAAAGGGTTCGTCACACTAGGTCAAATCCTCACCCCAATCCACCACCGATATTTGAAAATCCGAATCTGATTCCTAGGACTCTTAGAAGACAAGGAAGTCAAGAAAGTTATGAAAGAGGAAGTCAAGAGAGTTCTGGTAGTTCCAGACCTCTTTCTAGATCACAATATTTTCCCGTAAAAATCATATATTTTGATGAAATTCCTTTTGACGAGCGATTTGAAACATCCTTATTTGTAAATTTTTCTAAAACCAAATTATCAAGATTAGTTCCAGATCCATTGTTTTTTGAAGATATGCAATTCAGATTTGTTTCATATCACCTTGACAGACATTTACAAAACTCCATTTCATCTGAACAGACCTTTGAAGAAAGTTCAAACATTTCTGTGATTACTGAAGCTTCCCCAAGCTCAGTTACTTTCCCTCAAGCTTTTCAAACACCAGTCACCCCTTCTACTCCTCCACCCAGACCACCACCACCTATTATTCCATTACCCCTTCCAATGGCCAATAGATATGCTCCTTTACAATTGCCATCCAACCCTGTGGCTTTGCCTCAAGATTATCAAAGTAAGATCACACCTTTTGATGGCTCAGGTACTTACATAGCTCAACAACATACCAAAAGGATGACTGATTACTTTGAATTCTATGAAATTGATACTGATGATGTCCGAATGAGAATCTTTGTTTAGAGTCTTACTGGGGAAGTCAGGACATGGTTTAGGGCCCTTGATCCAAACAGTATTGATGATTTAGTAGCTTTGTATAGGGCATTTTTGAATAGATGGGAGAAAAAGAAAGACCCTCTACAGATCCTATCAGAATTTGAAAAATTAAGGAGAAGACCTAATGAAACCGTGCAAGATTACATAATAAGATTCAACGAAGCATATAACACTGTTCCCCAGAACCTTAGACCCCCTCCTGACTCAGTATTGGTTAAATTCCCGGATGGTTTTGACTCTGAAATAGCCTATTCGCTCAGGAAAGGAGCCCCTCAAACCCTAGAGGAAATGCAGAGCATAGTGCTTAGTGTAGAAGCAAATCTTATAGAAAAACGAGCCAGAGCTAGGGCCGAAAGAAGAATGCCTATGAATGAAGAACCTTCAGCTTTTGAAAGAAAAATGGATGCAATCATTAAAGGTATGGAAAGCTTAGGAGACAGAGTGGAGACAATCGAAAGAAAGTCTACTGGTGATAATCAAAATGTTGTGAGAAACCCAAACTTTAGAAGAAATCAGAACCAAAATATTGGAAAGAATGTCCCTGACCAAAACGTCAGGCCACCTTTCCAAGAAAATTTTGTTGAAGGCTCAACTTCTGAAGAACCTACAGAAGATGTGGAAATAAACAATGTAACTGAGGACAAAAATGAACCAGAAGTTTTCCTATCTCAGGATGATCAAGAGAATCACATCCTTGAAACATTCCAAACTCATTCAGGAGAAACTTTTGATTTTAAGGAATGCTATGACACAGCAATTTATGAGGTTCATAAACTGTACAATTTGAGAAGCAGATGGATTGATGTGCCAGAGAATAGCAAACAGAAAGCTGTAAAACAAAATGTCAAAGGTAAAATCCCTCCTGTACAAAACATTCCCCCTATACAAGTTCTATCTAGAACAACTCCTAACCCCTCAAATCCAATAATTGAAGATGTGTCTGATAACCAACCAAACAATAAAAAACAATCTAATACTTTTCCTCCTGTAGGAAATGTAGAAGAAACAGTAGAAGTTAGTTCAGAAATACCTTCAAATCAAAATTACACTCATGAAAAAGAGAAAAACGTTGAAGACCCAAAAAATAGAGAAAACCCAACTGTGCAAAACACTAAAGCTCAAATAGAAAAACCTTTCAATTTAGAGGCTGAAATAGGCAAACTAAAGATAGCTGTTCCTTTATCAGAACTGGCTAAACATGATGTCTATAGAAGTCAAATAAGCAAATCCCTTAACATTAACATTACTAGAATGGATGATGATCAACCTAAACTACTTTTTGGCCCCGAGGTAAATGGAAAACCAGAAAACGGAGGAAATCCTCCATTTTATGTGAGCCTGAACGTTCATGAAAAAATACTCCACAATGCTATGTTGGATTCTGGAGCATCCCACAATTTGATGCCAAAAGCTGTGATGGAAAGATTAAATTTAGACATTACCCGACCATATAAAGATTTATTTTCTTTTGATTCTAGTCAGGTAAAATGTTTAGGTTTGATTAAAGATTTGTGTGTTACTTTGGTGCAATACCCTGCGAAGTCTGTTTTGATGGACATAGTAGTGGCTGATATTCCTCCTAAATATGGTATGTTGCTTTCCAGATCCTGGGGTGCTAAACTTGGAGGATCCATTCAACTAGACATGTCATATGCCACTATATCAGTATTTGGTCAACCTAAAAGATTATATAGAGAAACCTTGATGAAGTACTTGGTAAGTAGCCATGAGAAGCCTGAAAAATTTCCTGTCTATTCAGTACATTCTGATATGGATTCTTTCATCATTTATAATGCTGAAAAGGACCTTCCAACTGAACTAGAAGCACCTGAAAAGGAAGCTACAAACAAAACTACTGTTAAGATTGAAGAGATTTCTGAAAACCAAGAAACACCAGACAACCAAGAAATACCAGAAAAAGCTAAACAACTAGCTCCTGTTAAGAAACATGTTAAAACAGTTGATGAAGATTATGGACATGAAATTCTGTGGAATTTAGAATTTGATGGCTCAGTAAACAAGTTAGGAGCAAGGGCTAGAATTTGGTTACATAATGTTGAAAATGATCATGCTGAAGGTCATTCTTATAGATTGAATTTTAAATGCACTAACAACATGGTTGAGTACGAAGCCCTTTCACTAGGTCTTAAACATGTCAAAAAGTTAGGAGCAATTAGGGTGTCAATCATAGGAGACTCTGAATTAATTATCCAACAGATTAATGGTGAATGCTCAACCAAAGATCCCAGATTGAAACAATATAGAGAAACAGTTGTGGAAATTCTCAACACTTTCCTACAAGCTCAACTTGCCAAGATTCCCAGGAAACAAAATTTGCATGCTCACAGTCTTGCAATGTTTGCTAGCACATGTAAGTTGCCTTTTGGACCTAATCATCAGTTCACAGCTGAGATTAGACATAGACCTACTATACCAGACAATCTAATGAATTGGCAAGTATTTGTAAATAACAATCAGATCAATAGTTTTTTAACATTAGAAAATGAGTTTTATAACAGTAATATAGATGAAGACATAACAATCAATGAATCTGATCAAGAAAAAGATCAAAAAACAGATATTTCAAGAGAGACTGCAATTCACATGCTTCACCCAACCACATTCACAGAAAAAGATATGCAGGATTTAATACAAATGGAATTTGATGAGATCATAGAAGATGAAATTGAAATCATTAACCTGAAAGATAATCATTTACCCAAAGGATTAACTCCTTTGGAAGATCTTTTTGACTCAAATGACATTCCATTTAGACCTAAAATGGAACATGTTAAGGCTGATATTGAAGAATGCAACTTAGGAACCCCACAAGATCCCAAAATGATTAAATTATCCAAATCTCTACCAGAAAATCAAAAGGTTAAATATGTTGAACTCTTAAAGGAATTCCAGGATGTTTTTGCCTGGAGTTATGAAGATATTAAATCATATGATACATCTATAATTCAACACACTATACCTTTGAAACCAGATCAAAAACCTTTCAAACAGAAACTTAGAAGAATAAATCTTGTTTTATTACCTTCAATCGAAAAGGAAATTAAAAGAATGTATGAAGCAGGAATTATAGCTCCTATTAGGTTCTCAGAATGGGTTTCTAATCTAGTACCAACGCGGAAAAATACTGGAGAAATTAGACTGTGTGTTGATTTAAGAAATTTGAATAAAGTTTCTTTAAAAGATAATTATCCCCTACCTAAAATGGACCATATCTTACAAAGGGTAGTAGGATCTTCTAGGATATCTCTATTGGATGGATTTTCAGGGTATAACCAGATTCTAGTTCATCCTGGTGATCAAGATAAAACAACATTTACAACACTGTGGGGTACTTTTAAATATGTCAAGATGCCATTTGGACTCAAGAATGCAGGAGCTACATTTTAGAAAGAAATGGATATTGCTTTTGCTAAAGAAATACATGATTTTCTGGTAATTTATCTAGATTATTTAACAGTTTTTTCCAAAACAGATCAGCAACATTTAGATCATCTAAGGAAAGTGTTTATAAAGTGCAAAAAATATGGCATTTCTTTAAATCCTAAAAAGTCATTGTTTGGTTTGGAAGAAGGAAAGCTCTTAGGTCACATTATTTCTAAAGATGGCATTCGAATTGACCCTGAAAGAACACAAGCAATTTTGCAAATACCTCATCCCAGAAATATAAAAGAACTTCAAGCTTTCATAGGAAAGATTAATTTCTTGAGAAGGTTTATTTCCAGTTTAGCTGAATTACTTAGATTGCTTACTAACATGCTTAAAAAAGATTCAAGCATTGACTGGACTGTAGAAGCCAAGCAATCATTTGAGGAAATTAAAATGGCTTTAACAAGAACACTAGTTCTTACCAGTCCAAAGTTTGACAGAGATTTCATTATTTTTTCATTTGCTTCTCAACATACAATTGCAGTTGTTTTACTACAAAAGGATGATCAGGGATGTGAAAAACCAATTGCTTTTTTCAGTAAAGCACTTAGAGATGCATCTTTGAAATACAATATCATGGAGAAACAGGCTTTTGCACTTGTGAAAGAAATTAAAGATTTCAGAGTTTATATATTATATTCTCATGTGATAGCCTATGTGCCTAATGCTGTAATTAAAGACATCTTGACTCAAGATGGTATTGAAGGCAAAAGAGGTAAGTGGATAGCTACCATTTTAGAATATGATATCTAAATTAAACCAACTAAACTCATCAAAGGTCAAGGTTTGGCTCAACTCATGACTGAAACTAATTGCCAAGCCTTAGACATTAACGAACTGGATAGTGAACAGGAGATGGCAACTCCACAGATCAGTCAAGCTTTCTTAGATTCACCCTGGTACACTAATATCATTCATGTTTTATTAAACCTGCAAGCTCCTCCAGGGTTGTCCAGAATGAAAAGAAGATTTTTGAAAATGACATCTTTAAAATATTGTATTTTAGATAGCACTCTATTTTGGAAAAATCATGAAGGAATCTTATTAAATTTTCTATTGAGAGATGAAGCTGACAAAGCACTTAATGAATTTCATGCAGGGGATTGTGGTGGACATCTCTACTGGAAGTCAACTGCAGATAAAATCTTAAGGGTTGGTTTTTATTGGCCAACCTTGTTTTTAGATGTTAAGAAATTTGTAACAACTTGTCATAAGTGTCAGATATTTGAGGGTAAAATTAAGTTGTTACCTTTACCATTAAGACCAATTTCCACAGAAAGACCCTTTCAACAATGGGCATTAGATTTTATTGGAGAAATTCATCCCTCTTCTTCTAGACAACATAGATGGATTCTTACTGCCACATATTACTTTACTAAATGGATTGAAGCTATCCCATGCAGACAGGCCAATGATTCTGTAATTATAGGGTTTTTAGAAACCAATATACTTTCCAGATTTGGCTTTCCAGAGAAAATTATAACAGATAATGCTGTTGCATTTAAGTCTAAGAAAATGATCAATTTCTGCAATAAATATCACATAAATTTAGGCCATTCAACAGCTTATTACCCTCAAGGTAATGGACTGGCAAAATCTTCCAATAAAAGTCTTATTAATATCATTAAAAAATTATTGGAAGAAAATAAAAAGAATTGGCATAAGAAACTTATCAATGCATTGTGGGCAGACAAACTTACAACTAAGAAATCAATTGGGACCAGTCCATATGAATTATTTTATGGCATTGAGGCAAGATTCCCATCATCTTTAGGAATTCCTGTTATGAAATTACTTCAGGAGGCTCAAGTGGAACCAAATGATATTCAGAGGAGAATTAACCAAACAATTCACTTGCAGCAAACTAGAGAAGAAGTGTATCAACGATCCCAAGTCTTGCAGGAAAAGTTAAAGAAAATGTTTGACAAAAGAACTAAAGCAGAATATTTTCAACGAGAGATAAAGTCCTTGATGGGATAACAGAAGAGAAGAAAAAGGGAAACATGGGAAATTTGATTTCTTATGGAAAGGGCCTTACATCATTCATGCCTTACAGGGGAACAACACATACTTTTTGAAGGATTTGGACAATTCAGAAGCTGAGGAAGGACCAGTCAATGGTCGAATGCTAAAAAACTATTTTGATCCTATTTACTAGGATGTTCTGATTCTTTCTAATTTGTGCATAATATATCCTTTTCTAATGCATCAGTTTTGATTGGATGGTGACTTCTTGGAGTTGAAGCCCGAAGTGAAGGCCCTAAGCTTCAAAAGTTTCACTATCATATATACAATAAAGCTACCAGAAAAAGAAGATTTCATGGTTCAGTTAAAGGCATTTTGAGGCATCTGACCTGCTGTTCTTGACTTTTCGCTAGGAAAAGCCATCCCCAAGTGGAGCCAGTGTTAGACTCCTATACCAATAGGTGTCATTTTTCATGATTGTCTTGATTGAACTATGCCATATGTTCAAACCTTTTTCTTGTGCAAAGGTGTTTCATATTCTTGAAAAATCAAAAAATCAAAAAATTTTAAAAAATGTAAAGAGGGTATACCCTAAAAGAAAAATCAAAGGGTAAGAAAAATAAATTGGTCAAAAAAGTGAAAGAAATGAACCCCAAACAAAAATAGACCAGGAAAGTGTGCAAGTCTAAATGCCACTACTATTTCATTTTTTGTAAATAAGTAATTGTGTGCAGCTTGTTAAACTTTTGCCACAATTTATGAAGAGTCAAACTGTATAAACTTGGCTCATTCATTTTTCAATTTCATGTTTTAGAATAAAGAATAAATATCTGACCAAACAGTTTAATCTTGGCAGATAAATAGATAGGTAGAGTGAATAAAAGGTGCTCAACAGTTTAATCTGAGCCCTTGGATGCAATAAGTGTAGAATTAGATAGATTTTCCATGTAAAAGAAAAAGAAAATTGATGAGGGTTTTCCAATCTAAGTGCACCCTAATAAAGAAGAGAAAATGTTAGTGTAAAGTGGATAGGGTAGGTAGATGGTGTTGCAAAGTTTCATATGATGAATGATGGTGTTGAATGTGCTTAATCGTTTACTTTCATCACTAAGTGTAAAGGCATAACATTACATTGGAAGAATTTCAAAGGAAAGCAAAGTCAAAATCATTAACTTCCCATCTCACTTTTTCCCTAAAGCTTTCACTAATTTCCCCAAAGTGCTAAGGAATTTGAAGATTAGAGGGGCTCAAGGCATTTCCTTGACTTTTGGAGGGACCGGACCCTCGGCCCAATAATTGAAAAGACCTTAGTACTTGAGATTATTCATCATTACACTTATTCACTTTAAATATTTTCCTAAGTAAAATCTCATTTTACTTAGGAAAATCATGCCATGTTTCATAAAAATCCCTCAAAATTACTTGCTATTCCAAATCTAAGTGTTGAAGTTGATATAATGTAAATTTGCTTCAGAAATCTTCACTTTCTTAGTTGTGTAAAGTCTTTTGAGTTTTCCTTGTTCCTTTGTCATATTAACTCTAATTTATTTATTAAATCCATATTGAAAATACCTTATCCTATTATCTATAACTCCCTTTTATAATAATATCCCCAAAACCCTCTTACTATAAGTTTTTAGCCAAAGTATTTAACCCACGTGATTAAACAAAAATCCCACATTACAATGCCCTTTGGCTAAAAATATATCTCTATAATTATCCCTGTCCCCTATGGTAAAGTGAATCATCTTGGTTTATTACCATATAATAAAAAATATTCAAAAAACGATTTAAACGGATGATTCATATGTTTAAAACAAAAATATAACTTAAAGTTTAATTAAAACCAAACTTTGGAAATAACCATCCCGCGCGCATTTTTCACCCCCAACCTTCATAAAACAGGACTTAATTAATCCCCATGATTAATTAAGAAACAACCCCAAACAATCAAAACCCGCCCGAAATGATTAATTAACGTTAATCACATTGAACCCCCGCTTGTTAACTCACCGCCAACTCCATGTTCCGCCAACCGTTGGATCAGCCCGCCCAAGATCGACGGCTCACATCAATTCCGCTGACCATCCCCCATCCGAAAGTTAACGCGTGAAATAAAAGTGGTTTTTGAATAGTTTCGTGGCTACGTGTCAAACGTTGTATCGATTCGTTTCCATTCAGCTCAATACCGCCTCCCTCCAAAAGCAATGCGGAATAAACCGCTTACCGCCCGTCTCCGTGACTCACCTCCAGTACATGCTGACGTCATTTATTAAAAACCCCGCCACCCCGTTTGACTTTGCCAATAAACCAATGTGCCCGCTTCTTTTTCATTATCTTGTGCACAAACCAGTCTCCCATGCAACAAATTTCAAAAATCAACCATTGTAGACTGCTGACCGTTACTATTCTGAAGAAAGTCGAAGTCCAGTGTTCAAGAATTCATCTGCTATAACCAGTACCTGTTTAATCACTGTTCAAACACCCTAGTGTTGCTCATTTTCACTTGATTATGCAGTAAAACCCTTTGTAACCTAGCTGCGCCACCTGAAGCCTCTGTTAACCAATTCGAGCATGGTTTACCTCCCAAAAATCATTCTAGATTCACTCCACAGACCTCTCAAAATCAAATGAAACATTTTCGACCTCCCCTGCAAACCAATGCTTTCTTGACAATTTTTTTTGTTTTACAGGTGATCAGAAGACCACATCCTTGGATAAACAGTCTTAATACTAGTCATAAGACTTGTTTACTCCAAGAGTGTTATCAAATCTATTCAAACAGAGATGGAAGATAAAACATACAGTTGAAAGACAAGAAAAGGAAACAGGATGTGAAACGATTTACTGTTGAAACAGATAGTAAAAACATAAACTACACATTGAAGGTAAAAGGACATGGTAAAGAACGGCTAGAGAGCATAACAGTTAAAGAGTATCAGTGGTTAAAGTGTATTAGGTAAAAGTCAGAGTGAAAATTAAAATGAAGTTATAGAGCAATCAAAGGTAAAACAGTAAAAGTAATTACAGAGGCAGTAAAATGGTAAAAAGAAATGAAAATACTTTCACCAACATTGAATTTTGTCTAAAGTGAAAGTAAAATAGTCAAAAGAACAAAAAAGTGAAAAGATGAAAAACACAACAATAAGGAATATTTTTGCAGAAATTGCATGTTTTAGTCATTGTTTTACATACACTATTGTGATCAATCCAAGATGAATTTTTCAAAACTGAAGGAGGTTTATGTTCTTAAGAGGGCCATCTACAAAAACACCTCTCACTTTTCTAACAGCCATTATGGTTTTGGAAATATTAAACAATGTTAGAAAGCACTTTTTGCAGAAAATTCCTGTTAAGTCATCATTTTGCAGATAATATTGTGGCCAATCAGAAATACATTTTACAAAAATGAAGGAGGTTTTTGTGCCTAAGAGAACCATCTACAAAAACCTCTATCACTGTTTTCACAGTAATTTCATAATGAGAGATAAATGTACATCTTTACAGGCTATTTTTCAGACTCTGTAAAACTCTGTTTTACACATATGTTTACAGAGCCTATTGTGCATAGCTAGAGAGGAATTTTAGGAAAGTGAAAGAGGTTTATCTCACCAACATATTTATCTACAATAACCACTTTCACTTTTTACATATCTATTATGGATTGAGAAATAACAAGGTATCATTGGACCCCACGTTTGCAGAATTGTTGGAGCAGAATTCACAAAAAAAGGAAGCAGTTAGTGACTTGGATGCCTCATCATCAACTAAGAGTTGGATCAAATTCGAATTCTCCTCTTTGTCATCACCTATCCATAAAAAATAGTGCCAAATAGATGAATTAGTTTGAGTATCCTTTACTTAAGTTCTATTTATGTAAAATAGTTGGAGAGATTTGTGAACCAATTTTGATATTTTTTCAAGATATTTTAGTTTAGAATTTGTATAAATACTCCACTTTTGGAAGTATTTTGGGTGGATTATACTAATTTGTTGTGACATTGATGTTTTTGGAATAAAAGGTGTTTTGGAGAAATTTATTTGTGGCTTGCTGGATGACAATTTGAAGCTCAGGACTTTTTGCAGGATTCATGTGTCGGACTGCAGTTCAATAAGTCTTTCTATCCTATGTCTTAAGTTTTATATTTGTTTATAATATCATTGTGTCCATTTCTGAATACTTGACATAAAAGAATAACTCATAATTTACTTAATTGTACTCTGAGTTCAGTTGTGATTATTCTAAATGTTTTCCTCTAAATTAGTTATAAGCAACGAATTCTTAATTGCTCTTGCTTCGCTAATTTAAACATTTTGATTACTATAGTAAAGAATTCTTCACTGCTCTTTATTTGTAATCATTTCATTTCTTTCTTTTGAACATGGTGAAAGATTCTTAACTGCCTTTCATCTCTTCAAACCCATTCCATCCACTTTAAATTTTAAGGATTGTTCTCTGTTTGGCTATCTTGCCCTGCAAAGCCATCTTGTGTGTAGAATAGAAATCCAGTAAAGCCATCCTTTGACTCCATAGCCCAATGGACTGAAAATCTTCAACCTTGCCCTTAGTTGGCGAATTCCACCATTTTCAAACAAACTCTTGGATTTATAACTAGCCTAAAACTTTCTAAGAACAAAGATAAATTATAAAGAGAGAGCCCTCTCTGGATGCAGATTGGCTAGATTCTGCATCTAAAGGTTGGTTTGTGGTTAGCTCGGGTATACTTTCCTTTTCCACAACTTCAAGGAAAACCTTAGTGATAACACAAGCAAGATCAAGGATTGGCAAGTCTATAATGTTGTGATCAATGGGGCAAGTTAGAACATTCACCACAATGATGACCCATGTTCAAATCCCAATGGGAATAATTGTTGTGATTATCCAATCGGCTAGGATTTTATAACGTGTTGTCTTATTAATACATAAAACATGAAAAATGTCACTGTATTAATGTAGTTGGCTAAATCTTTGTGAGGTGTTAATTCGTGTGTGTCAGTGTACATACACAATTGTAAGTTAGCTTAGGTAAATCATTAAATTCTCAGTTGGCCTACCTACCAACTACCCTTTTGAAATATTGGAATCCTCCCAATTTGCTAAAAATAGAGTCTCCCTTTATATTTCAAACACAACAGATATAACATATGTAGTGATTTTGTTGTTACTTTAATAGCTTTTGAGTCTTTGTTAATTTTATGAGTTGTGTTGTTTAATACTATTATGATCCTGTTGTATGTGGTTTGGTTTGCTGTTGTATCAAAGTTGAAGGGTGTCATCTTACTCCATGTTAGTTAGCTATGTTGGCTTTGAGTTTTGGACATTTCTAGGCTTCTATGCTTTGGGCATCTTTGCCTTTTCTCCTATGTTGTGGGATTTTTAGCCCTTCTTCCTATGCGCAAGCATCTCAATTATTTCTCCTGATGCATTTTTCAATAGCTAATTCACAACAAATCAATGTGATGATAACCACCTTGGGCCATTCAACCCCCATAACCATTTTTAAAGAAAATTTTATCATATAAAGGCTGTAAATTCTTTTTTTGAGGAGATAATATTTTGGGGGTTTCAATACATATTTGGAAAATGAAGTGTATGCTGATCTAGGGGTTGTGTTATTATAAAGTGCCTCTTTGATAAAAAATTTTGAATATGGGAGTCATTTTGAGAAGACCCATTTACTACTTGTTATTGTGGTTATTTGTCTCTTTTGTAGTACTTTCAGTCTCTTGCTATGTAAAATAAGTTGCCTCTACCTATTTTAACTCCTCACAACTACGTCACCTAAAAATATGCAATCTTGTTTTATTGTGGAGTAAGGGCCTATATAGGTTTACTATTAGCACAACTAAAAAGAAATCATAAAAAATATTGTAAAACTAAATTGCATAACATTGTGATTAAGCATTAGGTTAATATTTATTTCTCTTCCATGAGATGTTTCATCTTGAAGGCATAGATACTCATGAAGCAAGGATGGAACTTGATAAACTATTTGGGGGAACAAATGCAATTTGTGGTACTCAATTTTAAAATAAATTAATTACTCTCAATCCTAATAATTTTGATACTATTCAATATTTAATTTCCAAGTTTAAATATCCTCGGTTTCAATTAAAACATTGTAAAAAAAGAATGAACAACTCATAAGTTAGATTGATTCCTATTCATTTTTTTTTCCCTATCTTATTGAACTAAGAATGCCTTTGTCCAAGCCTTTTGTAATGCAAATGGAGGAGGAGGGTTATGTGCTTGACACAAATTTTATGTTGCATGACATTGAGAAGGAGACAAATGAACACATGCTCTACAATCATAGGAAAAGTTGGCCATTGCTTTTCAGATAATCAACACATGCCAAAGTACTATTATCTGAATTACGAAGAATCTTCATGTATGTGGCAACAATATTCAAGTAAACTAGTTTCAAAATTATCCCATTTATTTAGTAATATAATCCCATAACAACATGCATGTTGACATACAATTTAGGATTTATAAAAGAAGATGAAAAACTAGAAAATAATGCATGATAATGAATTTTATATAGAGTTTACAATATACAACATGCACTAAACAAACTAAGAAATATTATTCTTAACAAAAACTCCATAATCAAGTGCTTCAAATATATATCCAACAATTTGCTCATAAGCTCCAATATCAAAACTATAGGGGTGAGGAGTATGGGGAGCTTGTAGGGGGCTATGTATGATGCATATAACAAAATTAATTTGAATATTATCAAAAAAACCAATCACCTTTATGTTTTGCAATCACATGTAAGTATGTTCTAATTTCCATCCCACTCTTTCCCTACTATAATATAATGTGGCTTATAAATTTTTGTTTATGTAATGAAACAGAGAGGAGTTTTGCTCATTATTTTTTATTCGTGTGTTATAATCTATGTATTTTATGATTTTATTGTATTTTAAATTATTCAACCTAAATGAGATAGGGGATCTCATTAATGGAAGATGAATAAGTACCAGGTAGGAAGGATACTAGAATACTTTGACATAATGCAATTAGGAAATTTTCTCCCTCATATTTGCGACGATAAACTCAACATAGCGGTAAGAGAGAGTTTTCTTATTGTGGAATATATCAAGAGTAATAAACAAAGCCTCATATATAGCATAATCATGAACACATTATAGGAAATGTAAAAACCATATTCCCTATCAAGGGCTATTATAACAATAATCCCCCTTTCACCTACTGGGTTGAACTCTCCTAGGTGCGATTTTGTCCAAGCAGGAAAATGAAAATATAAGTCCCCTCTAAGACAAGGAGACTACTATCTTAGATATAGCACTTGCCCCATTTTCAAAGTGTAATGAAAAGGAGAGTTTGAGGATAACATGTTTTATATACTTCACAACTTATGAGTTATGTCAAGTGGTTTTCAATGCTAAAACAATTACGTTGGGGAGAACTCATGGCCATAGTTATGAGAGTTGTCAAAATGATTAGAAAGATTAGGCCAAAAATCCGACGAGTTCCAATCTAGCTTTATATTTTAGGCACACGAACCCTATTGATGCAGGAGTATCCTAACTTCCAAATCTATCAAGATTTTGAAGACAAAGTTCAAAGAGCGGGTGTTGACATTTGTGGAGGAATTCTAATTCATAATTGAACATAATTATATTTTCTAAATTAATGAATGTATTTATAGAAAGGATAATTCATAATATAGAATATTTGAAAACATATAAATCGTTGAGTAAGAATCTACCATGTTATAGGCATGAAAGATTTTAGGAATAGATCTTGGAGAGATTGTAGGATTAACTATAAAGATGTTGGGATCTAAGACCAATAAATACAAGGAAAAGACTCTCTAGAGGATGTTTTTGAGGAACAACTTATAAAAATACCCCACACATTCGTTTCTAGCGGAGGTTACTAGAGGAGGTTGGCGGGCGGAGGGTTTTGCGAATGTTTTCCACGATGCACTTATCATCCAAAACCGCACTGGTGCGCTCGAAAATAGAAAGCGCCGGTGCGCACAAAACATTGGCACACTGGAAACCATGCACTCTGTACACACCCGCCCGGTGCATCGTATTACTATAAAGCACCGACGCTTTACATATATTCCATACCGATGCACATAAAAAACCGCGCCAAAACAGAAACCGCTTGGTGCTGTATTACGAAACCACACTGATGCATCATAAAACACGGCGCCAAAACATAAACCGCCTGGTGTAGTCATAAGACACAGCATCGGTGCGTCTATAAAACCTCACGCACTGGAACAAGGTTAAATAAAAAAAACAATTATGGCCAAAAAACCGCATTTTTCACTTTCCTCAGTGCTCTAGGGCTCTCAAGCATCAGTGCAATTTATCCTTGTTTGAGTCGCCCTGACATCGGTGCTCCCATTGCACCCATTGCATGCACTACTGTTGTGCATTTCCCACCAAGCTCTAGCTTTTGTTTTGCAAAACGGTGGGAAAATTTTCTTTTCCAAATTCTATAGCCAATATGCCTCCTCGATGGCAAAATGTATAGGTATTTTTCTTGTTTTTCCATATTTAAGTTTTTTAGCGGATTAGAATTTCAAATAACCTTAAAATTAACCATTTAAAAGATAAAAATATATTTTTTCGCGTAGTGTGTACGAGCCATTCAGCTCGCATTGGTAAGTGGTGCTTCCTGTAAAATTTACCGGTCACACGATATCTGCACCATTTCTGGGGTGGTACAGAAAGGCACACCGTGTTATTTTAAAAATAAAAAAAAAAGAGCGGTGTCGTATTTTAGCTGGCCGCACCATTGACCATGTGGAATAGCAGCAACGCGGTGCGTTGACGGAAATATCTACCCCGGTGTTTTTCAGTGCACCGCATTTGGCATTCTGATAGGGTCAACGGTGCATCCTGGTAAAATATTGTACTGTTGACTATGTAATTAGTTAGGAAGTCAGTGCGCTAACACAACTATATGGATTGGGGCATAGATTTAGTCAGTGCACTGCACTACTGAAACCATACACATTCAACGATACTTTGAATATATTCAGGTGCACCGCATACGGTGTGTGGCAAACAAACTACTCACCTAAACTGGGCATGACTGTTTTTTGTGGCGCACTCACTGGTTTGTTTTTTTCTTTTCCAAAAAAAATTATATACGTATATTCCTAAATACATGTATCCATTAGGGGAATTTTGAGGTCTAAAATGGGCCTCCTAAGAAAAATGTAGAACAAAAATAAACTTTATCACAACCAATAGGATTCAAGATGATGATGTCAACCATGGGGGATGATTCACCATTTTCTAAATAAAAGGGTAAAAATATTAAAAAATAATAAAATAATAAAACTAATTTTTCAACTCGTATTTTCAACTAATCTCCCAAAATTTTCACTCAAATTTAGAGTAGGAGTACTCGTTGGATGCGAAATTTAATTCCTCATCCAAGGAGTACCCATGTTGCATACTTTCAATGAACTCTACTACACGAAAAATGAGAAATACACAAAAAACGTGATTGTAATCACATTTTTTTTTATGTATATCTCATTTTTCGTGTAGTAGGACCCATCGAAAGTATGCAAAATGCATAATCCTTGGATGGGGAATTAAATTTCGCATCCAACGAGTACTCCCACTCAAAATCTGAGTAAAAAATTTGGGAGATAAGTTGAAAATATGCGTTGAAAAAGTAGTTATTCCATTTTTACCTCTAAAATTTGATGATGTCATCAAATATTATTTGATTTTTTCCACTATTATTTTATAATTTCCTTAGGAGGCCCATTTTAGACCTCAAAATTCCCCTAATGACTTAATAAAAAAAATTACTTAATGTGTCAATCATTTAGAGAGAAGAGGGGGAACAACAGCAACAACAGGCATAGTACTATGACATGGTTTGCCTGTGGGAGGCACGAGAGAGGGAGAGAGATGCATACACTCGCCCTATTATTGAAGCTACCGCTGGGATCCTAAGGCAGGTAGGCCTCCTCAAGCTCTATGAGGAGGCTACTTCCCTAAAGGCCCATGGTGTGTTTTTGAGACATATTATCTACAGGTGGAATTCCCATCGACAGGATTTCTAGGTTGGTCCTAACCAGTGGTACGCACCCACTGAGGAGGATATGTATTTCATTACAGGGCTATCGAGGAGAGGGGTGAATTTTCCCTCGTTCCCAGAGGTTCCAACTGGTTATGTAGCAGGGAGTCAGTTAGTGTACTCCCAGAGATACATTGGAGCATTAGTACTTCCTCCTGCAGATTTTCAGGTCGCTGGAGGTCAGTTATGTATTGGTGCATTTGGTAGTGAAGAGGTGTAGTGCCTCTCACTTATCATTTTGACTATTTCACACAACACCGGAGATGAGAAACACATTAGTTGCTCACTTCTATATTATGTTGCTTCTTTAGTACAGGAGCCACGACTTGTTAGGTGGTGTGCCATTATTTTGCGGTAGTTCTCTACAACCTTAGATAGATGTTGTGCTCATCCAGAAGGGAGGGTCGACTTCCCTTTGCTTCAAAGATTTTTTGTTTATTTTTTAGAGGTTTCCAGAGACAAATATGAATTTTTGTAACCTAATAAAGTTTAGAAAATAATGCAAATAAATTCATGTACTTTAGAATTATCATTATTTTATTATGATCTTACATACCAGAAAAAAGAACTTTATACAGTATGCCATTTCTAGCAGAGATTCCTGGGTTTTCGCCCAGTGTGTTTATCATCATAACACGTATTGATGCATCTTAGTACTAAGACGCACTGCTACTTCACAACTCTTCCACACCGATGGGTCATAAAACACTGTGCCAAAATACAAAGCTTGATCTTATGAAACAACATCAGTGCACCTATAAAACCCCACACACCAGAAGAGAGTTATTCTATAAAGTGTAGTATTGGAGCAACAGAGGGTTTGAATCATGGGAAATAATTATTCTGATGAGACGAAGGTTTGAAAAGATATAAACGAAAAAGAAACTTAGAAGGATGTAGACAGCTACAAAGCTCAACAGAGTAGAAAAGAAGAAAATATTTATGAAAAATCTGAGAAGGGTGGTCGAGAAAGCTCGGTTGAGACTGGTAGAGAACATTCAGCTAGGCCAATGATAAATTTAAGAGGTCCCATGATGGAGAACAGGAGAGCAAAGTTGATGGCAAAGAAATACCTGTCGATGCTCTAGCGACTAGCAAGGTGAAATGGTCCCTCGAAAGCAAGGAGTCCTATTTGCTAAGTGATGTCAGAGAGAGATCAATTGAGTCTCTTGAATGGGCTAAGAGATCACATGAAGGTAATGATTCTCATTCTTATAAGGATGGTAGGGAAATACTTGACAGTAGAGAAAGATCAATCGAGGCAGTCGATAAATCCAAGAGGCACCATGAAGGGAAGGATTCTCATTCCCTTAAGGACAACAAAGAAAGAACAATTGACATTGTTGATCGAGTTGGTAGGTCTCATGAAGGGAAAGATTCTCCAAAATGCATTTAAAAGAAGCTGGGAATATTGTCCGAGCTTCGGTTGGTTTACATAAACTTTTACCAGCAAAGTTGACATCATATAAAATCATGTCTTCGACTTTCAATTGAACCTGAATGGCATCTCTAACTTGTCTGAGTTGTGGTCCTGTGGATAACAAGGAATATCACATGGAAGGTACCCAAAAATCCAAATTTTTAAAAGTATAGGTGAATTAGCACTTATGAAAGAACGAAATGATGAAAAAAATGCGAACAAGATAAACTTGAGGATTCCCTGGTTCCATTTGTTATTGAAAATGATGCTCTCTCTGGATGAAACTAGTAAAAATTCTACTTTTATTATAAATGTAAATCCAGTCACCATTTTTGTGGGAAGAAAAGCATAGATATATGCAACTACCATATTTCCACCTGCAAATTGGTTTCCCATTGGAAAAGCTAATGTAATAGCCCATTTTTCAATGCCTTTCCTCTACTCAACCGTATACTCATTTTCTATAGGAAACCATTGCCTCCACATGTAATAACTGCATTTTCTAATCAAAAATTTGTCTTATTCTACTAACAAATGTAGAATGAAGGACTTGTGTTCATTTCTCCCAGAACATTCAAGGTCAGTTTCTCGTAAAACGAATATTGTATAAATTTTGTAAAGATCAAGATAGAAAGCACAAAGCAGAAAAGAGGAAATTGGATGCCAAGATGGAGGAGGAAATTAAAATGAGAAAGCAGATCATGGGTCAACAAGAAGATCATGGGGCACCTTTTCTTGTTGCTGGTTAATGAAAGGTTCAATTTTCTTTTTCTAAAAGAAGAAGATGTGTAGTTTTGAAAAGAAATGGCCCAAATATTTTCAGCAAAATGTACATTTCCAACATGTCTAATTTTGGTGTACACATGTAAAAGTAATTTCAGTGCCTCAACCACAAATCGGTGCTAATGTATAGATAACTAGACCGGTGCGCTCTAGTTACTATGCACTGGTGCGCTTTAGTTACTATGCACTGATGTCGTGTTACCAATGGAGGCACCGGTGTGGTGCTATTAAGTTACACACCGACGACGAATAAACGCAAATAAAAAAATCACACCTCTATTTTCTTTAAGTGAAAAAAAAGTGGAAAATTAAAAAATGGGTAGTAAAATATTTTCGAAAATCTAATTTCATAAAACAATTCTTTAAACCCTAAACACTTTTCATAATCTCACTATTTTTGCTAAAATTTCCAGCCAGAGATTTGTAGGACACATACCTAGAGCAAGAGAGCATGAGAGCACTGTGGAGCAGTGGAATACATTCAAATAGAAGTATTTAGACAATCAGAATTCAAACCTCTGGTGATTCAAACCATGTAGCATAGAATTTCAAATGATCTCGTGATTAAATTTGATTATTTTTTTTACTTTTTCTACATTTTTTTTACATTTTCTACAGTTTTATCCATTTTTACCCTAAAACCTTCATTTCTTTGTTTCTTCCCTTTCTTCTCCTTGTTTCTGTGATTTCAGAATTCGGGATTTTCATTTTAGATTGAAATCCAACCCATGGGACGACTTACATAGTCAGATCCCAATCCATGTCGCCCCTTGCATGAATTTTTGTAAAAAATGGATTTCTTTTTTATCGGTGCATCCTGTGTAACCGAGCACACTAGTAATACAGTGGACCAGTGCGTTGTATTATACAACACACCACGAAAGTACTATGTAATAAAAAATTTAAAAACCATTTTTTTAAATCATTGCACCATTTCTAAAATAGTGCACTGGTGTGCTATGTTACGAGGATAGCACCGTACGGTATATTACACTTTTTTGCGATGAATTTAGAATACCCCCACACACCATACGATCTATTATACTATTTGTGCGGTGTGTTTATAATAACCCCACGCACTGACTTCTGTGCATACAACATGAAAGGCACACCGGTTTTTTGAGATTTATGTTTTACGTGAAAAGTTGACAAATTATTTATAAATATATTAATGAATGATATCGTACAAGTTTCAGATTGATAAAGAAATGACTCATGAGAGATCAAGTAAAAAAAATACTGATAACACATTAAGAAAAGAAAAAAAGGAAATTTCTTTGTAAATTCTTTACAAAAGTTATTAGTTTTTAACTATATATAAGTTTAACTAATATGTATTGTTTACTGTTTATCACGTAGAGCCACAAAATGGTGAAGCTCGATAAGATTATTTTTGATCTAGGACCAGAAGAGATTAAAAGCTTGATGGAAAAATTGCAAAAGGATGAATTAGGTGAATGAAAAGATATTATCGATCCAATATGAGTTTCATTTTTTAATTTTCATTAATAATATACTTAAAATTATTAGATAACATGTGTCAAATAGTTTATTAATTCACATATGTTTAATTTTCTACAGGGACCAACAACTCAGAAAAGGAATGTTGTTCTAAGAAAAGAAAAGAAATAGAACATGTAAATGAAAATGAATTGCTCCTTAGCTCATCTGGAGTGGTGCTGGAGGTTAACAAAAGGGGGAAAAACTTTTACGAAAGTTTGAGGGATCTAGTGGAATGAATGTATAGACGTTCGTTGCACTTACAATACAAAAAACAATCTAATGATTCCAAGAAATTTTTTTATCTAAAATACAGGAAGAGTTTCCAGGGAATTGGTCTATGAGACATGTCATACTTTTAATAGTAAAAACGTACAACAACAAAAAATAAGGAATGAAAAAGTAATATTCCTTTAAATTTTTGTCTAGAATTATTTATAAATATCAGTTTTATTATATTTACTTTTCATATATCAATATGAAAATTAAATAGTTTATTGTCATGTTACATTTTCAGGAAGATTATGAAAATATCAAAAGATGAATGAGCTCATATCAGAAATATTCCAGTAGGAATTTCCAAAAAGGTGTATAAGGAGATTGTCAAAGAAATGGAAAAAATTGCATCGCGGGAGGAGCCATCTCAACAACAACGTGCTTCAAATGTAATATGTAATAATTGAATTTTTCGATCATTAGGTACAATAAATAAACAATTTAGCATTAAATATTAATTTTCAAGAATTTTCTTATAGAAAAGAAAAGAAAATGGAACTCATTCAGCACATAAAATAGGACTACAAGGAAGAAAAGGGTTGATATCTAAGTTTGTGAGTAATTGTTACTTCCTTATAACAACTGAACTAGATTTCATTTTTGTATTTTTAAGTTGTTTTACAAAAATCATCATTGAATGTCTTCAAACAGGTGCTAACATACAAAGAAGAACCATCAGACGAATTGATTGAAATTGGGTTAAATATGGGTTGTCAGTATATTTTGGCATATCAGAAATTAATTGCAGAATTTGTAAGCATATATCGATCTTGTTTTACTTACATCCATCTATATTTAATAGAACAAAAAAATATTTTATATTAAATATATGATTTGTTATGGGGTATAAAACTTGAGGGAAACAAAGTATGGAACTACGCCAACAGATGAAATTTTTGAAAGATGGCATGGTACATGGTTTTGAAAGAATGTGTATAGTTTAGGAGTCAATTGTTGCTATGGTACGTCATTTTTCTTTTTGATTTACATTGATGTATATTATTTAATATTGCAATTTTAATTATTCTCACCAATGTATATATGCTCATTTCAGTTTATTTTTATGTTTGTAGATGGAAGGTGAAGAAGAAGAAAATGATCAACACCATGAAAAAAACATTCCTAAAAATAACCCAAGTCATGGAAGTAGCTCTAGCAGTGACAACAGTTCAAGTGAGGAACGATGATCACTATGTTTGGATATCAAAGCAAGGCGTTGTATTTTTTGAAATATTTGTCTGTGAAATCAAACATTTTGTTTAATGTAATGGACATAGTGTCCCAGTTGAAAGACAAAGGGATACCAATAGCTATCCCATTTTATACGACAAAAACTGTCTTATTCACATATATATAATAAAATATGTTTTAATTTTTTCTATTGCGTTCTCCATTGTCGCTATTGCATTCTCCATTGTTGTTCTCAAATGAACAAATAAAAATTTAATTCATATGAATATTTTTATAAGATATATATGTGTCAAATTTTGATGAATAATGAATAAATCACAATAATTATGATACGATATAGAAAATTAATCCAAACATCACATTCAAACGCATTAATAAAAATTTAATTAAGATAAATATTGTTAAAAGATGTGTCGACTTTTTATGAATAGTGAATTTACAAAAATCACAATAATTGCACTGTCACAGGTCGATGTTTCTAAAAAATACAAAATGAACACTGATGCGTTTGTATGTTGTATCACACCAGTGTGTTTCTATGACCTATGGGCACCGCACAAATACCAAAGCCAATTAAAAATTTCAGTGTGTTTGTGCGATACAACAACCCGGTATTTTTATTTGAGACTATGCACTGGTGCATTTGTACAATGTATGGGCACTGCACAAATACCAATACCAATTATAAATATCGGCATGTTTTTCTGATACTATGCATCGATGCATTTATATAAGTCCATGCACTGGTGCATTGAGATGACCTATGGGCACCGCACAAATCCCAAGACCGACTGGTATGGCTCCATGCATTGTATCACCAACACTGCACTCTGTGCGGTTTTATACCTTGACAGACCAGTGTAGGAAGCTTCAACCGCCCCAAGGCCACCATCTAGATGACACGCATCGGTGCATCGCAACCTTAGTAGCGCACCGATGAAAAAAACATCTGTAATAACCTGTAGCCACCCAATTTTTTTAGTTGTGTTGAGTTTCCATTAAAAAATCTGCCAAAACCTCCGTAACCATAAATGGATTTAGTAGCAAATGTTTTTTTGACAATTTTGGCCAATTTTATAACACTAAAAACCCCCTTTCTAACCTCCACTAGAGGGTCTTTTCCTAGTAGTGAATCTATTTTATTTCTAAATTCTATGTATGATTATAAGCCTATAAGAATTAGGAGGTAGAGAAACATAGAGGAAAGGAGGGACAAACAGAGAATACATACAAATAATGAGTGTGAGAGGATTAAAGAGGTGAGGACTGCATATTCCCATATCATATATCAAGTCATGCATAATATATATTAGAAATGATTAAATAGAAAAACATATTTACATGATTTTTTATTGATGTAACATATATTTTTAAATGTTAATGAATGATTGATCTAATGTTTGTATAACCTGGAGATTATATACAATTCTTGTGACTAAAATACGAATACAAGGTTTTGGTAATGGGTTGGTTTTGCATTGATCAACAACTATAGGAAATTGTAGTGAAGAGGATTCAAACATGTCAATTTGTGAACTCAATTTGTATGCGATTGCAAAAGAAATCAATGGAAAATGGAATTATATGACAAATTGGTATATGCAATAGTGTTGTTCAATTCACAAAAGGGAAATCATTCGTAGTGAAAGTTAAGTCTAGGAATGGATGCTCTGCATCAATGACATTGATTGAAATCATGTTTGAAGAATGGAATCGAGTTCCTCATATGTAATGAGCATGAAAAACAGGTGACCAAAGTAATGAAGGAGAATAGGCGTTGACGGATAGAGGATACGTTGAACAACAGAGCAAGTGAATGATTTCATGGTAAAATATAAGTCTTGCATGTTAGATCATTGACCAAGGCATGGTCAATCAATGCGTTGGGTTCGCTTCAAAGTTTTTCCTTGGTGTGGATTGTTGTAATTTCTAGACCAACTGACCTTTAATAAAATTATTTCATTTATCATTAGGAAATTCCCAGGGCAACAAGTTTTTATAAAGGGACAAACAGGAATAATAACTTGACTTATGCATATCCAAGTCGACAATTCAAAGAGTGTAAGAAATGAAGTGATTGAAGGGCATCATAAAGGTGCTAATAAATTAAACTCATCTTGTTAAATGTGCCCTATAGCACTAGCAGTTGGCAAGACTAGTTACATGTGTGGTTTCATAGATGTTATAGCACCATAAGAACACTGCAATTGAAGTTGTGGTGAGGTTGTGTTTCTTCTTGGTACAAGCTATTAATATTGATATCTAGGAAATAAATTAATAATGTACCAA
Organism: Pinus albicaulis; assembly: GCA_034641835.2. Classification (NCBI taxonomy): domain Eukaryota; kingdom Viridiplantae; phylum Streptophyta; class Pinopsida; order Pinales; family Pinaceae; genus Pinus; species Pinus albicaulis. Next base: position 1,504,459,924 of record CM076581.1, on the reverse strand, counting down.
ATAGGGAGTTGTTTAGAAGGGAATTCAATCTCAAAGGTATATCTTCGATATCAAATATTAAATGTATAGGTAAATATGTGAAACAATTAGGAAAGAGTTCTAACTATCATCAACAACCTATAGAATGTATAGATATGTATAGAAATATCTGGGAGAAAAAATATGTATATCTATCCTGGTTAATTGTGTGAAAATGTTGGTCTCCTTTTGAGGTTTGCTAAACCATCTATGTTCATTTATTTCACCATTACAAATTTGCTATTTTATAATTATCGTCTATTCACTTTCCGAGATTTGTTGGTGTACATGGCTTACACTTGGTGAATAAATTTGTTTGCATAAATATTATATATGAAGTTACAAATTGTTTAGAACATATGATTCTACAATATAACTCGAAAGTCAAATCGCATGGATTAGTAGCCTTAAAGAAACCTTGTGTGGGCCCCTATGCATTAAAACCATATATTTTGACCTTTGTTTCTAATATTGTAACAACTCCCACTACTATTTTTTTTTTCTTCTGTCAATGCTATTTCTGGTTCATTATACTATTCTGGTCATTATTTTTGTCCAATTTCGACATAACTAGTCATTTACTACCTTCATAGTGATAGTCATTATAAGGTCTGTCTTTATTTTTGTTTTTTAGTTCTTAGGAACTAGTTAATTTGTTCTCTTTTATCTAACTTATTCCTATTCATTAATATTTAGAATTATATTTATTTTACCCTTAATTTTACTATATCCCTTATGTCGTGGGATACATTATACATGTCCCCAACATTAATTTTATCCTTTCTCAATTCAACTTTATAAATTAATTGACTTCACCATTCCATTCATATACCTTTTTTTATACATAGGGTATCACTAAATGTCCCTTTACATAAATTTATTTATGTTAACTATTACAGCTATAGCTTACCACTATACTAATCCTATGAACTTAATAATGTGCAAACCTACCATTCATTAAGGAGCTCCAAGTCATATTTCAATCTTTACCATACAAGACATATGATTTCAATCTTGACCATAACCAAATGTATGGCTTGATTGCATTACCATCATGTCACACCATTTCACCATTCTTGGTGCATTAAGGATTGCGTTTGTATAAATTTTAATGTAGTGGTGGGTAGTTTATTTAACTACCTATGGTATTCCACCGCAAGGTTAAATAATAAATACACATTACTATTTACCTCTGCCTTACCTTATCCTATTTCATGAAATTTAAGCAAGGGTACTATCCATCACATGGCTTCACGTGATCATGATTACTCCTCTTGGCCACCTGCATGCTTGAGATCTAATGCAATTTAATGGTGGATATTTTGTCCCTCAAACGCTAAGGCTTTTGGACTACTCCTAGCATTATGCATTCGACATTTCATTTGGTTTGGCACTTGGGCCGAATTTCCTCTAATGGCGGCCAAGGCATAGATTTATGGTAATTTCTTGCATTATTGTGAGGATTTTGTTTGAAACCGGAGGAAGTTCTCATGTTTGCCTCTATAATGAATATTTTTCTTCTATTTTCATAACTGGAGGTGAAAATTTCAGTCATGGCTCGCTTTAGCCTCTTTTGTGGTTTGAATTCTGGAACAAAGGTTCTAAGAATATTTTAGGTGCATCCTACCCTATCATTTTTCTTTTCGTTTCAAATTTTCGAATATGTTATCAGGGTTTCATCATTGTTCTTCCATTAAATTCGAATTCTTGCTTTTTTTTCCTCTGAAATTGGTTATTTCACTTTCTTTCTAGAACTGTATCTGGCCTTGAAACCTTACACTAGTTCATGCCCTGCTCATAGTTTCATAGTTTTATTATTTTATGTTTACTTAGAATTTTCTTAGTTACAAACGATTCAATTTGTCTGCCAAATTCTTTAGTTTTTTTCATTATTAAACTGAAATAATTTATGGGTTTACTTTCTCTTTCGGTTTCATTTACATCATTCCCCAATTTGACAAATCCCCACGTCAAAATTTTCAAAACCCCTGTGATATCATTTGATTGAGTTTTTATCAACTTAAAATTTGTTAATACGTCTTGAGGAATACCCTGTATTACTTCTTGTTCTAGCTCAAAACTTCTCCCTCCTTTCGTTCTATACAAATTTAACAATTTTGAATACAAAATGTTCAAACCCTGGTTATATATTCAAACTCGTTTTTTTTTTTTTTTTTCTATTAACATACTCATAATGACTTCGTTTTACTTCTTTAAAAGCATGATTAATTTACCGCATGCAAACAATATATATTTTTTGTACTATATTCTTTCTTCTCCACGTTTCCGATGCAGAGAATTTATATATATTTATGTGGTACTAAAATTTCAATGTTCTTCATTCTTAATTCTTTTACGCAGCAAAATAATGGTATCCTTATATTCAATAATTGGATAATTATTTCCACAGCGACAATTCTGATGTCAGTATTTGTCAAATGAATATAATTTATGTGTTCCTCTTTGTGTGAACATTTCAGTATAATGTCGAATTTACAAAATTTCTCTTCGTTACTTCACAGAATGCATTAAATTGTGTATCTATTATTTTATTTGTTATAAACAATATGTTGCCTCTTTATATATGAGGGGCAGGTAATTGTAGCGTATTCTTATATAGGTGGTCAGTACCTACAAATTTTTTACTATGGCCACAATATGAAATTGTTTATTCAATTATAAGGAAAATCTATGTTTCAAGTTATAATTCGGTGTATATGCCTTGCCCTTCTCTAAACGTCAACTCATATAAATTTAATTTATTCTCTCTCACTAATGAATTTTGGTAATAATGGCTAACCAAATCCATATAGCCAAAATTTGAGATTTTCCTTTTCCAGAATTAAAATAAATTTGTATCTCTAGTAAATCATTATAGCGAATTATTTGCTATGTCACTTATTTCCCAGATAATTGTTTTTATTCGCAATTGTCCTGATTGTTAAATATCTATTTTATACCACTATTCTGGTGGTAGTTGTCCTACATTTCATTTTCAGAATACTATTCCAAATTGAAAATTCTACAGAACATTCACCAGTTTCTTCAAACACATGTTTGAAAGTCCCCCTTCTGATTTTTATTATGGTTATTCTCCTTCTACAAGTAATTATGCATCTTATCCAATATTCTCATTTGACTTTTATGAAAGTAACACTTTTATTTTTATTTTTATTTTCTCAACTAAATGTACTGTGTTCAAAATTGGTTCATCAATTCTACAAACCTATACATATCCTTCTTCCATGTTTGTTATACATTCAATTTCAATAATATATAAAAGTTCCATTTATTATATTTATTATTCCATCTTTACTTATAATCCTTTTTATTGTAGGTGCAAGGAGGAATATTGGAATTTGAAGAGAATTTTATAGGTATTCTCTCTCACAATGTATAATCTTCAATTTTAGATTCAATTTTCAAAATGAAAATTCTAACTTAAAGTAGATTTTTCACTTCAGGTTTGATATGCTATCTTCTACAATGGTGATAGTCATTGTGATTATTAGTCGGAGTATCTGACAGACAATATGAAAATTTTTCAGGCCGGTCATCAGACCAATGGATACCCTTCCGCAATCTGCTCCACTATGCATATAATAATTTTTTTATCTGTACATATTTCTATGAATAGGACTATGATGAAATTGTAACATCATACTGTACAATTAAATCATAATTAATTTTGAACATTTTCATCCTCAATTCCTCTGGAGGATTTTGAATGGACCTTTATGTATATGGAAGTTAGACAATACAGATCTTATGGTTATCTATATTATGTTATCACATGTGTGGTTTAGTTTTGTATGATTTTATTTTACTATAATTTCCACTTTATAAAAAATATGCACTTTTGTTTTACTTTCATGTTTGAAGTTTATATCAACATAGAATTAATTCAGATGTGTATCTTAATATATGATATCATCATAGAAATAATTCAGATAAGTATTTTAATGTATGATATCAGCATAGAGTTATTTCTAATATGTATCTCATTGTAATATATCAGGATTTATTATACATGTACAATAAATTGTCAGTTTAGTTCCATATTTTAATTTGGACTTAAACAACATATTAAGACCCTGGGAAAGGGTTTAGAGATTCTATCTATTTATCCCCTAAACCCTACCAAGCCTATGTAATAACAAAGGAGACTTAACTATATTAATTTATAGTTGAGACTCTGTCAAATACATATGGAAATTGAAATTCTAAAAAGGAAACTACATAATACGCATAAAATCTATGGGTTTAATTTACATAAAATCACATTCCAAAATCATACAACAAAACCAAAATTTTTGATTTATAATTTTCATTTCCCTTCTGAGTTCAATTTCAGATTTATTATAACCGATAATAGTACGCTTAATGTGAATTTCTAATATACATAAAATTTACACAAAATGTACATACCACTGTATAAAATTTGTTTTTCCCCCAACCTCGAGCTTATTCCACAAGTCTTCCCCTAGCAGAGACCAATTATTTCATAGCTTAGAAAACAAATTTGTCACAATAGCTATAGATTATTTAAGATTTCTTTCCCTCAGCTTGTTTCCATAATGACGTCTCGTTATTTTGGGATGTTATTTCCCTTAGCCGAGGCTTTTCTTTTGTTTTTTCCACAAAAGATTCTTTTAAAACTAGCTTTTCCTCAGTACAGGTTTATTCTTACCTCTTCTTAGTAACTTTCCACTTTACTGAGGCTTTTATTATACCCTTTTCCCATCTAATAATTTTTACTTATTTCATTTTTCTCCAAGGATTTCTGGAGAATTTTGGGAAAGGCTTAGGATTTTAGTCAATACCCAAGGATCATAATTCTTGGTCTCAATTTACTCTTGTCTTTATACAATAATAAAATTTCACATTAATTTATTAATGTCCAAAATTAATATGTCCATACTTAATTTTACCTTAGGTCCACTTGAACATTAGTTTATTCATTGTTTATAAAATATGAAAAATAGGGATATTACATAGCCCCCCTCTAAAACAAAAAGACCATCCTCAGTGTTACATATCTTTTTGTTTATTCATTAAAATGTGATGGGTATTTTTGTTTCATCACATATTCCCGCTCCCAAGTAGCTTTCTTAGGTGAAAAGTGCTTTCATTGCACTTTCACCTAAGCTACTGTTATATTCTGGAGCATGATTTCTTCCCTCTCCAATATACGAAGTACTTATGGAAGAAAGTCTCCTTCTGTTTCCACCTGTATCACAGTCTAGTCACTCACATGAGTAGGGTCATGTACCTATTTCTTCAACAATGAAACATGAAAAATATTATGAACTTTCATATGACTAGGTAGAGCCAATTTGTAAGCTACTGGCCCCACTCTCTCCAAAACCACAAAGGGTCTGCAGTATCAAGGTGCCAACTTAGTACAACTACCGACATGCAATATAATTTTGTGAGGTTTAATTCTTAGATATACATGATCTACAACTTTGAATCCCTTTCAATTCTATTCTTATATGCATAACTCTTCTGACAATATTGAGCTACTTTAATATTTTGTTGAATTCTTTTCATAGTCTTCTCCATCTCATGTAGTGCTTCTAGTCCAAGGACTAATTTGTCTGTTGGTTGAATCCAAGTGAGCAGAGTGTGGAATTTTATGCCATATAGAGCTTCAAAAGGACTCATTCTAATGGAAGCCTAGTAACCGTTATTGTAAGAATTTTTTTCCAAATGTAGAAAATATTTCCACTTAGTGGGTCAGTCTCACATACATGCGCATCATGTCTTCCAATATATGATTTTTTCTCTTTGTATACCCATATATTTGAGGATGGTAAGTTGTACTGGAGTTCAGCTTTGTACCCATTCCTCCAAACAGGGATTTCCAAAATGCATATATAAATTTTGCATCTCTGCCAGAGATAATCCTTTTTGGGATTCCATGGAGTTTAAAGATTTTTTTCATGAATACATTGGCCACTTGTGTTGTCCTGAAAGTGGATTATCACATGAAGAAAGTTGGCTTCTTTGGTTAAAGTGTCCACTACCACCATAATCGAGTCATGTTGGTACTTGGTACATGACAGCCCTGTAATAAAATATATTGATACCACTTCCCACTTCCATTCCAGAATATCAAGAGGATTAAGTAGTCCCATTGGATGCGGATGTTCCTTTAGCTTGTTGATAATCCAAACACGATGCCAAGTAATCAACTACCTCCTTCATCATTCCTGGCCAAAACATGTTTTTCCTCAACGTTGCTATCATTTTTGATAACCTGTATGACCTACATAAGGAATCTTATGGTATTCATCTAATATTTCATTTTTCAAATTCAATACATTAGGAATATACAATATTTGCTTGTATCTTATCAGTCCTTGCTGATTTATAGTATATCTTGCAATTTCAGCTTGCTGTCATTTTTTCTGCAATTTTACATATTGAGGATATTGTAACAATACACCCTGAATTTTTTCTTCCACGTCAAATCTTACACTACTACCTGTATATGTAAAAATTTGATGAGAATGTTTACTTAAATCATAAAAAATTTGGTTTTCTTTTCCTTTTATGTGTTTGATTTCCATATCAAGCTCACTGAGGAAATCTAACCACCTTGCTTGCCTGACATTTAAATCTCGTTGGGTAGAGAAATACTTTAAACTTATGCGATCTATCATTAATATCAATTTATTTCCCAACAGATAATGTCTTCACATTTTTAGTGCATGTATAACAATGGCAAGTTATAAGTCATATGCTGCATAGTTATGTTCATGTTTCTTCAATTTTGACAACTCATAAGCTATTAATGCATTGTATTGCATCAATATTCCTCCCAACCCTTCTATACAAGCATCAATACACACTAAAAATTCCTTATTTGGATCAACAATTTTCAATATAGGTGTAGCAGTTAATTTATATTTTTGTTGTTCAAAACTATCTTGGAAATTACCTGTCCACTCAAATTTCACTCATTTTGTCTGCAATAATGTGATGGGGTAAGCTAATGCATAAAATCCTTCCACAAATCTGCTGTGATATCTGGAAATACCCATGAATGATCGTATTATTGGTACATTGTTGGGTACATGTCAATTCAATATTGCTTGTACCTTTTCTGGATCTACCACAAATCCATCCTTAGAAATGACATGTCCCAGATATTGAATCTTGGGACCGGTTTGAAGAAGTCACATTTGATGATTTTTTCATATAGTTGACGTTCTCTAAGGTTTTGCAGCACAATTTTAAGATATTCTTGGAATTGTTCTTCATTTTTTGAGTATACCGAAATATCATCTATGAACTATAATACAAACTTATTTTAATTTTTATGTAGAATGTTGTTCATCAACACATGAATGTAGTAGGGAAATTTGTGAGTCAAAAGGGTAAAACTATAAACTCATAAGGTTCATATCTAGTTCAGAAGGTTGTCTTATTGATGTCTTCATCTTTAACCTGGAGTTGATGATAGCCAATTCTTAAGTATTTTTTTGAGAATATGGTGGCTCCTTTTACTTGATCAAATAGATCATCTACTGTTGGAAAAGGATACAGGTTCTTGATGGTTAACTTGTTTAACTATCTTTAATCTATACACATCTGGAAGGCGTCATCTTTACTTTTGACCAAGAACACTGGTGCTCCCCGTAGAAACACACTTGGTCTAATGTATCCCTTGCCTAATAACACTTGTAATTGAAGTTTCAACTCCAGTAGTTCATGAGCACTCATTCTATATGTTGCCCTAGAAACTGGGGTAGCTCCCGGTACTAACTCAATAGAAAAGTCAATGTCTCTTCGAGGGGGAAAATGAGGGATTTCTTCCGGAAATACACCCCTGAACTCATTGATTTCAGGTAAGTGTTCTAAATAATCATTTTCTATTGGCTGTCCCAAATCCTCAACCTAGACATCATATACTTGACAACCTTTTCTTATTGTCCATTTTAATTGTAATGCATAAATCTGCCCGACAGACATTAATTTTGGTTTTCCTTTAACTACTACATATTTTCCTATAGATTTTTTCAACTAGAAGATCATAAGATCCTAAAGGAAGAATGTTTAATTGGAGCTCTGTACTATATCCATTAAAATTTACAACAGTTTTGGAGAGTTTATGAGTAACTTTACTTTTTTTTCCTATACCTAGCTACACCAACAAAGAGTGATGAAATTTTTCTCTTTTTAATTTACATTTTTCCACTATCTGGGGGCTGATATAACTTGAATTTTCTCCTGGATCAATTAAAACAGATACAGGTTGGTCAGAGATAATACCTTCAATTTCAATCATGCTTGATTGATGTTCAACTTGTATATCCTCTAACGCTACACTGATCTGGGGAATATTTCGAGCAATATCATTCAATGTAGTCACTTCTCATACTGCTTGAATATTCTGGATTGTACGAGTGTTGTGTGGGAACTCCCACAAAAAATGAGGGTCTCCACACCCCCATCATTTCAATGGTTCTTTGACTTTTACTACCCATTCTCTTTTTTTGTTTATTTCCATCAGCTTTGAACCAGTGTGGGAATGTGCTTTATGATTTTCCCTACTCTTATTAAACTTTTCTCAATGGTGTTTTTCTCCAAAATTCTCCAGATAAGCTCGTTTTAATCTTTTTGTGCTTGCTTATACCTTCCCTTTCTCTTTATTCTGCTAGTTTTTCAGCTGATCATTTCTTCCTTGAAGTTGTTGGTAGCACAATCATGCTTTTCAAACAGATTCATCCATCATATTAGGATTATCAAATTCAATTATTTATTTGTAGATGTGTTAGGTCCCTATATTACTAGTATAGTCCCTTATTGTTATTAGTGTAACCCCCTTATTGTTATTATTGTACCCTTGTAACCCCCATTTTGTTATTATTGTGCCCTTAAATTATTATTGTTAGGTCCGCTAGGATTACATTGTGGCCCACTAGGATTACATTATGGCCACATGGACTCCTTTATATAGAAAGGAGGTTTTGTAAATTGTATCATCCAAGAATTGTTCATTTATGTAATGTATTGGAGGTTTCTGCCTCGAAGTGGCTTATTTCTAACGCGTTGATATCTCTTTTCTTCTATTTTTTGGAGCTGGTTACACAACATTTGGTATCAAAGGTTTGGATTCTAGGGTTTCGTTGCTCTTAACAGGTCATCGTGGCATTTTTGCTATAAATTTTTTTTTACAAAGTTTTAAAAGCTGAAATTTTTAGGGCGCGAAGCCGAAATCCCAAGGAATATCATCTAAGAATTTTAGAGCTTGTTTCACAATATTTTTGGAGATATGATCTGTGGAAGTTAGGTCTTTTTTCAGGCTCCTAAAGAGGTCATCGTGGCATTTGCGCTATAACTTTTTTTCTAAGAAGGTTCAGAATATGAAATGTTTAGGGTGCGAAGCTGAAATCCTAAGGAAACCTATCGCAAAATTTTAGAGCTTCGCTCACAAAATTTTTGGAGATATGATATGTGGAAGGTAGTGCTTTTTCAGGCTACCGAATTTCATCTGAAAGAGGTGATCGTGGAAAACGTTCAATAACTCTCTCTCTGAGCCTCGGATTGGAGTACCGTAAAAAGTGGTGGCAAGTACACAAAATTTAGTTTCTTTGCTATCAATTTCAGAGGCTAAGGAGGAAACATTGACATGTGGAAATTCGTAAATATTCGCTCTACTGAACCAGTCCATAATTAGGTCATTGTGGGAGATTGGACATAACTTTGTCTTGGAGAATCCAATTTAGGTAAGACCTGTGGCATTCAAAAGATAATTAAGAGGGCTAATTTAGTGCTGAATTTCAGATATTGAAGAGTTGTAATCACAAAGATAATCCAATTTCAATATCAAGCTCCTCAAAAGCAAGAAAAAGGTGTGTATTTTTTTCCAAAGTGCATAAGTCTTGTTTGAAAAATCAATTTGAATTGATTCCAAGGGCATGTTGTAGAATATATATCAGTATTTGGTTCTAAAAAATGCCCCATAAAAATAATTCAACACCCATTAAGCCTTCAGAAGGCTCTACTATGACTCATGAAGATGAAGAATTACAACATGATCTATCAAAATTACAAGAGCAAGTGCACCAAATTTCGCTCTCGCAAAGAGCAGCAAAAAATGAAATGGAAGTTTTGAAGGCATGGAAGCAAAGATGGATGGTGTGAAGAATAATATGGATGGTTTGAAGAAAGGCGTGGAATCTAAGATAGATGGCATGGAAGCTGGCATGGAATCTAAAATGGAAAACATGAAGAATGATCTAAAAGCAGACATAGAAGGTTTGATAAAGTTGATACAAGAAATGTTTCCTAATGGGAAAAATATAGTAGAGGAAACTCATGATGAGAACAAAATAAATTTTAATAGTGATTTCATAAACTCTAATGTTGGAGGGAAGAACCACCATATTCCAAAAATGGATATGAGGAAGTTTGATGGAAAGGATCCTGTAACATGGATACTACAGATGGAGCAATATTTTGATCTCCATAATGTGTAAAAAACACAAAAGGTATGCATTGCAACTTTACATTTAGAAGAAAATACATTTGTATGGTATCGATGGCTTTTCTCCTGTAAAAAAAACTATCACTTGGTCAATTTTTACAAAGGAAATGATAGCACATTATGAGGATACAAAGAGCAACACCTTCTTTAGCCAATTGATAAATCTCAAACAAAATAGTTTAGTGGGGGAGAACATTGAGGACTTCCAAAAATTGAATATAAGGGTAACTGATATTCCAGAGGAACACAGGATTGATCTCTTCATAGGAACTTTAAAGGATAACATCCAACATGAAGTTCATGTTTTGGAACCCGATTCATTGGAGAAGGCATTCAGGTTGGCAAGAAAAATTGAATGTAAAATTATGGCGACAAGGAAGCCTACCACTCACTTCTATAAAGAAGGAAGTGTTTATACGCCTAGATTTCCACAACCTACAAGGTTGACACCACAACAATTGGAAGAAAAAAGAGCAAAAGGGCTTTGCTACAGTTGTGATAGAAAATAAACTAAAGGTCATAAGTGTGCTGAGAAGAAATTATTTTACATAGATTGTGAAGAGGAAGAAGAAAATGAACAAGAAGAGGATATACACCAGGAACCAGCCATAGAAGGGAAAGAAATGAATCCGACCATGTCGTGTAATGCACTGGCAGGAATTACCACTCAAACTCTCAAGATAGAAGGACATATCAAGAAGAAAAAGGTAATAGTGTTGATTGATTCAGGTAGCACCCATAATTTTATTCATTGTAAGGTAGCCAAGGAATTAGATTGTTTCCTATACCCAGCACCAGAATGTCAAGTGATGGTTGCAAATGGAGGAACTATAAATTGCTCTGGAAAATGCCATAATATCAAGCTAACCATGGGGGAATATTTATTGACTAGTCCAATGCTTTCCATTCCTATGGGAGGTGCTGATGTTGTACTAGGAGTACAATGGTTACAACCGTTGGGGACAACAGATTTTAATTTTCAAGAACTTTTCTTGAATTTTTTTTTTTCAGAAGGAATGGAAGTTGAATTATGAGGTATTGCAGGGAAGTCAGGAAATATAATAAGATCTAATGTCATGACAAAGCTTCTAAATAAATAACAATGAGGTGTAATTACATAATTATGCTCACTAGAAGTTCCAACATCAAAATCATCTATTTATGTAGATCTCCAACAAGTCTTGGACAATCATTCCAAGGTGTTTGAAACTCCCAAAGGACTCCCACCTATTCGTGATCATGATCATGCTATTCATTTTATTCTGGGAAGTGTTCCTCCAAACATCAGGCCTTATGGATATCCTTATGTCCAAAAGATTGAAATTGAACGTATGATTGCAGAAATGTTAGAGGCATGTATAATTCAACCTAGTCAAAGTTCTTTCTCTGCTCCTGTAGTATTGGTACACAAGAAGGACGGATCATGGCGAATGTGTCCAGATTATAGGAAGCTCAATAAGCTCACCATTAAAGATAAATTTCCCATTCCTATGATTGATGAATTATTGGATGAATTACATGGAGCAATTTATTTTACCAAGTTGGATCTTTGTTCAAGATATCATCAAATTAGAATGAAGACTGAAGATATTCTAAAAACAACATTTCAAACTCATGAGGGTCATTATGAATTTTTGGTCATGCCTTTTGGCCTTACCAATGCACCTTCTACATTTCAAGGGTTGATGAATTCCATTTTCAAACCCTTCCTTAGAAAATTCGTGCTAGTATTTTTTGATGATATACTAATCTACAACAGGTCTTGGAAGGATCATGTTCAACATGTTGACAAGGTGCTCAAACTATTGTAGGAGAAACAATTATATGCAAAAACATCCAAATGTTTCTTTGGAGTACAAGAGGTGGAATGTCTGGGTCATATTGTATCTCACGAGGGTGTTAAGGTAGACCCTAACAAAATTAAAGCCATTAAGGAATGGAAAGTCCCCACAACCATAAAGCAGTTGCGAGGATTTCTCGGGTTAACGGGGTATTATCGCAAGTTTGTTAAGAATTATGGGATAATATCAGCACCTCTAACAACATTAGTGAAGAAAGATGCATTTTCATGGACTCCTGAAACAACTAAGGCCTTTGAACATCTTAAAGAGTCAATGTGCCTAGCACCAGTCTTAGTTATGCCAGAATTCACAAAAACCTTTATTGTGGAATGTGACGCCTCAGGAAATGGAATTGTTGTTGTTTTAATGCAGGAAGGAAGACCCATTGCTTTTGAAAGTCGTCCAATCAAAGGAAAGTATTTACAGAAACCTATTTATGAGAAGGAAATGTTAGCAATACTACATGCACTAAAGAAATGGAGAACTTACCTAATAGGAAGACACTTCAAGGTAAAAACTGATCATAATAGTCTTAAACACTTTTTGGAACAAAGACTATCTTCAGAAGAGCAGCAAAAATGGGTCACAAAGATGTTGGGTTATGACTTTGAAATAATCTACAAAAAAATGAAAGCTTAATGTTGTTGCAGATGCACTCTCAAGAAAGAATGAAGAGGTGGAAGCATTGCTTTGTGCCATTTCTATTATCCAACCAGATTGGATAACTGAAGCAAGAGATGAATGGAAAAAGGACAAAGATGTATGGATACTCATTCAAAAGTTGCAGCAAGATCCTAGTACATCTGATACATTTAGTTGGAAAAATGATTCCTTATGGTACAAAGATCGCTTATATCTTTGTAAGAATTCCTAACTAAAACAAAATATTCTTCTGGAATTGCACACTTCTCCTTTAGGAGGACACTCAGGATTTTTAAAAACTTACCACAGGGTGAAGAAAGAATTTTTTTGGGATGGCCTTAAATCTGATATTCAAAAGTTTGTGGGGGAATGTTTGGTTTGCCAGCAGAATAAAGTGGAAACAATTAAGACCCCAGGACTTCTACAACCTTTATCCATTCCAAGTCAACGTTGGGAGGAGATTTCAATGGATTTTATCACAGGTTTACCTAAGTCCGAAGGAAAGAGTGTCATGATGGTGGTAGTTGATAGACTTACCAAGTATGCACACTTTTGTGCATTATCTCATCCATTTAAAGCAAGTACAGTTGCTACTACATTTATGGACAGAATTCAAAAGCTACATGGAAGCCCGAGGGTTATTGTGAGTGACAGAGATCCCATTTTTACTGGAAATTTTTGGATGGAGTTATTTTCTTGTTTGCGTACTCAATTAGCTCATAGCTCATCTTATCATCCTCAATCTGATGGTCAAACTGAGATAGTAAATACATGTTTGGAAGGATATCTTCGTTGTTTTGTATCTGATAAAAAAACACAATGGGTCAAGTGGTTACCTCTCGCTGAATGGTGGTATAACACTTCCTTCCATACTGCAGCAAAAATGACCCCAGTTATGGCACTTTATGGATATCATCCACCATCCATCACATCATCTTTAAGGGAAAATTCGAAGGTTCAAGCAGTGGAAGATCACATCGAGCATCAGCAAGAAGTTCTCCAACTCTTAAGGGATAACCTGAATTTGGCACAAAATCGAATGAAACAACAGGCAGATCAACATCACAGCGAGAGAAGTTTTGATGTAGGAGATTGGGTATTTTTACGGCTACAACCATACAAACAAATGTCCCTCAAGCAAGCTGAGAAGGATAATAAATTATCGCCAAAGTACTATGGTCCTTACAAGGTGTTGCAAAAGATTGGTACTATGGCATACAAATTGGAGCTTCCTGCTTCTTCGCGAGTACATCCAGTTTTCCATGTTTCATGCTTAAAGAAGGTTATAGGTGAAAATCTTTCGGTTCAAACAATATTGCCAGAACTTGATGAGGAAGGAAAAATCATATTGGAACCTGAAGTAGTCATGGAAACAAGAACTCGACAGCTACGGAATCGATCAATTTCAGAGTATCTCATCAAGTGGAAGAACTTACCCACTGAAGATTCTACATGAGAGGATGAGAAGTTTATACAGAAGCACCCAGAGCTACTCAAGCGTTGAGGACAACACTTTTTTGAAGGAGAGGGGCATGTTAGGTCCCTATATTACTAGTATAGTCCCTTATTGTTGTTAGTGTAACCCCCTTATTGTTATTATTGTACCCTTGTAACCCCAATTTTATTATTATTGTGCCCTTAAATTATTATTGTTAGGTCGGCTAGGATTACATTGTGGCCCACTAGGATTACATTATGGCCACATGGACTTCTATATATAGAAAGGAGGTTTTTAAAATTGTACCATCCAAGAATTGTTCATTTATGTAATGTATTGGAGGTTTCCCCCTCGAAGTGGCTTATTTCTAAGGCATTGATATCTCTTTTCTTCTATTTTTTGGAGCTGGTTACACAACAAGATGGTAGGTAGGAACTTCAGAAATCGTTGTACCTTGGATTTTTATTCCCTTATGTAAGACACATAATCAAGTAAGTTTGTGAATTTAGTCACAAATTCATCAATAGTGAGTTGTCCAAGCCTTATCTCATGAAATTACTTCGCTCGGTCATCATAATAGTTCTCACTAAGGTATCTAGATTTGAATTTCTCTTTAGATTCTTACCATGAGACAATTTTTTCGTCAATCAAGTGTATAACTTTCGTCTCTTCCCACCAAAGTGTGGCTTTACCTTGTAGTTGGTAAAATTCCAATCTTGCTTTTAGATTACTTTCGTATTCATATATCTAGAAGTATTTGACCATGTTCAAGAGCTAGGCTTCTACATCCTCTTCCTTCTCCCCATCAAAAGTGGGAGGCTTCATTTTGCGGAATTCCCCTTGCAACTCCTTTTTATTTTTTGACTTTGAACCATATTATTTCCCACTCTTAGACCTATATGAGTTGGGTTCTATTTCTGTTATCTTTATTTCGTGGTCTTCACTATAATGGGTAGGCCTGGAGGTTAATTCCCTTATCAACCTCTCTTAGTCATTACTGGCCTGCAGCAACCATTCATTTCTAGTCCTTAGTTGAACCATTTTTTGGTGAAGATTCTTTATAATTTCCATCATTTGAGCATTTGGATTTGGTAGGGCACCTCTACCCCCCAATTCTATGTACAACTCTTCTTTTTCATTCATGACATCAACTGTAACTTTTTCTACAATTCAATCTAATACATAGAAATCAATTAGTTTTCACCCATAAAATGATTTTGACAATAGAAAAATTTTCCCTATGTTGGGACCCATAAGCCTAGAGTTTTTAACATGGGCTCTAATACCACTTGTAACAACTCTCACTAACAAATTTTCTTTTCTTCTTTCAATGATATTTCTCGTTCATTATACTATTCTGGTCATTATGTTTGTCCAATTTCGACATAACTAGTCATTTACTACCTTTGTAGTGACAGTCATTATAATGTCTGTCTTTATTTTTGTTTTTCACTTCTTAGGAACTAGTTAATTTGTTCTCTTTTATTTAACTTATTCCTATTCATTAATATTTAGAATTATATTTATTTTACCCTTAATTTACTATATCCCTTATGTCATGGAATACATTATACATGTCCCCATCATGCACTTTATCCTTTCTGAATTCAAATTTACAAATTAATTGGCTTTACTATTGCATTCCTATACCATTTTTTATACCTAGGGTATCACTACATGTCCCTTTACATAAATTTATTTATGCTAAATCTTACAGCTATAGTTTACCACTATACAAATCCCATGAACTTAATAATGTACAAACCTACAATTCATTAAGGAGCTCCTAGTCATCTTTCAATCTTTACCATACAAGACATACAAGACATAGGATTTCAATGTTGACCATAACCAAATGTATGGTTTGATTGTGTTACCATCGTGTCATACTATTTCACCATTCGTGGTGCATTAAGGTTTCCATTTGTATAAATTTTAATGTAGTGGTGGGTAGTTTTTTTAATTACCTATGGTATTCCACTCACAGAAGAAATAGTAAATACACATTACAATTTAATTCTCCCTTACCTTAATCTTTGTCATGAAATTTAAGTAGGGGTACTATCTATCACATGGCTTGACGTGATCATGTTTACTCCTCTTGGTCACCTATATGTGAGAGATATAATGAAATTGAATGGCCGAGATTTCTTCCCTCATTCCCTAAGGCTTTTGGAGTACTCCCAACATTACACACTTGACATTTCATTCGGTTTGGCACCTAGGCCAAATTTCCTCTAATGGTGGCCAGCGCATAGTTTTCTAGTAATTTCATGCATTATTGTGAGGATTTCATTTGAACCCAGAGGACGTTCTCATGTTTTCCTCTGTAACGAATATCTTTATTCTATTTTTGTAACTAGAGGTGAAAATTTCAGTCATGGCTTGATTTCGCCTCTTCTGTGGTTCGAATTCTGGAAGAAATGTTTTGAGAATATTTTAGGTGCATCCTACCCTATCAATTTTTTTTTGTTGCCAATTTTCTAATATGTTATGAGGGTTTCATCATTGTCCTTCCACTAAATTCAAATTGTTACTTTCTGTTCCTCTAAAATTGGTTATTTGACTTTCTTTATAGAACTCTATTTGCCCTTGAAACCTTATGCTGGTTCACACTTCATGAACACACAGAGCTCCAGCTTGGGTGAATAATGAGGTAAGGGTTTACCCTACTCATAGTTTCATAATTTTATTATCTTATGTTTACTTATAACGTTCTTAGTTCAAAAGGATTCAATTTCTCTAACGAATGCTTTGGTTTGTTTCCATTATTAAATTGAAATAATTTATGGGTTTACTTTCTCTTTCGGTTTCGTTTACATGATTCCCCAATTTGATAAAACCCAACGTCAAATTTTTCAGAACCCCTTTGTTAGCATTTAATTGGGATTTTTTCAATTTAAATTGGGTAATACATCTTCAGGAATACCCTATATTACTTCTCGTTCTAGCTCAGAAATTCTCCATCTTTTCATTCTATATGAATTTAACAATTTTGAATATGAAATGTTCAAAACCTAGTTATATATTCAAACTCATTGTTTTTAATTTTTTTTGTCTATTGACATATTGGTAATGACTTCATTTTACTTCTTTAAAATCATGACTAATTTATTGCATGTAAACAATATATTTTTTTCGTACTATATGCTTTCTTCTACACGTTTCCGATGCAGATAATTTATATATATTTCAGTGGTACTGAAATTTCAATGCTCTTCATTTCTAATTCTTTTACGTACCAAAATAATGGTACCCTTATATTCATGAATTAAGTAATTGTTTCCACACCGATAATTTAGATGTCAGTATTTGTCAATGGAATATAATTTATGTGTTCCTCTGTGTGTGAACATTTCAGTATAATGTCGAATTTATAAAATTTCTCATAGTTACTTCACATAATGCATTAAATTGATTTTATATTATTTTATTTTTTATAACCAATACATTGCCCCTTTGTATATGAGGAGCAGGGAATTGCAACATATTCTTATATAGGTTCTCAGTACCTACAAAATTTTTACTATGGCCACAATATGAAATTGTTTATTCAATTACAAGGAAATTATATGTTTCAAGTTATAATTTGGTGTATATTCCTTTCCGTTCTCTAAAAATCAACTCATAGAAATTTGGTTCATTCTCTCTCGCTAATGAATTTGGGAAATAATGGCTAACCATATCTATATAGCCAAAATTTGAGATTTTCCTTTTCCAGAATTCAAATAAATTTGTATCTTTAGTAAATCATTATTGTGAATAATTTACTACATCACTTATTTTCCAAATATTTGCTTTTATTCGAAATTTTCCTGATTTTTAAATATTGATTTTATACCACTATTCTAGTGGTAGTTGTTGTACATTTCATTTACAAAATAGTATTCCAATTTGACAATTCTTCAAGACATTCGTCAGTTTCTTAAAACATAGGTTTGAAAGTCGCCCTTCTGCTTTTTATTATGGTTGTTCTCCTTCTGCAAGTAATTATGCATCTTATCCAATCTTTTCATTTGACTTTTGTGAAAGTAACACTATGTTTTTTTCTTTTCTCAGCTGAATGTACTGTGTTCGAAATTGGTTCATCGATTCTACAAACCTGTGCCTCTCCTTCTTCCAGGTTTGTTGTACATTTAATTTCAACAATATATAACAATGTCATTTATTTTATTTATTATTCCAGCTTTACATACAGTCCCCTTTATTGAGTACAAGGAGGAATCTTCGAATTTGAAGAGAATTTTACAAGTATTCTCTCTCAATCTATATACTCTTCAATTTTAGATTCAATTTTAAAAAATAAAATTCAAACTTCAACTACATTGTTTGCTTCAGGTTTGATACGATATTTTCTAAAATGGTGATATTCATCGTGATTATTTGTCAAAGTATCTGAAAGACAATATGCCAAATTTTCAGGTCAGTCATCAGACCAGGGGAGACCCTTCCTCAATATCCTCCACTATGCATATATTAATTTTGTTATTTGTACATATTGCTATGAATAAGACTATGATTAAATTGTAACATCATACTATACAATTCAAACATAATTAATTTTGAACATTTTCATCCTCAATTCCTTTGGAGGATTTTGAATGGACCTTAATGTATATGGAAGTTAGATAATACAGATCTTATGGTTATCTATATTATGTTATCATATGTGCGATTTAGTTTTGTATGATTATTAGTTTACTATAATTTGCACTTTACAACAAATATGCACTTATATTTTACTTTCATATCTGAATTTTATATCATCATAGAATTAATTCAGATGTGTATCTTAATATATGATATCAGCATAGAAATAATGTAGGTTTTAACCCTGAACAGAAATTATCTACACACGAATCTAATAACAGAAAATAAACAATAGCAAGAGCATAAAACATAAAACAGATAAACACAGATATTCTCCCCTGGATCCCAAATCGGGACGACCAGCTTGATTTTTCATTATATTCCTTTTAGTGTTACAACACACATATATATACATGCCGAAGCATACATAAACCCCAATCCATAAACCCTGGATTAGAACATAACCGTAGTTCCCTTGACCGGATCTACAAAAATACCAGGGGCCGAAAACCATCGTACCGCAATACCATGTGCAAAACCATGCACAAAACCATGGATGCGGACTACCCACCGGAAATTAAGGACCAAAAATTTTCGCCAGGGCGCTACCCCAGATCCCGACAGGGGGGGCTACCGCCCCCCCTGCGACCCCCCCATTGCGCCCAGCGCAAAGGGGGGGCTATCGCCCCGCCTCTTACCCCCCCGCGCGTGCTTAGTCATGGAAAGAATATAACACATACCCAACATTCTCCCACTTGTTGTTTTCTTTCCACGGGGGGCCATAGGAGGGCTTAGTCATTGGCCCAATTCTTCAACACCCATTTTTTCTCTACACCAAGAGAACTTCTGAGTGCTCATAGACTTTGTCAATGCATCTGCAACATTCTTCAAAGTGTCCACCTTTACCAGCAAGACCCTTTTAGCCTCAACCATATCTCTAACAAAGTGATATTGAACATCAATGTGCTTTGTCTTTGAATGATAAGCAGGGTTCTTAGCCAAGAAAATTGCACTTTGGCTATCACAGTATATCCTTATAGCTTGTTGTACAAACCCCATACTTGAACACAATCTCTGCAACCAAACTGCTTCCTTGCTTGCATGAGTGGCTGCTATGTATTCCGCCTCTGTAGTTGAAAGAGCCACTACAGACTGTCATTTACTCATCTAACTGACTGCGTCTCCAAATAGGCTAAACACATACCCACTTGTAGATCTTCTTTGGTCCAGATCTCCAGCCCAGTATACATCAACAAAACCATGAATTTCCAACATTCTTTCCAATCCTAGTCTTCCCTGGTAGCACAAGCCATAATCACTAGTGCCACGTAAATATCTGAAAACCCACTTCACTATTGTCCAATGCTCCTTCCCTAGGTTTGACATAAACCTGTTCAATACTCCCATTGCATGTGCAATGTCTGGTCTAGTACAGACCATTGCATACAGCAGGCTACCCACTACACTTGCATATGGAACACGAGACATATACTCCTCTTCTTCTTGTGTCTTGGGACACTTTTCAGCAAACAGCTTTACACTTACAGGAATAGGAACATTCACTGGTTTACTATCCTACATATTGAACCTCTGCAATATAGTCTCGACATACTTCCTCTGGTTTAACCAGAGCTTCCTCTTTGCCCGATCTCTCTTAATTTCCATGCCCAAAATATAGTTTACAGCACCCGGATCCTTCATGTCGAATTCGGAGAACAGTTGGGTCTTCAAATCTTGGATAATTTCTTTGTCATTTCCAATCAACAACATATCATCCACATATAAGACCAGATATATAACACGATCACCAATTAATTTAAAATAAACACAATGATCTTCCTGTCTTTTGGTGAAGCCAAGTCCCCGTATATAGGTATCAAATTTCTGATACCACATCCTTGGTGACTGTTTTAACCTACATACCAGTTCTTTCTTACCCTTCACCATAAAGCCTTCAGGTTGCTTCATGTAGATCTCCACTTCTAGATCCCCATGAAGAAAATATGTCTTCACATCCATCTGTTCTATCTCAAAATCAAATGCAGCAGCAACAGATAAAAGTAATCTAATAGAAGTAACCTTGGCAACAAGAGAAAAAATATCACCAAAATCAATTCTCGGCACCTGGGAATAACCTTTCGCTACCAACCGAGCTTTGTATTTCTCCACCTTGCCTTCTACATTCATCCTCTTCTTAAACACCCATTTTCTCTCCAATGGGCTTCCTTCCAGCTGGCAACTCCACCAAATCCCATGCATCATTTTTGTGCAAGGATCCCATTTCATCAACCATGGCCTCCTTCCATAGTTTTCTATCCTCTGAATCTACTGCCTCCCTGACAGTTATGGGTTCATCATCAGTTATAGTTAAGGCAAAACCTGAACAGAAAGCAGATGGAATATACCTTTCTAGTTGCCTTCGTTCCCGAACTGATCTTCTCAAAGTTGGAGTTTGTGGCTCTTCATCTTCTGAGTCTTCTTCTATTGTAGAGTCTGATTCATCCTCCTTTCGCTCAAACTCTATCTTCTCAGGTTCCTTTGGTAGGACTTCATGTTTAACAACATCTTTCACTTCTCTAAACACCACATCTCGGCTGTACACAACCTTCCTTGTTTCTGGGTTCCAAAGCTTGTAACCATTTAAACCATCCTTATACCCAATAAAGATGCACCTTTCAGATTTATTATCCAACTTGGTCCTTTTCTCCTTTGGAACATGTACATATGCATCACATCCAAATACCCTTAGATGTAAAAGAGAAGGTTTCTTACCAGTCCATACCTCATGTGGGGTCTTATCCTCCAACACTGATGAAGGTGATCTGTTAACCAGATAGCATGCAGTCTCCACTGCCTCTGCCCAGAATTCTTGTCCTAAACCGGTACCACTGAGCATGCTTCTTGCCTTTTCCATCGGTGTTCTGTTCATTCTTTCTGCAACTCCATTTTGCTGCGGTGTGTATGGAGTAGTCTTCTGTCGTGCTATACCACACTTCTTACAGAACTCTTCAAATTCATTCTTGCAGAACTCCCCACCATTATCTGTCCTCAATGCCTTTATCTTCTTCTCTGTCTGGTTTTCCACCAGAGCCTTAAATTCTTTAAATTTGTCAAAGACTTCAGATTTCTTCCTCAAGAAATATATCCATGTATTCCTTGAAAAGTCATCTATGAATGAAACATAGTACACAGACTTTCCCAGTGACAGAACTGACACAGGCCCAAACACATCACTGTGCACAAGTTCTAATATCTTGTTTGCCCTCTTAGCACCAGAAGGAAAACTCACTCGATTCTACTTCCCATATACACAATGTTCACAGAAATCGAAATCCAGAGAGCAATTAGACATACCTTCTACCATACCATTTCTATGCAGTATCCGAAGGCCCTTCTCTCCAATATGTCCAAGCCTTTGATGCCATAGCATCGTCTTTTCTCCAGACACAGCTAGGCTTTCTGTCCCACTTTTCAGGAACCACATAACTATTACACCCATCAATAATTGTGCTACCTTGCAGCTTGTATAGAGTTCCAGTTCGAACTCCCTGCATTAATACCAGTGTTGCCCAAACCATCTTGCAGGCATCTTTCTCGAACACTGTTTTTACACTTGCATCATCCATCTTGCTTACAGAAATCAGATTTCTGGCCAATGTAGGAATATGCAGAACACCAGGAAGTGTTCTAATCCTTCCACCTTGCAGCTTCAGCTTGACCTTTCCACGTCCGACGATTCCGGCCTTCCTATCATCCCCTAGGAAGACATCACCACCATCATATTTCTCATACTCGCAGAACCACTCCCTATGGGGAGTGAAGTGAAAGGATGCACCTGAGTCAATCAACCATGTCTCATGATCTACATGTGTATTTGAAGAAGAAGCCAAATACACATCCCCACCTTCATCCGAGGTGGTTTTTGCCTCTGCAGAAGGACCTTCATCGGATCCCTTTCCTTTCTCAGGAGCTTTAGATCTGCATTCCTTTTTGTAGTGCCCTTCCTTTCCGCATTTCCAGCACACCTTTACAAACTTTCCAGGAGATTTAGATCTCCCTCTAGATTTAGATCTCCCACTCGAAACCTTATTCTTGTTTCTATTCTGGGACCTTCCTCGTACAGATAAGGCATCTCCATTCCGACCCTCCATATTTCTCCGTCTCATTTCCTCCGATAGCAAGGCTGAGACAATGTCATCAAAGTTAAAGGTAGTTGTATTTCTACCTATTTCAATAACCAGACTGTCCCACGAGTCTGGTAGAGAGCACAACAAACTGATGCACTTATCTTCATCTGAGATTTTAATATCAACATACGACAACTGACTTACCACAGTATTAAAGGCATTCAGATGCTTTGTCACCGAGTCTCCATCCTTCATCCTCAGGTTATACAGCTTTTTCTGCAGGAAAAACTTATTCACCAGAGACTTAGATTGATACAAATTCCCTAGCTTGTCCCACAAGGTTTTCGCCGTAGCTTCCCCAGATACATTCAACAATACTGAATCTGAGACACATAACCGTATTGTGCTCTTAGCCTTCCGATCCAGTTTCTTCTAGTATTCATCTGACATTGCCGTTGGTTTAGTACCTAGATCTACCGCGATCCACTGATCTTTATCCACCAACAGATACTCCATCTTGAGCTTCCACAACTCAAAACTCTGACCATTAAATTTCTCGATCTCTATCTTCCCACCGCTCGCCATCTTCTTTCACAGCAAGAATCGATCCTACAGATCTCCCACTAAACAGGGTCTACCTCAGGCCCAAGCAAAAAAAAAAAAACCCTCAGCAGCAAAGGCGTCCCCTTGAAGCCGAAACAGCTCTGATACCAAATGTAGGTTTTAACATTTTAACCCTAAACAAAAATTATCTACACACGAATCTTATAACAGAAAATAAACAATAGCGAGAGCATAAAACATAAAACAGATAAACACAGAGATTTTCCCCTGGATCCCAAATCGGGACAACCAGCTTGATTTTTCATTATATTACTTTTAGTGTTACAAAACACATATATATACATGTCGAAGCATACATAAACCCCAATCCATAAACCCTGGATTAGAACAAAACCGTAGTTCCCTTGACTGGATCTACAAAATACCAGGGGCCGAAAACCATCGTACCCCAATACCATGTGCAAAACCATGCACAAAACCATGGACGCGGACTACCCACCGAAAATTAAGCACCAAAAATTTTCGCTGGGGCTACCGCCCCCCCTGTGACCCACCCATTACGCCCAGTGCAAAGGGGGCGCTATCGCCCCCCCTCTTACCCCCCCGCGCGTGCTTAGTCGTGGAAAGAATATAACACATACCCAACATTCTCCCACTTGTTGTTTTCTTTCCACGGGGGGCCACAGGAGGGCTTAGTCATTTGCCCAATTATTCAACACCCATTGTTTCTCTACACCAAGAGAACTAATTAAGAAATTTGTTCAACCATGGAAACACGAACAATTGACACCATTTCCCCCATTTGGAAACGTGAGTGACAAGGAAATGGACAATGAAGTGGCTGTGATTGACAATGATTATGATCGTGTCTCTGATATGGTTAGAGAAGGTGATGTCTTCGCTGTCATTGCACCAGAAAATAATCAAGAAAAAGTGCATTATTATTTATTACGATGCACTATGTCTAAATCCACGATGTTGCAAGAGTATAATGATCCATCAAATTATACATACCCAATCGGTTCAATGGTGTTAATGGGACATTTCTTTGAAGAAGTAAAGAAATGTAAAGATCATATTATTTTTCAAGATTACTAGCCAGAGGTTATTTATGCCCAATATAGTCACTTGGTCATAGCAACTCGACTGCAGTTGAAGCAAGTGAAGAGTAGAAAAAAAAAACGACAATGGAGGTTATCGATAGATGATCATGATGCCATTCTAGAAAATTTGCCACTAGCACATTTCATATGAGTGGAACACATTGTTCAAGATGAACAATGAACTTTGATTCTAGGGTTAGAACATATAATTGCTACAATGCATTGGACTTTATATAGTTTAAGACTATATTGTGGATTGCTTGAACAAATAAATTGACATGTGGATGCTTAGATGTGTGTTGGTACGAATAATATATTATGATCTACTGGATTAGGGTGCTTTGCTAGATAATTAATATATGGTGATTTAATGTGTCCATGGTGATTTAATGTGTCCATCATGTTTACTCCTAGATGATCTTAACTCACCCATAATCTACTGGATTAGGGTGCTTTGCTAGATAATTAATATATGGTGATTTAATGTGTCCATCATGTTTACTCCTAGATGATCTTAACTCGCCCCTTTTTTGTATGGATATGATGGTGATCATGATCGATGCTTGAAACAATCAGATCGATGCCAAGTTAAAACCATAATCTACATGCTTGAAACAATCAGATCAATGTCAAATTAGATGCCAAATTAATGGGAATGACTTGCATTTCACCTTATGTTTCACCTTTGAAATCAGACTTTGAAAGTTTGATATTATTGTTTTAGCATGTTTCTTATGGTAAATTAAATGTTTATCTTGATGTCACTCGAATGCCTATATCATAGCCTATTATAGAAAATTTTTATTTGAGTTTCCCTTCCTCGGAAACCTTTTTAAACACCTAATTATCACTTTGACCGATTATCTACATGCTTGAAACAATCAAATTGATGCCAAAATAATGGGAACGGCTTGAATTTCAGGTTATTTTCACCTTTGAAATTAGACTTTTAAAGTTTCGTATTATTGTTTTAGAACTAAGTATGTTTCTTATGATAGATGGTTATCTTGTTATCACATGAATGCCTATAGAATAACCTATGCCCTATTGAAAGGACTTATCAGGCTTGCATAAAGATAACTCCTTGCTATTGTTGCTTCATCTTTGGTTAATCATAATGCTGAGTCTTATATGAGTTAAATCAATGCATGATTTTCCAAAATGACCTAAAAACAAATTCCAAACATCAAAGTTATTTCATAACAGTTCTGTGCATTCCTGACACTGGTATTTCGGTTGAGTTGTTTGCGAAATGTTGAGGTGACTTTTATTATAAATTTGAGCTAATCTTCACTTCAAATATAATACAAGATCTATAGATGGAAGCTGACACTAAACACTAATATATAATGTTACTTGTCACTACCTGAATCACATATCACTAGTTATTTTGACTTTCTTCATCATCCTTTAATATCACTGCTGGGTTGTTCTAATCACTGTATCTTATATGCAAGTGAAATATCTCTTCATGGAATACTGTAATGCTGATAAATTTATTTTTCTCTATTTTTTCTGTGGTCTATGCCTTTTAGTGCCCTCACATAATGATGTGTTGCATTCTTAGTAATTTTGAGGCTTATAACATCGTATTAAAATTATCAGAATTTTCCATTACGCTTTGTAGTAATGACATTACATTGACATACTCTCTTCATTATTGGATCGATGCAATTTGGTACAATTTGAACATGTTGGGTGTTTGTTTTAAAGGGTATTTCAGTTGTTACTTGTTCAAGGACAAACCCGTAACATGATTTTCATTTCTTAAGCTGACTGCAATGAGTAGTGTAAATCATAATGCCTCTTAAATTGTCTTGAATCACTCATTGTTTCAGACATCAATGACAACATTAAGTAAATGAATTATTGTTGAATGTCTGAAATGCATACTTCAAAGAGTTTAGACCTACACATGGTTTTCACACATTTCAAATATATGTTTGGCTTGCCTGATATTTGGATCCTTGGCTATCCAACTAGGACTAAGACTTTTACCTTTAAATGAGAGGTTGAGTTGCAACACCTCCCACTTACAACTTGCTTCTTAGTCCTAGGATGAATTCATCTCCAACCCTTCAACTATTAAAATTAGGTTGAAAAACATCATCATCATTCTAAGACTCCACATGTGAAATCCACTACCATTAAATCATTCTAAAAGCCTATGAGATTTCCATTATAGTGACTGTGCACATTTTTCTATCCTTCAAACTCTTTAGAACACTGCTCATGCCCAGAAACTAATAAATGTTTAATCTCTCTAACAATTCCTTACAGATTTATGGAAATGAAACAATTTTTTACAAATTTCTATGACAATATCCCAAAAAAATTCTTATAACTTAAACATAATTCTCTTTAGCATCTTTCCATCTTACTTTGCAGCATCTTGAGCTTACTTCAACATCATTTAGCTTCTCCCATCACTTTCCTTGCTCTAATACCATGAAAATCCCATGACACTACACAACAGTTGTATTTTATCACAAGCCATATATTTATAATGCATCAAACTTTCCATTTAACTATTGATGCTAATCTTCTCCTATCCTCTTATCTAGTTGCATTCTTCTCTAATTGCACATCCACAAACTGCAGTCATTTATTTGTTTCAAAGATAAATTGGTCATTTGTTTTGATTCTCGAAGGTAATTCCTAATTATCTATTTCCTATATTTAGCTACTTCTATTTTAACATGAACAACAAACACTGAAAAAGGAGAGCTTTCTAGAGCTAGAGAACATCGCTAACGCACTCAGAAGTAGAAAGGAAGAAGAAAGGAAGTCATCCTAATGTCAACAAGTGACAAAATAGTTCAATGGTCCACTATAAAGTACATCTTGTAACAATAATAAGGGTAAACCTTACACAGTGTAGTAGAGATAAAAACCTTATAGAGACCACTCTTAGAAATAGGCATTTCCAATAATGAAGATAAAGGGAAAAACCTACACGATATATGACAAAAAAAAAGTCTATAAAAACCAGTCTTAGGAAGAGGCATTTCCTATGATGAAGGTGATGAGACAATACCAGATGGTTGAAATACCATACTTGATATGAGACCTTGCGACAATATTGGTATATCATGCAATTGAGTTTGTTGAAAATACCATACTTGATAGGAGACCTAACCATGAGTTTGTTGCACACACAAGCATGCCCTAAGCCACCAACCATGCATCCTCAAGTGACAATGTCCACATGTGTGCTTGTGTTGCATCATTTGGCAGCCTCAAACCTATTCATCCCCTCCCACCAATTAACCCTGTGATTTTTGCAACCCCTGTCATGAATTAACCCTGTCTTTATTGTGCGTTCTTGGGCAAATCAACCCCATTTTATTGCCTTATTCTAGCCGACTTAGGACATGTGTTAAGAGTATCTTTCATCTACATATCAACTCCTGCTTTAGATTTTCCATGAACATCCATGCATTAGCACCACTACAAGAAAGCACATTGCCTTCAAATATTGGCACAAATTTGTAAAAGAATTATACTCGATTTCAACACAGTAAAAAATGTATAATAAACAAGAAAAAAAACATATATTTTAGTCACCTTATTTGTGATACTCACCACTTGTCATAAATTAAAATGGATAATAATAAATATTAATATGAGGTTCATCACTACACAAATTTTTCAATCTGAATAAAAGAAATCCATATTGTACTGCCGAAACTCGATTTCCAAAATATATCAAATATTTTCAGTCTTGGTTTCTGCCAATTTTCTGCAAGACAAGACATAGTAAATAGCAAGGCTACGAATAGATTCCTCTTATTTGATCTCATTAGGCTTATAGCAAATTTTAAATCTCACTAATTTGTTCACTAAACCTTCATTTGTACAAATTTGGGAACATTCAATAAATCTTTCCAACTGTATCATATTGTCAGCTGCCAAGCCTGATCACATTTAACTCTGTTTTCAATTTCTTAAGCTACTCAAACAATCTTAAAGCTTCCTCTCTTTCTTTGCATAAGGATTGTCGTTGTTCAATCTCAGCTTCAAACCCAGTTTTCCTTGCTTCTAGTGTGGCCTTGTGATCATCAATGAGCTTTTGGATCTCCTCCTGCAATAACAACAAGATTATTATGGAATCCCATCAAAAATTAAAAAAATAAAACAGTATTTGAAATCACAAGATAATTACAATAAAGAGCATGATACTAAAGTAAGAATAAGGAACCGGAGCTGCTGGATCCTGGACAAAGTGCTTGCATTGATGAACAGTAAGAAAGGTAAAGTATTCTCCTATTAATCTTATTTCACATCAGAATACAATAAATGCATGATGCTACAATGCTTAAAATAAATGTTCCAATTTAATAAATCATCCACACAGATCATTTTTAGAAGAAACTCACATTCTCCATACTGACAAGTTTTTCTTGTAAGGCATACAACTCTTCTTCTTTCTCCTTAATAACAATTTCTCCTTTAGCAACATCCTGCACAGGGGAGGAACAAGTCACCATTGACATAGTGAGTTGTGTCAAATTCAACATGCAAATTTAAATAAGAGTTGTGTCAAATTCAGCATGCATCGGGCAAGTTAATGTTGAATAGTCATGTACCTCACGTTTAAACCATTTTCTTTGATGAGGTGAGTTTGACTTTAAGTACAATCCCAACTTTGCAAACTCTCCTATATATATATATATATAGTGTTGTAATTGTAATCTTGTGATCAAAATCAAGGGTTTCATTGAAAAATTGCATGGGTATAACAATGCAAAGTTGGAGGGTTCAGATTATTAAAAATAAAATAACAAAGATAATATTGTTGTAAGATTCCACATAAGAAATAATTGAGATAAGATAATATTGCTGTAAGATTCCACATAAAAATAATAAAGTTTAGATAATATTGTTCTAAGATTCCACATAAAAATAAAAAGGCTAGGCTAGATTGGATGAAATGGTTAGATGCATGCACTATAACTCCCAGCCTCCACATAAATACTTTGAATCCACCAATATTGATCATTTATGGAATGACGAAGATACATGTGAGTGTGGCCACCCTTCATTTTTTAAAATATGTATAGAAGTATCTCGGTGTTTCAATCTTGTGCAGTAGTCGTCATGTTTCAACCAGTAATTTCAAAATCTAATTTTCTGTAAATCATCACTAAGAATTCACTATTTGCAAGCCTGATTAGTAGCATGCAGGTGTTTAAAAGTCACAGACCATGATCATCAATGTTGAAAGTTAACGTTGCATTCTTTAGGATGAGCAGGAGACTCTGATCTAGCATAAATTGAATTAATAATGCACAATGTTGTATGAATTCTAATTCTAAAAATTATGGAGCTGATCTCATGCTAGGAAATTAGCCATGTAATACAAATTATGATGAAAAAAATATGGACCCAACCTAATTAATTATCCAATGAAGGGCATTGGAATCCAGGAATCATTGAGCTGATGATCTGCAAAGTGATTAATACTCATTGAGCCTTTCTGAGCTTAAAATAAATGTTCCAATTTAATAAATCATCCACACATATCATTTTTATAAGAAATTCACATTCTCCATACTGACAAGTTTTTCTTGTAAGGCATACAACTCTTCTTCTTTCTCCTTAATAACAGTTTATCCTTTAGTAACATCCTGCATAGGGGAGGAACAAGTCACCATTGACATAGTGAGTGTAAGTTCATAATTCTTACCATTTCTTAAAATAAATGGGTATATGACTCTTACCACCCTTGAAAAGAAATGTATTTTAGCTTCAATTTCAAGACTTGCATGTTTCATGTTTTCACTTCTCAATCAAACCTACCCTTTTATATGGTTATGAAGTTTGGGGAACATACCATATGGGAGTATAATGAAATAGGATAGAGATATCTTATGTAAAAAAGTTATCCAAACATCTTCATGCCAAGAAATAAACATCTAACCTTATCATTATTGCAAAAATTAGCATAAACCCACTCATTACATCAATGACCTTTCATATCCATGATTATGATACACCGGATCAGATGGATGGGAAACTGATAAAATTGTCTTCTTAGATATCCATATTTTATCCTCAACTTATTTATGGAGCTAGAAAAAAACAAGGTCAATTCATGTTGGTCTACAAGAGCCTCTTCATTACTTCAACTCATTAACCTTGATATTTACAAACCACCCCTATGCAAATTTTTACTGGGATATCAGATTTTTTATTTGGAAAAAGATACGCTCAACAAAGATGTTATATTTGAGGATGACTATATCCAAGGTAATTCAAATGAAATTGAAGTGCCATTTATCAATCTGATCCTTATTTTAAGATGACACCTTAGCATACCAAACCTCAAAAATACATAGATGAACTCTCTCACATGCTCTGCCGATTCAAATGCCAGATCTCAATAGCAGTATATCAATAGAACCTTATTACTGAAATTGTAAGAATGAATAAAATTAAAGATACCAAGGGAATTACTCTGAATTTAGCCTTGGAATGATTTCCAAGTCTGATTATGCCATGGATATTAGCTTCTTGCCTGATCTTAACATCTAGATAGACCAAGGAAATTTCAAATTATGCCAAGTTTCTTCTCAACCACAAATACTACATCTGATGTACTGAATTTCTTCCAAGGTTCAATATTATTGCAGAAGAATGTGGCAAATAGTTAATGAAATTTAAACCGGTGAAGAAGAACTGTCTTCTGCCCTCCAGGTTCTGATGCTTGTCATTAAATATTGAATACTTGTTGCATCCTTGAGTTATGCTAATGAAAGGTCCAATCGTCAACCTGACTTCTTGTAGTGATTCTTGTCACAAGGGAGGTCTGGTCTTTAGATACCTACAAAATTTCTTCCTTTAATGATGCTACTATAGTTATTCAAAGTAAAAAATTGATTCTTCTAGAAACTGAAAAAGGATCGATAAGCATGATGCTAAGAAGATCAAATTGTGACTGTATATATGAATGCTGACACTATTGAAGGAACGTGATTGTGAAGAAAATCAATACGACCCAAAATGATCAAGATCATTGATATTTTAGATGGAGGATATTGCAGCTACCCCACTGCAACACCATTCTCGAATAGGATTCCTGACACCATATATAGGGAATATTATTGTTTTGTATACAATGCAAAACTGAATGAATATAGACAATATGAATAGAGCAGAGAAGCCATATCTGAACTGATGGATGCACTTCCATATATTCATGTAATGTACCATAATTCATATACAAATGATGAAATTGAGGTCAAGCTTATACTATTGTAATAGAAATACCATATTGCAGCTGTTGCACAGTGAAATCCATACACAAATTTGAGAGTATATAGGAATGGGTTATACCCATTATTGCCAATATGGGAAACTATACCAATGTAGAGTAATATGAGAAACACATATATGACTGAAGCAAGACAAAATGTCATAATGAAAAAAATCATACTAAAGCATATGCCATATGACATTATAGGCAAATCATACCAATACCATAGCTATTTAACGAACATCCACTTATTTCAGAGGTGCAGTATCAAGAGTGAAGATCTGAGAGACTTCCTTGAAAAGTAAGCTTTTTTAACCCTGCTTCAAATCACTGTGAGTTTATGACCAAATATACTTCCCCTTATTTTGTTCAACTAGAAATTCAAAGCATGGCTGGAAGGGCTTTAAGGCTCCTCCTCAAGCCTCATACAATTCACGTGTTTGTGACATCAAGGTCTTCATATATAACAAAATATACTTGATCTTAACTGCACTATACCTTAGGATGGCTTCAGCCTAAGCTAGGCCTCAAAACGGACTTTTATGAGTTGTTGTAGAAGCAATCCCTTCTCTATGGCCTAGAGCAGAATGATAATCTCCTTCTAGGACAAGGAACCACCCCCGTTTACATGCACTCTCTCTTGAGATCACTGCGGCTAGGGTAGGAGGTCCCTTCTAGGCCTCTCAGCTCTCTCAAATCCTTCTCCTCATATTGCTGGAGCAACACCTTCTAGTAGCCTTGTAAACAGAGAAAAACCCTTCACAAAATAGTATAGAAAAACCATCAATACTTACCTCTTAACCTGTGGTCTGATCTAGCAAGAGAGATACTGCCATAAATAGTCTTGACTTTGCTCTCCTCCTTGTTGGCTTCTTCCA
Source organism: Pinus albicaulis (assembly GCA_034641835.2). Taxonomy (NCBI): domain Eukaryota; kingdom Viridiplantae; phylum Streptophyta; class Pinopsida; order Pinales; family Pinaceae; genus Pinus; species Pinus albicaulis. Next base: position 1,504,426,967 of record CM076581.1, on the reverse strand, counting down.
TTAAATGTTGAAGGAGGACTCTGCAATAATGGTTTGCAAATTCGATTTGAAGCCCCTATGAGATATTGAGCCCAACTCTGACATATTCCCAAACCATAATTCTAACAATCCCTTGCTTGATGGAAACTTGATTACATTCCTTGTGGCTGCATTCCTTCTCTTGCTTTGGATTTACCTTATCTGGCTCTGAAACCATGTTAATTTTGGAGCATGTTCTTACTTAGTTACTTCATTGAACATATTAGCCCATAATCCATTTAGATTCCATTAGCAATCACATAGCTCATTATCATATAAACAATAATTGAAGAAATAACATACATGATCGAAGCAAAAGACAAGCCAAGACAAGATAACACAAGGATATGGCGTAAGCCAGGGAAAAACCCCAAGTCGGGGAAAAACATTGATCAATTCTTCTTATTATTCATAAACAAATGTTCAGCAGAGAGAGAGAGTACAATGATTTTAAAGACAACATTGACTTTCCAAATATAAGATATGACCTTAGACTGCAATTCTGAATATTGGTTAGGGCTGCCTGAATTTTCCCTTTCGGAACACTGGTTAGGGCTACCTGAATTTGCCATATTTCTCCATTACAGCTTGCGTTCAAGCCTAGGAATATGAGTCCTAGAAAGAAGGACTTAACCATGCCTTCATTCTCTCAAACAACTTAATAACTAGATGTAGTAATGGTCCTATGTTTGTGTCCTGCAGCAAAGATGTTCAACCGAAGATCATGGAGAGATACGCTACAACAAGGGATCACAATCCTCTTTCAGGGATCACAAATTCTGTCCAAGGGACTATAACCTTTGATCCAATTGCGTTGGATTCTTAGTGGCTGCGACTAGGTAAGGAGACCCTAGACTGGGTCTCTCGGCCCTCTAGACTTCCTTCACAAGCTACTGTTTACTGTGGCCCAGAACAGAAAGATAATTACCATAAAGAAAATACAGCTATAGCCTAAAACTCTTCTCACACATGTGGCTTAGACCTACAAGAAATACACCCCTAAAACAGAAAGAAACTCCTTCCTCTATTTATTATGAAAATAAGTATATTATATGGATGATATATAAAAAATTAAAATAGGATGTCTTAGGTATCAATGGGAATGGGATGGAAATCCTTGGCACTCAAAGAATACATTAAAATATCAAAAATTCTAGTGAATGTGGTAGTCATTAATTTTTATTAATAGGACAAAAAATCCATGGACATTATTCAAATGAATTCAATAGCACACAAGAATACATATTGGAAAATCTTCACATGAATCCCTATGGTTCATATGTAAACTATAAAGATTGGATAACCTTGAATTCAGAGCAAGACACTCCTTAATAATAAATAGGTTGGTAATAAATTTCCAAAGCATATAAAAGTAAATACCTTACTCAATCTTGATGATAAACCAATGCGGGAAATATAAAAATAGCAATTATTTGAAATCAGTCACTGCCTTGCATTGTATTCAAATATAATCAAAGAAACAATGTTGATAATAAACCTTGAACATTGATCTTGATAACTGAATAAAGTTAACCATAACTTCATAGACAATTGGGAAAAAGTTCTTGATTGAATAAGAAAAGATACAAAAACTAGGATACAAATTCTACAAAAAAGGCAGGTGAATCTCCTCGTACACTCTCAGATATTTTTTGAATACCATAGCAACGAAGAAAGGGTAAGAGGTTACCATGGTTTAATGTAGAGTCTCGGACCCAGAGACTACGGGATCTCCTTGAGGCTCAGTCTGCATCATGTCAATATCCTCTGTACCCTGAAAAGTAGAAACCAAAGTTAACAGTCAAGTTTACGAAAAGAAATATAATAAACACTATAAATATGCTTAACGAAAAGTATCAATACCTGTGTCACGACTAGAACCTCAAAAGGAATAATCTCTTCAAGCAGCCCTTCATGTGTAGCACTAACCTGAAAATTCCATAATGTTAAGACTCGTACCAATAAATTTGTGACATAAATTCAATTTCAATTTGACATACAAAAATATAGATAGATAGTAATGAGTAATGGCTGTGGCACCTGTACATGATCGTGTCCACGATCTACAGAATGAGCATGAGGGGAAAGGCAATGTTGTTCTAGGAATTTTGTAAACTGCATAAGTTAAATAAATATATTGGCATCAATTTTTTGAGACTAAATGTATATATAAACCAAAAAAACATGTTATATCAAAACCTTTTTGTACATACCTCGTCCATGGTGTGCATTTGTATTGTCCTGGATTGCTCATAGTGGTCTCTACATGAGGCTGCATACTTAATAAGCTCATCTCGCTCCATCTCCCTCAACACATCATCTGGGACACTCACAAATGAACGCTCTCCTGCACTAGATGAAGGTTGGCTCGTCCCTAAGCCGACTTCCACCCCTCCTAAAGCAGCTGCAATATGTTCTTGTATCTTATCCCTCATTTTTGATGCAGCACTGGAGATAAGGGCTAACTCCTCTGGAAGTGTAACTACCCTAGGTGGTCAAGCTACTAAACGAGGTGCTAGAGGCCTAAACCCAACATCTCGCATAGCATCAGGTCGTTCATATGTACGACCTTTTCCAGCTCCATAGAATTTGGACCCAGTATCTGTATAGTTAGGGTCCATGTGCTCTCGGAATTGAGCAAACAAAATTCTAACAAAATATTGTGGCACCTCATCATTATTTGGGAACTTCCCGTATGCATACAGGAACTTCTCATAAATATGGGGTGCAATAATAGGATCATTGAATCTTGCAATCTTCAGACGTTTTTTGTCTTTAGGCCGCAAGTCAAATAGTGACAAGGCCATTTCTTTAGTGACCTTACTTTTGAATTCATTGTAGGAGTGGATACCAATCACTGATGCTCTCCTCCTACGCATCATGTCAAAAAAAACTTGGGTTGATGGTCCAACCCCACGATAAGTCTCTATCAAACTCTCCAAATTGTGCAAAACAATTTGGAGACAATTTCAACTAGGGACAGAGAGATTGCAACTTTGCAATTCATTGCGCAATCTCATGGAATGCTCCCTCATCCCATCAACAGTAAGTAAGGAGATGGTATCTTCCCAAGGCATCTGCTCAGGAATATCACCGGGATGGGTGTAAAGGGGATCATAGCTCAGATTTCGAGCAAACTCATGAACCCTACGACCTCTACCCCTAGGAGGGCGACCACCACCACCTGTAACATGTCAAATTATTGCACATATTAAAAATTAAATAATTTATAAGGAAAATTTGTATTTAAAAAACTTGTTTGGTAATTTGAAAATACCTACTGGAAAAACTATCTCTTCCTCTTCGTTCATACTATGGTCCCCTGACGAGGAATGAATGTGTCTATGACCCACTGTACAAAACATTAAATTGTTAGAATTTGGGTACATGAGTACCACAATAAGTTTGAAATTAAACATACATCAAACAATAAATTTTCATTTAGATTTTACCTGGAGAAGTATCCAATTGTGGGGTGAATCCCACAGGCTGAGACATTGTTCTCCTTTGCCCCTCACCAGCAATAGGACCAACCCCAACTCCAACATTTGCACCTATGGAGCATAATGTTTTCACATTAAACACATGTCATTTGAAAAAAAAATTCACCTGTTCAACATTGAATATAATGTAAAATTGAACATTTTAACTAGAAATTGATCTAATGTGTACCTATGTCGTGTATAAGACCCTTGTTCATACCATGGTCCCCTAGTGAGGAATGAATGTGTCTATGACCCACTGTAAAAAACATTAAATTTTTAGAATTTGGGTACATGAGTACCAGAATAAGTTTGAAATTAAACATACATCAAACAATAAATTTTCATTTAGATTTTACCTGGAGAAGTATCCAATTGTGGGATGAATCCCGCAGGCTAAGACATTGTTCTCCTTTGCCCCTCACCAGCAATAGGGTGAATGGGAACATGTCCTTTGGGCGCCTCTTGTTCGATTCCTTGACTGGGTGAACGAGTCGGACGAGTGCATCCACCTGTGCAGGACAAAAAGAAATTCACATTAATCAATTTTTCACAACGAACAATAAATATAACCTACTTGAAAACATGACATAACTAAACAACCAATGTACCTGATAATCCTCCTCTCATGGAGGCGTCTCTGTAGGGCTCCCCTGATGCCATGGAGGGGTCTCTATAGGGCTTGCCTGCCCCTCATAAACAAATTAGAAAACAAATTATCAATCGACAGTTGAATGTCATCAACCAATGGATAACAAGTACTATATAGGTACTATGTGTGAACGCATAGGCATGTTGAAAAGTATAACTACATCGGTCTTCATGTTGACTATGTAATTATATTCTTATGTAAAGAAGAAGTAAAAGTAATATTATCTAAAGACTAGGAACCGAGCTTTCCTAGGACTGGTACAAAAGAGTGCAAAAAAGAAGACTTTATCATCATTACAACCAAGATCTAATCCTTACCCTTGAAGAAGATCATTCAAAAAGAAATCACTAACACATATTTTCTCCACCATCGAAGAAATAAAGATGAAGACTTTATCTTCACTTATCAAGTAAGTATCTTTCATTCTATAATCAAATTTTGTTTAAATGACTTTGTTTTGGCAGGGAGATCTATAAGCTGGTTGGGTTACCAAGATTCCTTGCATGAGGAGAATAGTCACAGTCCTCGAAGAAAGTAAGGTTAAATGTCACTTAGACCAGATTTATACAAAATTGAGGTATCAAAGAATGAAGGGATATCTTCATAAGATCTTAACTGTGAGATATGAAAACGACGATAAGGTGGACAACGTAACAAGGAGAGAGATTCTATAGAAATGTAGCCATAATTTTCAAGGTTCCTCCTCTAACTCTATAATTGTTATGGAACACTTTAGACATGTTTCTCCCATTCATGAAAAGCATCCCACAGCTTCACTTTCAATTCCACAAACGAGAGAGTATTGTTGGTTTTATTCCACCTTCCTCCACCACTACTAGTTGCACTCAGCACACCATTGAAACCATTTGAATAAGTACAAGGAATATGCTTATGAGTACATGGCACCACATGGCACCATTTTATTGAACTTCATGAGGGTTGCAAGCACATGACTCATACTTCAAGCACCAAGCTTCAGATTTATAGCTGATTTATTTTTCCAATCCTTATATTCATCATTGCAGTGTGATTATACTTCAATTATGTGACTTATCTTTTGACACATGACATTAGATTAGATTCTACTTTTGAGTACAATGCCTTTCCTAATGATTAAAGTGATAGATTTCATGCAATAAGGTCTCCAAGGTAATAGGAAAAACAGCTAGCAAATCTCTCTCAGAATTCCCACTGTATCACAAAGATATACCATGACTGGGGCTTCACTACTTCAACTCAAAAGTTGTAACAAAGACAAAAGAAAATAAAACCAACTTGTTCAATCTCCTGAGATTACTTGGTATCCGAGCTAGATTATGGTGAAAAATCAGCCTTGAAGTCAAAATCATTTGGCCTAGTTCAAGAACACTTTTCAAATGAAGGGTGAAATCATCTATTGTTATAGTAGGTCGAAAATATGAAGGTGCCCTGCAACAAAAATACCATAAGAAAATATGTTACGAGGAATTTCCTTTTTTGATTTGTTTCTCCTTGCTGCCAACAATGAATTTGTCAGTTTGGGACTAGTGCATTCTATTTTTAGTCGGGTGTACCCAATATTTTGATGTTGTTTGAACCATGAAAATTTACAAGTATAGTTTTGAGTCACAATTGTACACTAATTGGTTTTCGTGGACATATGACTATTGAAAGAGTAGCACCAAATTTTTTAAACACATGACCAGAGCATACCCAAAATATCGAACTATTAGTGAGAGTAGAGACTCATTATTTTTAAGGGGATGGAAAATTACAGCAACACCCTCTTAGATACACCCCACATAATATCTAACATGTACAAATGAAATTTGAAGAATACCATGCACTAGAGACAAGGGTTGGACACAACACACATACCCTCAATTTCCATGTTAAAATGTAGGAGTAAGAAACATACCATACCCCATAAAGCAAGATAGGACAACAAAATGATATATTTGGAGTGTTGAGGAAGGTATAACCATGACCAATTAGAAGACGAGCCCTCTAACATTATTTCTTAGGAATAAGATAAAATAACAATGACCTCCTTAAAAAATCCAAATAATTGTGAAAATGTTGTGAGAAAAAACCAACTTAATGTGAGAAAATTGTTCACTCCTCAATTTACATACAGATGATTAAAAAACCCAACTCACAATGTATACCATGTAAGAGGAATATAATAGTCAAGGTGGGTAGCTCTTCTCTCCACCACCACTAATTACAAATACCTTGGCCACCATGAGGTAGATCCCATGATTTTATAACGATTTGACAATAGAGAATGAAGCTAGGTGGGAAAACCTTTTAGAAAGTAGAGTAGGACTAGGAAATGACAAGTTTTGGTGTTGACATACTTGTTGCAAACAAATATAAATACTAAATGAATTTACATGAACTATCTCTAAAGTAACAAAACAAATAAATTATCACAAACAAATACAAATACTTGTGTAAAAATGAGTTTACTCAAGTTAAAATGAAAGTTGTTAATTATTATGTGGAATACAATACCTAATGAGTTCACCAAAAAAGAATTGCCAAATAAATGAGAAAATGCACTATGTATGTATTACATCAGTATCAAGACAATGAAACATAAACAACTGAAAATAATTCATGATTTCCACAAAGGTTGAAGAAAGTGAGGCACAAAAAACTGAGCTATTGGAGCTTGACCCCCTAATTTTGTTTTACTCCATACAAACAATCCAATAGAGAGAGATGCTATGTCATTTCTGCCTCTTTCATGATCTCAAATTCCTTTTTCTTCAACTGCACTTCCATTAGTTCGAATTCAAGTTTATTATTTTCATTTTCTAACTTCAGTCTCTTCAACTATATTTACTTACTCTTACAAATTACCGGCCCCTTAAACCCCTCCTTCTCAAGCTCAAGTTGTTGTGCCTGAACCTCCACTTTCAGCGTTTTCACATCAAGAAGTTGTCTTTGCATCCATGCTATTCTTGTACTATCTTCTTCAACATCTTCTCCATTTTCATCATTAGTTTTCCCATTTGCCTCATGATTCTCTCTCCCCTTAGGATAAGATGATTGCATACCATACTCTGCCAGGATATGTAGCTTGGAATAAGAACACATTTCTTCCTAGAATAAGTGATTGGAATCTATAATTTTCATCAGACCCTTTTTTGTCCCCTCAGAAATATGATCCATAGAATAAATGAGATGATGATTCTCAATAACCTTTGATGTGTCTCTTCCAAGCACATCATTTAGTGCCTTAAAATTCTTGTTCATGTCATTGAATTTATCTTTGCACTGCTGACAATAAATATGAAATCCTTTCTCCTTCAATATTTTGGAAATAGATTTCCACTTTCCCTTCATCACGTGAGCACTAGACTTGTTCCTATTACATTCCTCAATAAAAAAAAAACAAACCAATTGAATCATAAGATTCACCATGTCCCCTCTCCATTTCATAAGTTTCTAATGGTCATCAATGTGAGGTCTAGATTTCATAAGTGGATGATGTTCATCACTTTCATCTTTATCTATTCAAATGAGACTATGATGTTGATGGTGATATTGGTGTTGTTGGTTCAGTTGTTGTGAATGATGGTCGTCACTTTCATCTTAATCTCTGAAATTGAGACTATGATGTCTATGGGGATCTTGATGTTGTTGGTTATGTTGTTGTGAATGATGGTCATTGAGGACATCTCCAACCTCGTAGTAGACCTACTGGGAAAAGTGCAAATTGAAAACCTTTCCTCCTTGGTTCTCAATAACCATGTTTTATTTTTTAACTTTGTTAAAACCCTAGACAACAGCGAAATTAGCAAACCACAACATTTGAAATTTCATTTCAAGGCCAAATAGTAACTGGTCCTTTGCTAGGGATATGAAAGGAGGTCAAGAAGAGGAAACATAAGTTCCTCTACAACTGATCAAGAATATTCAGTTAAAACAGACTTTTCCACAGACTCACCTTCTTATAGAAGCTTTACAACTTATGAGAACATTGTCCGAAAAGAGGGTGGTCGAGATGAGGAGCACAAGGTAGTCACCCCAGTGAGAATAACGAGTAGAATATGCAACCAAGAAATATCTCCTTTGTGATGTGAAGATGAAATCTAAGAGGTTTTTTTATATCCCCTGGTTCACATGGCTCATTCTATCTGATGAGAAATATTTCTTTTATTGTTCTTGGGCATCATTTTACGTTTCAGAATTTAATGACTGCTTAAATGATGCATTCCTCATTGGAATGGCGACAAGGCAGCAAGATCACATATGGTTTGTCTTAGTGCTTTGTGATTAAATGATTATTTACTTGTGGATTTAATTGGTTTTTCTTTGAAGAGAAAAAACTAATGTACATATGGGGTTGTCTTGGTTCTACGTAACTAAGTACAGACTAGTTATTTATGGATTTAGTGGTTTTTATTTAGGGAAAAAACGTATGTACTATGCCGATGCTCATCCTCCAAATTAATTTCTTGCTTTTAAGCTTCATGACCTTAAAAAAATGATCCACAATCCCAAAATGCAGGATTCAGGCACGATTGGGTTCAGGCGGAGACAAAACTTTGGATGGGTAAACGAAAGAAAATACTCTATTAAAATGTGACTACGTTCAAAATTAAAAACGACGACAAAATAACGACGATGGGAAGTGAATGAATAATTAATTTTGAAGTTGTGCAAAATAAAAATCTGGGATGAGGATAAAACTTTCTTGGATGAGAGTTGAAAAAATCTGGGACGGAGTTAAAAAACTCATCAAAGGGAAGTTTAACTAATAAGTCTGCGAGAGTTATGATGGTACAGCTCTCAGATAAGGAAAATACATAATAAATGGGGAAAATTTTAACTAGGTTAACCCAACCAAACTCTAGGCTTGGAGAAATATTTAAAAATATATCTCAAAATGAGTTTTAAAACTCTAGATAGAAAGTGAATTGACCCAACATGGAACTGAAAAGTTAAATTATACGGAAATTCTTAACAACTAGCCAAAAAGTGTTTAACTTAGAAGTTTCTTCTCTTGAATTTCTACTTGTTTCTGAGACTTTAAATAAAATGTATAGGATGGATTTGTCTGAAGGACATAATTTATGTATTGGGCTAACAATATACGTATTAATCTTGTTTTAAAAAAATAGATAAATTTTCGTGGGGGAAAAAATAGGAGAAGTATTTATGGAGTTGCGTGGCATTATCTTCTGCTCTGTTTAAACTTTTACATTGGTGTTGTCGGAGTTGGGGACATCTACATTCGTCTCTTTGCCTCCATGGGTTTAGAGATATTTGTTTTCCTCTCATTCAGTACCAATTTTCCAACATGACCTGCGATTCCATTTGAGTCAAATGCGCCCAAACTCTAGAGTTGTGTCAACGATATGTTCGAAGTAGTTCGCACTTTGGTTTTATTTTTGTTGCCATTGATGACAGATTCACAGCCATATTTTCCTTTGTCTCATGTCGATGATGTGGGATACGTCATGGCCCTCGCACAGTGGATCAATTCTTGTGACTTTAGCTCATTATCACCCGGACCCAGATAAAGTTGCTTTTAGTACCTTAGATTCTACATGCCTTAATGGCAGTTTTTTGCATTCGATGATAGGTTCACCTCATTGGCCTTCGATCAGATGATTTCATGAGTGTTCGACTTCAGTTCCTTATTCACAGCTGAGCGTGTCTCTACCTTGTGATTTTTTTGCTTTTCACGCCATTTCATTTACGGTTTTGTAAAGTACCATGTACACTCCTTTCATATATTTAGGAAGGCACTTTTTCGTCGACAGATCCCATTTGATCATAACGGGTGTCTTATATTTGTTCATGAAAATTGATTTCCAAATATATATATATATATATATATATATATATATATATATATATATATATATATATATATATATATTGAGGCTGGTAATTCGCAGTCCACTGACCTACTGCTGTGATTTGTGATCATCTCATCTGACCCATGACCAGTGTATGGTACATATCACATCCGAAATAAATACACATTGCCACCTCCCCACCTTTCTAAATGTTTCTTACGCAAGCCTTTATCACTTTGACAGTGCCTCTTCACCTACACCTTTCATTTGAAGTTCGTTTCTTTGATTCAAAATACGCTGCTAGGATTGCGGTGTGTTTCGACTTACTTTCCAAATAGACTGAAGTTTTCTTTTATAATATTTTCATTAACAAATAAATGACCAGTTAGAAGTCTAATCGATGACTAGTATTAAATCCTTACTTGATCTTTCTTCTCTAGAAGATTCATACTATGTTTTATTAATATCTATTAATTACATTTAATTTCCCTAAGTTTAGTTGGGGTCTACATTAAAATAATTAATTATTAAAAAAACACTAGCTTAATTGAACTACTAACGTTTGGGTTTATTTTAGTCTTTTTTAATTGTCAGCTCCTACTGGTAGGCATGAATAATTTAAATACCTAAAAATCATGAGATTTCGAGGTATGTGAACTTGCTTGAAATATGTATTTTGTTATTTTTATTTCTTGCTTGGTTATATGAGCATTAGAATATATGAGTTGTTTTCAAATCTAATTTCTTTAAGATTGATATTTTCACATTTAATAAAAATTGGAAGACTATATATTTTTGCTTCATTTCCTTTTCCTTATTTTGACATTTTCCTTATAACAAAGTATTTTTTGAGAGTGGAAAATAGGCGACCTCCTGCTTCATGAATTTTGGTCACTACTAGCCCCTATCACTATACTCTACATTCACCACACACCCCAAAGGAGTACACATTATCACTAAGTGAAGATACACCCCAGAACTAGCAGAAGACAACTGCTTATTCAACGACTTATATGACTAAAACTACACATTCCACTTTGCTTAATAAAGATACCAAATTTCATATATATATATATATATATATATATATATATATATATATATATATATATATATATATATTCTAAAAAAATTAGAAAAAAATATCTACGAATATTAACTCAATTAATTAATTAAATTATAAGCAAAATATCATAATATTTCAATAAAAACCGAAAATGTAGATGAATGATCATAGAGTATGTTGTATTCTAGTATAGGATTCATAATTTTGACTTAGTGATGATAGTTGTGTAAAAATATGTGCACAAACTTGCTTTTACGCAAGTTGTTTTCCCATATTTTTGTAAAAATAAAAAATAAAAAGAGGGTAAAAGTCCTAAAAGAAAAATCAAAAGACTTAGAAAAAATTATATACCCCAAAAGAAAAAAGATGAATAAAACATGAAAGTGTGCAAGTCTAAATGCCACTACTTTTACTTGTTGCGGATGATTATGGCGAGTGTCAACAAATGCCCCTAGTCATGTTCAGGATGGAAACATTTGTTTGACATATTGTTTCGAATATGTTTTAAATAGAGAATGAAGAATTGTCATACGGTTTAATCATGAAAATTCATGTAGTTAGAGCCAGAGAATAAAAGAATCTGATAGTTTAATACGGATTCTTGAATCAAATAAGGTTAGAATTAGATAGTTTCTTTTTGTTTTCAAAATAATAAATGTTGTAAGGTTGCTAGCTCAAATGCACGTGATCAAAATAGAGAAGAAAAAATGTTAGAAGATATGATTGGGTAGGTAGAAGAAGGCGGAAATCCATTGTAAATATTTTTCAACGAGGCTACAAATAACTAATTTCCCCTCCCCATAGCTATTTAACATTCTAGACTATTAGTCAAAGAGTCTCGGGGCATTTCCACGACTTTTGTTGGGACCGGACCCAAGGCTCGAATGATTGATTAGTTGAAAATTGACTCAAGTTTCTATATTAATCCCGAAATCATCATTTTTCCATTCATACATTCATTACCATGAAAATCATAAGTAAAGACCCCATTTTTACTTAATGATACTTAAAACCCTCATTTGATTAACTTCCTACATCTCATGAAGCATAAAACCTCAAGTAACATTTTGTCTAAGTTTAAGTGATGAAGTTATTACAATAAAAACTTGGTTTTAATCTTCACTTTTTCTTGATTAAAATTGTATTTTTTGAGTATTCTTTCCTTTTCATATTATTTCTTATTTTATTAACTCCCTATAGAAAATCCTAGTCCTATTAATATAACTCCTTTCTATTAATTATCCCTAAAAAAAACCCCTTATTATAATCTTTTTATATCGAAAGTTATTATGCATGTATTTTAAATTAAAATCCTAATACACGGCATAAAATGCAACATCCAAAAGCAAAAAGAAATATCCAGGCTCCCCTAGTTATTTTAGCCTAGCGGGTATGGAATAAATATATAATAAGATATAAAGGGAAAGTTTCGGAATACGATGTATCAAATGAAAATTAAAAACCCTTCCAGATGCTTCATATGTGTTTCTAACCAAGTTTGATTAAATTAGCGCGGTTCATACATATGCCCTCCACAACTTAAACTAGGTATATTCTTTTAACGTGCTTATTATTGTAGTTAAAATTATTAACACGCCCCCATGCATTCCACTCCCATATATATAAACTCCTTTTATATGTAAAAAGCCTCATTATCCAATCAAATAACCTAGCGCCTAAACAATATGTCTCGAATGTGACATACACACAAATAACGATCCACACCGACACGATCAAACCGACCCTATGCCCCACCATTCCCATTGCGCGGAATTTATAACCGTTGATCTTTGCTATCAAATCAACGACACATCTTAAAGACCGGTCCCACCCTCCTTGTCCTTGGGAACTCCAAAAACTAATCATTTGTTCGCATTGTGAAATCAAATCTAATGGTGTAGGTCTCATATCGCACGCCAAAGCTGATCGATTGAAGTTTGATGAAATTCACATGATAAAAGTAGTTTCATTAAACTACCCATTGCTATGTTTCCAAATTCTATTTGATCGCGTTCATATTGGCCAAAACAACTTACCATCTAAAAGTAACGCGATAACCACGGATGGTTTTGCGTTCAAAGCAAATCCACTTCCACCATTGACTATGACCCCTCGATAAATAATAAATACATTAAGACAAATATCTAAGGTTTTGCCTTAATTTCTCATTGTTTTATGTATTGTTTACTAATAATTGTAAATGCGCGGACACGTGATTGAATTTTAAACCTTTGATAGTCAATTTTCTCCTGAAGCGAAATTTTCATGGTAGCCTTCGAGCAGAGATTTTGCACAAATTAAAAACATCTTGGGTTTGAGGTGTTACAACAAAAGCCCTTTAGGCTTATTTTGAGACATTTCTCAACCATTTAAGTTTCAAGGTTAAACTGTCCCAAGTGATGACTCACGGCAGAAAAAATCTTGGATGATGCTAAAACACGCTTGGGCCAAACCATGACGATTTTTCCCAAGAAGTTGCTATGTTCATTAAAGCTTTTATCGAGCCAATTTCCCTCGAGTTTGAAATCTGCGAAAAGATCAATTCCAAGACAAAAATGTTTTTCGAGCCTACCCGAACTCCTTTTTCACAGAGTCTCAAACGACCTTGAAACCCTTGTTTCTGTGTTCCTCGAATAAACCTAATTGAAAAAAATCTCCAAAAGAAGATATCTCTAGCCTAAAATGCTCGATTCACCCCTGTTTAAAGTAAGTCACTGGCATAACCATTTAATCTTAGAGAAAAAGCCAGAATGCCTAAAAAACATAGTTAAACCTCCACAAGCGAGATCTCATTCCAGGAATGCTACAAAGCACAACCTTGTCCACCTCCCGAAGACACAGCATTTCATTGCTGAGTGATGATGAGTACAGGGTGTACCAAAATAAATTGTTTGATAGTTTTAAATACCGGATTGACAAAATGGTTTTGTGCTCCAAATTCTCGGATTTTAAATCAAAAGCTTCATTCAACAAACAATTTGTCTGAAAAGAAAAAATAAATCGAGTCGAGGAGAGATCGAGAATGATGAAATTTGCACGGTGAATGATAACGGTGAAATCATAATTCATAATGACATTGAAAACATATGATCAAAAGTATCGGTGGTTAAAGTGTATCGGGTAAAAGTCGAGTGAAAGTTAAAGCAAAAAGTTACGGAAGCGAGTCAGGTAAGCAGACTGATAATCAGTGACAGGCAAGGGCTGAAAATACTACTAACAATGGGTACATCAAGTAGAAGGCAGAAGTAATTTAAAAGACTTTAAAGATGAAAAGATGAAAACATCACGAAGGAACATTTTCTTAATTTCATGTATAAGTCCACATTGTTTGAAGAAACTATTGTGACCAATCCCGAATGAATTTTTTCAAAACTAAAGGAGTTTTATGTTCTTAACAAGTTTCCAACAACAAAAACCTCTCTCACTTTTCTAACAGCCATTATGTGTTTAGAAATATTAAACAATATTTGAAAGCTCTCTTTATAAGAAAATTCTGTTAAGTCATCATTTTGCAGAGAAGATGGTGACCAATAAAAAATACATCTTACAAAAATTGAAGGAGGATTTTGTTCTAAGAACTCATATACAAAAACCTATCTCACTTTTTTCACATCTATTACAGAATTAAATATACGTGCATATTTATAGCCTATTTTTCGGACTTTTTTAGCCAAAACTTTGTTTTACACATATTTGTGCGAGCCTATTATGCATAGCTGGAGAGGAATTTTAGGAAAATGAAAGAGATTTATCTCACCAACATATTCATCACAATAACCTCTTTCCTTTTTACATATATATTTCGGATTGAGAAATACCAAAGGTATCATTGGACCCCAAGTTTGCATAATCGGTGGAGCGAGAATGCACAAAGAAAGGAAAACGAGTTAGTGACTTGGATGCCTCATCATCAACTAAGAGCTAAGATCAAATTCGAATTCTCTTCTTAGTCATCACCTATCTACAAAAAATAGTGCCAAATAGATGCGTGGTTTTTGGTGTCCTTTAATTAAGTTCTATTTATGTAAAATAGTTTGAGATATTTTGAAACCAATCTTGATATTTTTTTCAAGATATTTTAGTGTAGGATTTGTATAAATACTTCACTCTTGGAAAGTATTAAGTGTGGAATAAATTTTTTTTTCGGGAACTACGCAAATTTTTTTCTAAATACATTGGAGTTGTGGAGTCGGTTATAAAGCAATGACTGGAACAAAATCAGGCATCTTAACTGGAATTCTTGCTTGATACAGTCGAACAAAATCAGTGACACTACTAACTGCTTTTTATCTATTTCTAAGTTCCATACATACATTTACATGTTTCTGTCTTGAATAATGCTTCAGGAAATTTGTATCGAGTTTGGTTGTCACTTCCTGTTTTTTGAATTATTCATTGTTATATTTTTTAGCATTCATAGGACTTAAGAATTCTTAAATGCTCTTTTAGTCCCTGTTTGACCCCTTTCTTTCATCTTCAGTACCTTACCTTCAACAAGGATCCTTCATTGCCCTTTTTTCAGATCTTTCCATTCATCGAAAAAATCTATTTCCAAACCCTTTGAAGATCATCTACCACCTTGCTCAGTACATTTGCTCTTTTGACCTTATTTCGAGAGCTGCGCACGAAGTTGACTCCATAGCCCAATGGTTTGGTAGATCTCTGTGGTTTACCTTGGAGAATTGCCTTTTATTCCCACAAAACATTCAAAACAAACCAATTGTCCAATCATACCTAGCCTAAAATCTTATAACAAAAATCGAAGCTAAATCTTGAGGAGAGATCCCTCTCTAGGAATTTAGGAAAGGCTAGATCCTAGATTTCAAAGAGGTTCTTGGCTACCCTAGTTTTCTTTAACTATAAATCAAAATCCCACACAGACCTAAGAAATTACTAGGGTGATAACGGAAATCATACCACATTTCAACATAAATCTATAATTATGCCAAAGAGATGCTATTACACAGGCCATAGGGGAGATTATTTGTCATGCAACATTTACATTAAAAATATTTGCCAAAATGTATGTGTTGGTTAATATATATTGTATGTGCTAAAGATGTGTTACGTTAAAATTTAGTAGAGCAATTAAAAATGTGTGAAACTTGCTTAAAAATTAAATTTTGATATATATATATATATATATATATATATATATATATATATATCGATTAGGTTATCCATCCTTGCTGAAAGCTATTGTAGGGTAGATCACTAAACCTTAAAAAATGGTTTAACATTTTTTTTAATATAATGTGGGCCCTATTTAAAAATCAATCTAATTATTATTATTATTATTATGTATAAACACAATATAAATTTAAAATATAAAGAGGTTTACGAACACTAAAAAAAGAAGGTACGGTAAATAAATAAAAACAAAAATATGACAAACTGAAATTGTGATAATAATAAAACTACTATTTTATATTTACTCCATAAACATTTTTATATTTATTTAGGTGAAGCCTATGGGCCAAATACTATTTTAATAACATGGGCCAAATATATTTATAAAGAATTATTGTAATAAATAAATATAAAAGAGGTATAAGAAGGTATTGTAAATAAATAAAACTATATCAAATAGGATTGAAAATCAACATCTAATTATATCCCAACCTATGGGCCAAATACAATGGTAAATAAATAAAATATAAATAAACTAGAGTATGGTAAATAATTAAAACCTCTTTTATATTTACTCCATAATCCTATTTATTAATACCATACCAAAAAAACATTATTATTTATGTAACTAATAATAAACATTATTAAACCTAATATTCATATTAACTTACATTATAATATTAATATTATTGAATTTAATAAATTTGGATTAATACAATATTAAATGTTTTATATTATTTAATATATATTAATATATCATGATATATATTAATTATTGATGTATATGGGAGGGAATAACAAAGACATAGAATGATAGAGGTGGAAGACATGAGGAATCACAAAGGGAGAGATGGAGATAAACTGAAGGAGGGGAGAGAAGGAATGAAGAGAGAGAGGGAGAGGAGTAAGGAGTGAAAGTGTAAGAAAGGGAGGGAGACACAAACATGAAGGGGGAAAGGAGGAGGGAGAGTGAGGAATGAAGAGAGAGAGGGAAGAGAGGAGTAAGAGAGGTAGAGAAGGGTAAGAAAGGAGAGGAGACACAAACATGAAATGGGGAGGGATAGGAGGGAGAGAGGCAAGGATATAGTTAGAGGGATTGGAGGGGTAGAGAGAGAGAGAGAGAGAGAGAGAGATGCGGGAAGAGAGAGGGAGGTAGGGAGAGAGAGAGAGAGAGAGAGGAAGGATGAGAGAGAGGACTTGAGAGAGAGGAGGAGAGAGGAGGACTAGACACGGGAGTTGGAGGGGGTAAGGAATGGGAAAGCAAGCCACCCAGAGAGTAGAAGTGGGGGCAGAGAGGGAGATGAAGTGGAGATGGAAGCATGTTTGAAGGCCAGAGACATCAATGAGCAAGAAAGGAGACAGGAGAAAGGAGGGAGATAAGGAGAGAGAGAGAAACTATGTGTGGTGCGGAGAGAGAGAGAGAGCGGTGGGGGGCGTCGGTCTGGAGGAAAAAGAGAGAGAGGGGGTGGGGGGGGGGGGGGGGGGGGAGATAAAGCGAAAGAGACAGAGAGACAGAGGGTGGAGAGAGGGAGGGAGAGAGGCAGGGACAGAGATGGGGTGGAGGGAGAGGGAGGAAGAAGAAACACGCATAAGAGTGAAAGTAGACAAGAGAGGGTAGCCAGTGGAGATATGGAGAGATAGTGTGTACGTTTGGTGTGAGATAAAGAGATAATGAAGGAGTGACGGAGAGAATGGGGAGGAGAAGGAGGGGGTGTGTGGGGGTTGGAGGGTGAGAGAGAGAGAGAGAGAGAGGTGGAGAGAGACAAAGGGAGAGAGAGGAAGGAGGGAGAAGACGTGAGAGAGTAGAGAGATAGAGAAAGAGATTAATTTGGATGTGGAGAGAGAGGGAGGTAAGAGAAAGAAGGAATTAAAAGATATAAGCGAAGGGATAGAGAGGGAGTGATAAGGAATATGGAGAGATAGGAGAGAGTACTACGAGGAGGGAAGAAGAGAAGCGAGGGAGGGAGAGAAAGGGAAAGAGAGAGCGAGAGGAGAGGAGGAGGGAGGGATAGATAGATATATTGGAGAAAGAGTGTATGTTTTCGTGGTGAGTATAGAGAGACATAGGGAGATAGAGATATTGATGGAAGGTGAAGAGAGGGATGAAGAGATAGATGGAGAAAGGGAGGGGAGGACGAAAGGATTGATGGATATGGAGTGAGAGAGTCTGTGTGTTTGCGATAGTGAGATAGAGATATAAAGAATGAGAGATGGAGGGAGATATAGATATAGATGGAAGGGAAGAGAGGGAAGACTATTTCTTGCACTAGATGCATTTATTTTTTGGTGTAGATGGTGATTTCTAATCCTATTTGATTGCTTGCCTTTGGATGGAATTGATTTCGGTGTAGATGGTTATTTACGATCCCATTTGGTTGCTTGCACTAGATGCATTGATTTCGGCGTAGATGTTGATTTCTAATTATATTTGATTGCTTGCACTAAATGTGTTGATTTGATGTAGATGGTCATTTCTATTTGTATTTGATTACTTAGGTAAAGTGCATTGATTTCGGTGTAGATGGTGATTTCTATTCGTATTTGATTGCTTGCACTAAATGCATTGATTTCATTGTGAATCTTTGTGGTTTAATCCTATTTTGATTTATACTAATTGCATGGATTTCAATGTAGATGGTTATTTCTAATCCTATTTGATTGCTTGAATTAGATGCATTGATTTCAATGTAGATGTTGATTTATAATTATGTTTGATTGCTTGCACTAGAGGCATTGAATTCAATGTATATGATGATTTCTAATACCATTTGATTGCTTTCACTAAATGCATTGATTTGATGTAGATGGCGTTTCTGTCTGTTGATTTGCTTTCCCATTTTCATGTGTTCAATGAATGGTAGTTTGTCTGTGGTGGTTTTTGTTGATGTGTTTCGTTGTAAATTGTTTCATCTTGTTATTGCTGCATTAGATGCATTGATTTCCATGTATATGTTGATTTACGATTTGATTTAATTGGATGTATGATGGTACATTAATTTTAAAGTGATTGGATTAACAATGCACATTGATTTCAGTGTAGAAGTTGTTTTCTAATCCTATTGATTGATTGCATTAAATGCATTGATTTACAGTATATTTGATTTCTTTGCACTAGATGCATTGAATTTAATGGATATGATTTCTAATGCTTTTTATTTCTTGCGATAAATGCATTGATTTCGGTATAGATGGTGATTT
This sequence comes from Pinus albicaulis, assembly GCA_034641835.2. NCBI lineage: Eukaryota > Viridiplantae > Streptophyta > Pinopsida > Pinales > Pinaceae > Pinus > Pinus albicaulis. The sequence continues at coordinate 1,504,407,623 of CM076581.1, read as the reverse complement.
CTAATCCTATTTTATTTCTTGCATAAATGCATTGATTTCAGTACTTGGTGTTTTAGTTTCTAATCCTATTGATTGATTGCATTAGATGCATTGATTTCGGTGTAGAAGTTGTTTTCTAATCTTATTTAATTTCTTACATTAGATGCATTGATTCCACTTTAATATGTTGATTTGAATTTGGTTGGTGGATATGATGGTACATTAACTTTAAAGTGATTGGATTGACAATGCACATTGATGTCGGTGTAAAATTTGTTTTCTAATCCTATTGATTGATTGCATTAAATGCATTGAATTCTAATTATTTGAGTTACTTTTTAGATAGTGGAGTTAATGCTTGTATGATTTCTATTGCTATTTGAATGCTTGCACTAAATGCATTGATTTAGTGCTAATTGATTCTAATGCTAGCTTTGAATTTGACTTCCATAAATGGTAGTTTTAATGTAGATGTTGAGTTTAATCTGACGATTGATTTTAGTGTAGAAGTTGTTTTCTAATCTTATTTAATTGTTTGCATTAGATGCATTGATTTCGGTGTAAATGTTGATTTATGATTTGACTTAATTGGATGTATGATGGTACATTAATTTTTAAAAGTGATTGGATTAACGTGCACATTGATTTCGGTGTAGAAGTTGCTTTCTAATCCTATTGATTAATTGCATTAAATGCATTGATTTCTAATTATATTTGATTGCTTGCACTAGATGCATTGGTCAATGTATATGATTTCTAATGCTATTCGATTGCTTGCACCTAAATGCATTGATTTTAGTGTAGATGGTGATTTCTAATCTGTTCGATTGATTGCACTAAATGAGTAGTTTCAATATGAATATTTAACTGTCCTAATGGGTTGATGCATTAGATACATTGATTTCAGTAGAATTCATGTTCTAATCTTATTTAATTGTTTGCATTAGATCTGATGATTTCAATACGAGATGTTGATTTGATTTGATTTAATTGGATGTATGATGGTACATTAATTTTAAAGTGATTGGATTAACAATGCACATTGATTTCAATGTAAGAACAAAATATTATTGGCAATTTACATGCGATTTTGTTTTATAGTAATTCAACCTATTAATATTTAGTTAACAAGAAACAAAGTATGATATTTCTTCTTCTAAACTGCGTATTTAATGGTTTCAATTTTAAAATTATTTCATATAGCCGATATAGAAGGTAATTTAAACTTAACAGGTGGCTGTTAAAATAATGAAAAATAGTTGAATTGATCTAATAAACTGTTGCTGGTATTAATGTGCTTCTTCATTTCACTCATTAATACATTGTCTTTTGACCAAAAATTCATTTCATATTTTGAAGCACTGCTACATTTATCCCTTTACATTCAAAATTTTTATTTAATTATTTTCATCATTAAAGTTATTAACAATGTTATCATCTCAAAAATACTAAGAAAATTTAAAATTAAAATGACTAGACTAATCTCACACATTTAGGATATTTCAAATGATTATATTAATAGTAGATTTATTTACATATTATTGATAAAAACTTAATCATATCTTAGATATAGTTTTAGCTATGAAATAACCCTAGATCCATCTTAACTCCTAATCTATCAAGCATCAAGATGGATCAAATCTACGGATGTCCTGAAACTTTTCCTCAAGTTTTGCACTCAAAAAAAAGTTTACACCTAGAAAGATTTGATCATTACGAAACTTAATGATCAAGTTAGACGATTTGTTATTATATACAACAACCATTATTGTACAATTTCTTTGCAAAGTGAAATTTGTTGACACATTTGGTACAAATGTGATAATAAAAATAATTTTTTTCACTTATATTTTATGTTTTATTGGTTTTAAAGTGATAAGCCTAACACCGATAAAATTGATAATTTAATATTGAGGAACATACCATGAATTTGTTGTAACCAAGCGAATAGCGTCCCTAAAGAATATGTTCTTTTAATTTCATAGCATTTTTACATTGTCTTTTTAGATGGCATTACACTGATACATTATATTCTCGTTTGAATTTAATTTAATTTCTTCATGTATTTTAACATTTAATAAGCTAAAGGTGTTTAAAACATTTTTATATATAAGATATTATTAAATGTCATTATTTACTAAAGGTTTGTGTAAAATGATTTCAATCAGGATGATTGTAACTTACTATCTGATTGACGTAATTTCTTTAAATCATTTCTAACGTCATGGCACAATTAAAAGTCATACCGACTATAAGTTTAAACCGGACTAACGCTAATCATTATAATTGTTAAAAGCGCGCAAAAAATCCTTTTAATGAGCATACCGCGATCATGACGCCATGAGAGTGTGGTACTATCCTAGCTTGATCCAGGCAAATTTGAAATTAGCGATGTCGAGAAGCAGTGTGTATCTGATACCACAAAAAAACATGATTGGATCATTAACTGGGATGAAATATATTATTTGTAAATAACAAATATGAACAACCCAACATTTAAACTCCTTCCAGAGAAAACAGATTACGAATCATTTAAGACTTGATTAGGATCTGCATTTCTTGAATGTTTAAATATTCAGTACCAAAGGAAGCAGTGAAAGGATACCTTATTTATTTGGTGGTGGCTCCCCCATTGAGCCATCATCTATGTTAAAAATGAGGCTTTAGTGAAGAAAATAGGTGAAATATATCCTCCTTAACATAATCATTTTACGATAATCCATCTACCTATAGGTGTGATGGTTAATTCGTACGATCGAAATCGTTGCGCAGTGGGTCCCTTGTCCCTGAACGAAGGATTTCATACACCACTTTAGTGTGTAACGATGCGTTTATTGCTTCGGCATCTAACATGCAAAGGGATGATAACCAAAAACGAATAAATGAGACTGAAATATAAGAGATGTAATGATCAAAAAATGCCAATTGTGACATACTTTGATAAGGGGGTTCCATTTATGACAATTTTTTATCAACGATATGACCAATTGAGGAATATTTTGTTACCACTAAATTTGAGAAACCTTGAGAAGGGAACAATATATTGTAACTAGCACAACCACATTAAAAACTAATGTGGTTGATATCTGTCGATAGGCGTATATAAATAGATTTTACAACCACATTTACCAATGCTGTGGTTGATATCTGTGCGATAGGCCTATATCTACCCATCACATTAATTTATATATGATAAATAAATGTTATATATAATAAATTTATTATATTAATTTGAAAAATATATATTATATATTAATAAGAATAATAATATATACATACTATAAATTATGATTAACTATATACATACTATAAATTAACTTGAAATATATATAATATATATTAATATAAAAAAATATTAATAATATATATTATATCATAGTTGATTATATTATTATTAATATATATTAATAATATTATAATATTACTAATAATCATTATTAATAAATATTAGAATATTTATTTACAATGATTATTAGTAATATTATAATATTATTTATATTACTAAATAAATATTAAAATATTATTAATATATATTATTAATAATGATTATTAATAATATTATAATATTACTAATAATCATTATTAATAAATATTTGAATATTTATTTATAATGATTATTAGTAATATTATACAATATTATTAATATTACTAAATAGATATTATAGTATTATTAATAATATATATTAATAATATTATAATATTACAAATAATCATTATTAATAAATATTTGTATATTTATTTATAATGAATATTAGTAATATTATAATATTATTAATACTAATATTTTATATATATTTTTAATATTATAATAGGTATTCATATGTATTAAAAACATTTAGCCAATATATTAATAAACATTACTTCTTCTTCCCTTTTTATAATTAACTTGAAGAATATAACACAGCCTTGTAACATTATAATTAAAAAAAATATTTAATATTTTCATACATTTATTTATATATTAATATCATAGATGAATTTTATATTATTAACTTAAACAAAAAGACAACAATATTATTAATATTTACAACAACATACCTTGTACAGTGGTATTATTATTTGACAGATATTTGTTTATAATATACTATTATTATAGCCAACAACCAAACTCCAGAAAGGTAATAAATATATGAAACAATATTTAAAAACAAAAAAAACCTAAGAGATTAATAAACCCAAGGGATAAATATTATAAACATGGGGATCAATATTAAAAACACAAGAGATTAATAAGCGAAATGAAATTGACATTTTTAAACTTCAAAAAGCTAACTGCATTTAACTATTGTCCAGAACTGAATATTTTTAAGCACTGAATAATGACAGCAGAATGAGATTATTAACATTATAAACAAAAGAACTAATAAACCCAAGGGTTTAATATTATAACCAAAGGCATTGGTGAACCGAGGTAAAACCATTCTGCAGAACAAATTATAAACAGGAATTGAGTGAGCCAAAGAATTCATTTAAACATTGAGATAATTGTTGTCATTATTCATATTATAAACCAAAAGAACTAGTAAACCCAAGGGTTTAATATTATAAACCAAAAAAATTGGTGAACCCAGGGGAAAACCATTACCCAACAAATTATAAACGAAGGAATTGGTGAACCCAAGGGAATTGATTTAAACATGGATAACATTGATAGGTATTGCTGCTTCATAAACTATGAGGCTTAATAACAAGGGTTTAATATTATAAACCAAAGGAGTTGGTGAACCCAAGGGAATTGATTTAAATTGGTGAACCCAAGGGAATTGATTTAAACAGCGTTCAAGACTGGTGTTGTCGAATGCGACGTTAGATAAGCTATGACCATGGGCGGCCATGGGTGATTTTCATATTGAGACAATGTTTCTCGAAATTTGACATTTGATCATGAATGACATTGATCGATTATTTGTATTATAAACGAAAGAACTAATAAACCCGAGGGTTTAATATTATAAACCAAAAGGAATTGGTGAATCCAAGGTAAAACCAAACTACTGCTAGAAGGTATAAACGAAGAAGAATTGGTGACCCAAAGGGAATTCCATTTAAACATTGAGACAATTGTTGTCATTATTCATATTATAAACCAAAGAGCTAATAAACCCAAGGGTTTAATATTATAAACGAAAAAATTGGTGAACCCAAGGGAAAACCATTATGACAATTATAAACCAAGCGAATTGGTGAAACCAAAGAAATTGAATTTAAACATGGATGACATTGATCGATTATTTATACTATAAATCAAAAGAACTAATAAACCCAAGGGTTTAATATTATAAACCAAAGGAATTGGTGAACCCAAAGGAAAACCATTCTTAGGAACAAATTATAAACCAAAGGAATTGGTGAACCCAGAAATTCATTTAAACATTGAGACAATTGTTGTCATTATTCATATTATAAACCAAAATAACTAATAAACCAAAGGGTTTAATATTATAAACCAAAAAATTGGTGAACCCAAGGAAAACCATTGCCAACCAAATTATAAACCAAAGGGAATTGGTGAACCCAAGGAATTGATTTAAACATGGATGACATTGATCGATTATTTATATTATAAACCAAAAGAACTAATAAACACAGGGTTTAATATTGCAACCAAAGGAGTTGGTGAACCCAAAGGGAAAACCATTGCCAACAGGTATAAACCAAAGGAATTGATGAACCCAAGGGAATTGATTTAAACATTGAGACAATTGTTGTCACAATGCGACGCTCGACCAACTATGACCATGGGCGGCCATGAGTGATTTTCATATTTGAGACAATGTTTGTCGGAATGTGACATTTGATCGTGGATAACATTGATCGATTATTTATATTATAAACCAAAAGAACTAATAAACCCAAGGGTTTAATATTATAAACCAAAGGAATTGGTGAACCCGAGGGAAAACCATTACCTAACAAATTATAAAGCAAAGGAATTGGTGAACCCAAGGGAATTCATTTAAACATTGAGACAATTGTTGTCATTATTCATATTATAAACCAAAAGAACTAATAAACCCATGGGTTTAATATTATACACCAAAAGAATTGGTGAACCCAAGGGAAAACCATTACCCAACAAATTATAAACCAAAGGAATTGGTGAACCCAAGGGAATTGATTTAAACATGGATGACATTGATCGATTATTTATATTATAAACCAAAAGAGCTAATAAACACAAGGGTTTAATATTATAAACCAAAGGAGTTGGTGAACCCGAGAACCATTATGACAAATTATAAACGAATTTGGTGAACCGAAATTCATTTGAAACACCCATTGAGACAATTGTTGTCACAATGCGACGTTCGACCAACTATGACCATGGTTGGCCATGGGTGATTTTCATATTGAGGCATGATGTTTGTCCAGAATGTGAAATTTGGTCATGGATGACATTGATCGATTATTTGCTATTATAAACCAAAGAACTAATAAGCCCAAGGGTTTAATATTATAAACCAAAGAAGACATTAGTGAACCAAAGGAAAACATTCTGGTACAGGTATAAACAAAGGAATTGTTGTTCCAGAGAATTCATTTAAACGTTGAGACAATTGTTTGTCATTATTCATATTATAAATCAAAGAACTAATAAACCCAAGGGTTTGATATTATAAACGAAAAGAATTGGTGAACCAAAGGAAAACCATTACCCAACAAATTATAAACCAAAGGAATTGGTGAACCCAAGAGAGAATTGATTTAAACATGGATGACATTGATGATTTGGCCCCTTATTATAAAACCAAAAGAACTACTTCAGCACAAGGGATTTAACAATACAAAACAAAGGGTAGGCGGGCAAAGGAAAATATTACGGAAAACAAAATTATAAACGAAAGGGTGGTGAACCCAAGGGAATTGATTTAAACATTGAGACAATTGTTGTCACGAGTACGACGTTCGACTGCATATGACCATGGTTGGCCATGGGTGATTTTCATATTGAGACAATATTTGTCGAATGTGACATTTGATCATGGATGAAATTGATCGATTATTCACTACACCAAGCAAGGGTAGTGGTGAGAGGCCAGTTTGGCATTGAGAAGTGACATCACAATGTGACGTTTGACCAACTATGACCATCGTTGGCCATGAGTGATTTTCATATTGAAACAATATTTTTCGAGAATGTGACATGTGATCGTGGATGACATTGATCGATTATTCATATTATAAACCAAAGGAACTAATAAACCCAAGGGTTAAATATTATAAACCAAAGAATTGGTGAACCCAGGGAAATCCATTACCCAACGAATTAAAAACCAAATGAATTGGTGAACCCAAGGGAATTGATTTAAACATTGAGACAATTGTTGTCATAATGCGACGTTGGATAACTATGATAACTGATTTGACCATGGTGATTTTTATATTGAACAATATTTATGAGAATGTTTTATTTGATGTAGATGACTTGATGGTGCTTCTGTACAATAAAGCCTTAAACCCCAAGGGTTTTAATAGCCTTAAACAAAGAATTGGTAAGACAGGGAATTGATTTAAATTATTTGTTTGTTTAGTGAATGAAACATTTAGAATAATATATATATATATATATATATATATAAAATGAAAGCTGCAAGTTTTTTTCTCTTCTTCCATAAAAATATGTTATTGATGGTTGAGGTGAGAATGAAATATCTTAACCACGAGTCCTTCATAGTGAGGTTTTAATTTCAAGAAAAAAGTGAATAAGCGCAATAATAATGGACATTTCATGTTTTTATAATATTTTTAATGGGCTGACAATGTACGCAATTGTTTAGTGCAATACGTAAGTTTTTAGTTAGATATTATTTTATTTGACATGCCAACTAAGATTGAGAACAAAAGGAATTAGATATCTCTATCATATAGAGTTTTATAATGCATATTTATTGGTCCAATAATGTTTTAATTAAAATTAACCAAACATATATAGTACATTATATACAGTTATTATTTAATAATTTAATAATTTATTTATTTTTTACTTTGGGAAGAATATTATCCAGAAACTAGAGTAAACATAAAAGATATACATCTATTACTTTAAGATAATAAAAATTGCTTATTACTTATACTACCAAATTTATATTTTTAAACCTTTTTAATATTTTATTTTCCTAAATTAATATTTAAAACACATGATATAAAATTTAATTTTTTTAAGTAAACTTCAAGTTTTATTTTATTAATTTCATTTTCTTTTATTTTGATTATAAAAAAATTAATGATAAAATTAATAATAATGATTAGTGTTTATTAAAATTTATATTGAAATTAAAAAAAAAATAGAATTTGTTCAAATTTTATATGTAAAAAAAACACTCAAAATTACTATATAAAAAAATTAATAATAAAATTAATATTTCCTAAATAAAATATAATATAAAAAATTTATTTATTAAATTTATGTTATAATTTATTTGAATGATTCTTAAATGTAAAACTATATTTTATGGTTTTCAAATCATGTGGTATGTTCGGGTTATTGTGTTTTTGTTCCAATCTATATTTTTTTAAATACATGTGTTTTTGTTCCAATCATGTGATGTTGGGGTTATTGTGTTTTGTTCCAATCTATATTTTGTTATTGTGTTTTATAATGTTTTAGTGTTATTTAAACATGTATAGTTGTTGTTATAACTCTGTTAATTTTTTAGTTGAGATTATTTTTATTTGTATGCCAACTAAGTGGGAACTTAAAAATTTAATCTATATTTTAGGGTTTCTGACCATCTGTGATTAATATGTTTTAATTAAAATTAACCAACTGCCATATGACATTTTTATTATATTATAGTTGACATTATTTATTAATTGTGTTTATTTATTTTTTGGAAAGATGTGTCTTACTTTTAATAAAAGGATAATAAAAATTGTATTACTTATACAGGGGTATATTTTTAAACCTTTTTAATATTTTATTTCCTAAATTAATATTTAAAACATATGATATGAAAAATTTAATTTTATAAGCAAGTATTTATTTATCAATTATATTAATAGATATGATTATGTTAAATAATCACAAATATGTGTAGTAAATTCACCAAGTCATAATTGACCATGTTAAAAAAGTTGAACAAAGTCTATCTTAATTAACTAAATTAGACTACATTAGCCCCTAATTTAGACTAAATTAGCCCCTAAATTTTCCAAATACACAAAACTTGATTACAACCACTACCCCCTTAGACTTGACTTTAAGCCTCATTATTTGACCTACGGAGGAAACACGACACTTCGATTTAACTAGATAGAAATACACCAAATTCTATTTCTTGTGCACTTAGATAAATATAATGTAAGAAATGAATATAGTTTTAAATACACCATAAATGCTTTAACATCATATTTATTTGTGGTAACCATTGATGTGAATTCATCTTAAACTCAAATATATCCAACAACGAGAGGAATAACATTTCTTCATGTGTAAATTTCTTTATCATTAAATGTCATATCATGTATTAATTCCATCATATCAAATAATTAAAAGAAAAACACACCTTAAGTTGATCTTATTATGAGTTAAATTAATTTATTAATTTATACACAAATTATTTATCAATAACAAAATATGAATTATTTTTTTATTTAATTTTAATGTTTTCTTTTGTTTCTTTTGAACAACATGAAAAACACCTTAAAATTTGATCCCTTTTACTTAAGCAAAGCTGAGCAGAAATAGTTTCTGCACTTTGGTTTTATATTTTAGATGTTCTCATGTACATATGCATGCTTTTTCTTTTTTAATCGTCACATATATTAGGTTGTAAGGAAACTTTTACCCTAATACTTAAATCTCTATATACGAGAGATTCTTTGTTACGAAACATAATAAATTTTTTATAGAATACATTACATAATGTGTTTACTAAGTTTTAGTGAAATAAAATAAGGACTTGTATTTATAATTAATTCTTGTATGAAATAGCAATGATAAGATAAAGATTTTAAAAATAATTTAATTTCCTAAGGAAGATCATCTTGATTAGTTGAGATAAGATAACAATACATGCGGGTGTGTTTAACATGGGTATCCTAAGAGGAAGGCATGAAAATTATATTTTTAAACCTTTTTAATATTTTATTTTCCTAAATTAATATTTAAAACATATGATATGAAAAATTTAATTTTATAAGCAAGTATTTATTTATCAATTATATTAATAGATATGATTATGTTAAATAATCACAAATATGTGTAGTAAATTCCATAGATCATAATTGACCATGTTAAAAAGTTGAACAAAGTCTATCTTAATTAACTAAATTAGACTACACTAGCCCCCTAATTTAGACTAAATTAGCCCCTAAATTTTCCAAATACACAAACTTGATTACAACCACTACCCCCTTAGACTTGACTTTAAGCCTCATTGACCTACGGAGGAAACACGACACTTCGATTTAACTAGATAGAAACTGCAAATTCTATCATTTCTATCTATACATTATTATTATTCACATTTCTATCATTCAACGCTATTACATTGTCACTTTGCATTAAAAAAAATTCACATTTCTATCATTCAGCACTATTACATTGTCACTTTGCATTCAAAATTTTTATTTAATTATTTTTCATCATTAAAGTTATTAACAATATTTATCATCTCAAAAATACTAAGAAAATTTAAAATTAAAATGACTAGACTAATCTCACACACATTTAGGATATTTCAAATGATTATATTAATATTAGATTTATTTACATATTATTGATAAACTTAATCATATCTTCGATAAATTTTCTTTATGAAACCAACTAGATCCATCTTAACTCCTAATCTGTCAAGCATCAAGATGGATCAAATCTGCAGATGTACAAACTTTTCCTCAAGTTTTGCACTCAAAAAAAAAGTTTACCTAGAAGATTTGATCATTCTAGAAACAACAAATCTAGAGTTAAATGAATTTACATTAGTATATATAAACGATAAATTAATTAACAATTTCATATATAAAATTAAAATTTATTTATTTATTTAATTTTAATCATGATATTAAAATAAATTTTTTCACTTATATTTTATGTTTTATTGGTTTTAAAAAAGTGATAAGCTAACATAATAAAATTGACTAATTTAACTATTGGTATACCATAGACTGTTGCAACAAGCTTGAATAACGTACTAAATGTATTCTTTAATTTCAGCTTACATTTGTCTTTTCAATTAGCATTCATACAAAATGAAACATTAATTTATCGTTTGAATTTGAATTTAATTTTACTTTGTTCATAATTTTATTTTAATAAAGCTTAAAATTGGCTGGTATTTTTCACATCTGTATAAGATGTTCTTATTGTCACTCAAGCTGTTTCCGCCAAAAGGTTTGTGTAAGACGTCTCTATTTCCAATCAGGATGATTGTAACCCTATCAGATTCAGCATCTGTTCAGGCACCACTAGTCATTTCCAACGTCACCTGGCCTAGTTAAAGTCATGTTTCCATTTGCTGCGGTTCCCAAATACAACGGATATATGCAATCATTCACTAAATTTGATCAAAAACATATAAAAAAATCATATAATGAGCCTTGCCCACTGATCATATTATCTGCTGCAAGGATGTCGATGTAACTCCCTGGCTTCCAATCCGAGCAAATTTGAGTGCCAACGATAATCGAGAACGTATTGTATCTGATACCACAAAAGCATGGTTGAAAAGGATCATTAACCGGATAAGCTCTTATTATTTGTAAACGTAAACAAATGCTGATGTAATATTGCTGACTCACTTCTCAGGAAAAGCCCGATTCTGGAATCATTTGTAGGGCTTCATTCAGATCCTGGCAACAGATGTTTCAACTCTTAAAGAAGACACCTGGAAAAGCAGTGAGAAGGACTACTTATTAGCCTTTGTATTGGCTCCCCATTAGGGCTATCCTCTATGTTAGAGCAGGCTTTAATTGAAGAAGAATAGGTGAAATATATCCTCAACCAACATAATCATTTTACAATAATCCATCTACCTATAAGGTGTGATGGTTAATTCGTACGATCAAATACGTTGCGCAAGTAGGTCCCTTGTCCCACAAACAAGGATTTCATACACCACTTTAGTGTGTGACTTGATCGTTTATTTGCTTCAGCATCTAACATGCAAAGGGATGATAACCAAAAACAAATAAATGAGACTAAGTATAAGAGATGTAATGATCAAAATGCCAATTGTGACAGACTTTGATAAGGGGGTTCCATTTATGACAATTTTTTATCACTGATATGACCAATTGAGAATCTTTATTTACCACTAAATTTGAGAAACCTTGAGAGGGAACAATATATTATAACTAGCACAACCACATTAGTAAAAACTAATGTGGTTGATATACGCCGATAGGCGTATATAAAATAGATTTACAACCACATTTACCAATGTGGTTGATATACGCCGATAGGCCTATATCCACTACCCATCACATTAATTTACTTGTATGTTAAATAAATATTATATATATATTTATTATAGCCGGACCCCGAAAATCATATATTATATTAATAGAACCTTCCAATATACATATAATTATAATTGCTTATATACATTTATAATTAGCGAAATATATATAATATATTATTATTATAAAAAAATATTATTATTATATATTATATCATAGTTGATTATATTATTATTAATATATATTAATAATATTATATTATTACTAATAATCATTATTAATAAATATTAGAATATTTATTTACAATGATTATTAGTAATATTATAATATTATTTATATTATAAATAAATATTAAAATATTATTAATATATATTAATAATGATTATTAATAATATTATAATATTACTAATAATCATTATTAATAAATATTTGAATATTTATTTATAATGATTATTAGTAATATTATAATATTATTAATATTACTAAATAGATATTATAGTATTATTAATAATATATATTAATAATATTATAATATTACAAATAATCATTATTAATAAATATTTGTATATTTATTTATAATGAATATTAGTAATATTATAATATTATTAATATATACAAATATTTATATATATTTTTAATATTATAATAAGTATTCATAATATATATTAAAAATATTTATTAATATATTAATAATATTAACTATATACATACTATAAATTAACTTGAAATATATATAATATATATTAATAATATTTATAAATTAAAAAAAAAATATTTAATATTTTCATATTTATTTATATATTAATATCATAGATGGTTATATTATTAATAAACCAAAGAACTAATAATATATTAATATTATTATAATAATATTATAATATTACTAATAATCATTGATAATAATGTTTGAATATTCATTTATAATATATATATTAATATATTAATAATATTAAACTCAAAGAGAGTAATAAGCCATGTAAAACAATATTTAAAAACAAAAAAACCTAAGAGATTAATAAACCCAAGGGATAAATATTATAAACATAGGGGATCAATATTAAAAACACGAGGGTGTCATAGTAAGAATTGATGTTTTAATAAAAAAACCTAATAAATTAATAATCCATAAGAATGAATATTTTAAACATAAGATACAATAAACGAATGAGATTGTCCAACATTATAAACCAAAGAAATTCAATAAACCCAAGGGTTTAATATTATAAACCAAGGCATTGGTGAACCCCGAGTAAAACCATTCTGGGAACAAATTATAAACCAAAGGAATTGGTGAACCCAAGGGTCATTTAAACATTGAGATAATTGTTGTCATTTAGACATGTATAAACCAAAAGAACTAATAAACCCGAGGGGTTTAATATTATAAACCAAAAAAATTGGTGAACCCAAAGGGAAAACCATTACCCAACAAATTATAAACCAAAGGAATTAGTGAACAGAGATAGATTTAAACATGGACAGCATTGATGAACTGTTTATATTATAAACCAAAAGAACTAATAAACACGGAGTTTAATATTATAAACCAAAGGAGTTGTTGAACCCAAGGAATTGATTTAAATTGGTGAACCCAAGGGAATTGATTTAAACATTAAGACAATTGTTGTCGAATCATGACATTCGACCAACTATGACCATGGTGGCCATGGGTGATTTTCATGTTGAGACAATGTTTCAATTTGACATTTGATCATGAATGACATTGATCGATTATTTATTTATATTATAAACCAAAGAACATGAGCTGAGGTTTGTAACAACTGCAAACTCTGAGGAATTTGGTAGATCCGAGGAGCAAAATGGCCACTTTGAAGTATAGCTGAAGAAATTGGTGAACCCAAGAGAATTCATTTAAACATTGAGACAATTGTTGTCATTATTCATATTATAAACCAAAAGAGCTAATAAACCCAAGGGTTTAATATTATAAACCAAAAAATTGGTGAACCCAAGGGAAAACCTGTTACTGACAAATTATAAACCAAGCAGGTGGTGAAACCAAGGAATTGATTTAAACATGGATGACATTGATCGATTATTTATACTATAAATCAAAAGAACTAATAAACCCAAGGGTTTAATATTATAAACCAAAGGAATTGGTAGACGAGAAGAAAACCGTGCAAGACAAATTATAAACCGAGAATTGGTGAACCCGAGGGAATTCATTTAAACATTGAGACAATTGTTGTCATTATTCATATTATAAACCAAAATAACTAATAAACCAAGGTTTAACAGCCATAAACAAAGGTGAACGAAGACGAGGAAAAACCATTACCCAACAAATTATAAACGGAATTGGTGAACCCAAGGGAATTGATTTAAACATGGATGACATTGATCAATTGGCACATATGCTAAACCAAAAGAACTAATAAACACAAGGGTTTAATATTGTAAACCAAAGAGTTGGTGAACCCAAGGGAAAACCATTACCCAACAAATTATAAACCAAAGGAATTGATGAACCCAAGAGAATTGATTTAAACATTGAGACAATTGTTGTCACGATGCGACGCTCGACCAACTATGACCATGGGCGGCCATGGGTGATTTTCATATTGAGACAATGTTTGTCGGAATGTGACATTTGATCATGGATAACATTGATCGATTATTTATATGTAAACAAAAGAACTAATAAACCAAAGGGTTTAATATTATAAACAAAGGAATTGGTGAGAACTACAAAAGGAGAAAATGGCCTAACACAATTATAAAAGCAAGAAAGATGATGAACTAAAGAGGGGAATTCATTTAAACATTGAGACAATTGTTTGTAACAAACTATTCATAGCCTCAAAATAAAAGGCTGACAAGCCATGGGTTTAATATTATACACCAAAGAATTGGTGAACCCAAGGGAAAACAAGTACCCAACAAATTATAAACCAAAGGAATTGGTGAACCCAAGGGAATTGATTTAAACATGGATGACATTGATCGATTATTTATATTATAAACCAAAAGAGCTAATAAGCAAGGGGTTTAATATTATAAACCAAGGGATTGAGGCCCAGGCAAGGGAAAACCATTACCCCAATGAGTATAAACCAGAAAATTGGTGAACCCAAAGGAATTCATTTAAACATTGAGACAATTGTTGTCACAATGCGACGTTGACCAACTATGACCATGGTTGGCCATGGGTGATTTTCATATTGAGACAATAGCTGTAGGTACCAGAAATTTAGTCATGGTTGACATTGATGATTGACACCAATATGACTTCAAAGAACTTAATAGCCCGAGGATTTGTACCTTTTAAACAAGGAATTGTTTGACGAGGAAAACAACTTCACAGAACAAATGTAAACCAAAGGTGGTGAACCCGAGGAATTCATTTAAACATTGAGACAATTACATTTTGTCTCATTATTCATGTAATCAAAAGAACTAATAAACCCAAGGGTTTTTGATATTATAAACCAAAAGAATTGGTGAACCCAAGGGAAAACCATTACCCAGCAAAATTATAAACAAAGAAATTGGTAGACGAAATTAGTTTAGCATGGATGACATTGATGTCGGTTATTTATATTATAAAACCAAAAGAACTAATAAACACGAAAGTTTTATTCAGTATAAACGAAAAGGAATTGGTGAACCCGAGGGAAAACCATTGCAGGCAAATTATAAACGAAAGGAATTGGTGAACCAAGGAATTGATTTAAACATTGAGACAATTGTTGTCACAATGCGACGTTAAACCATATGACCATGGTTGGCCATGGGTGATTTTCATATTGAGACAATATTTGTCGGAATGTGACATTTGATCATGGATGAAATTGATCGATTATTCATATTATAAACCAAAGGAATTGGTGAACCCAGGGAATTGATTTAAACATTGAGGAAATTGTTGTCACGATGTGACGTTTGACCGACTATGACCATCGTTGGCCATGGGTGATTTTCATATTGAAACGATATTTTCGAGAATGTGACATGTGATCGTGGATGACATTGATCGATTATTCATATTATAAACCAAAGGAACTAATAAACCCAAGGGTTAAATATTATAAACCAAGAGAATTGGTGAACCAGAAATCCATTGCAAGCGAATTAAAAAACCAAATGAATTGGTGTTTAAAGACCAGTTTAGTGGGGCTGGGTAACATCGCAGCAAGCGTTGAACTGGCTGTGACATGGTGTGCATGAGTGATTTACTATGGGTGGCTTATGAATGTAATGATGATGGATGACGATGATGATTAGCCATAATAACAAGCCAACAAACGAGGTTTGTGTATAAACAATTAGTGAACAAAGACTAGTTTAAATTATTGTTTGTTTGGTAAGATAAACACATTTACAGAGATGGCTGCCTGCCTGTATATGTCTATATATTGAAAACTGAAAGCTCTGAGTTTTTTTCTCTTCTTCTGCATAAAAATATGTTATTGATGGTTGAGGGCGAGAATGAAATATCTTAACCACGAGTCCTTCATAGTGAGTTTTAATTTCAAGAAAAAAGTGAATAAGCGCAATAATAATGGATTGTTCATGTTTTATAATGTTTTTAATTAATTTTTGACCAAATATGTATAGTTGTTTAATTATAGCTCATTAGTTTTTAGTTAGATATTATTTTATTTGTGAATTGAGAGCAAAGGAATTAGATATCTCTATCATATAGAGTTTTATAATGCATCTATTGGTCCAATAATGTTTTTAATTAAAATTAACCTTGAGAACATATGTAATTTTTTTTGTTCTCATTATGGTTGACATTATTTCTTAATTTAATGAACATTTTATTTTTACTTTAGGAAAGATGTGTCAAAGCTAGAGTAAACATAAAAAGAATTATACATCTCATACACTTTTAGATAATAAAAATTGTATTACTTATACTACCAAATTTATATTTTTAAACCTTTTTAATATTTTATTTTCCTAAATTAATATTTAAAACACACATGATATAAAAGATTTAATTTTTTTAAGTAAACTTCAAGTTTTATTTTTATTATTAATTTCATTTTCTTTTATTTTGATTATAAAAATTATTAATGATAATTAATAATAATGATTAGTGTTTATTAAAATTTATATTGAAATTAAAAAAATAAATTTGTTCAAATTTTATATGTAAAAAAAAAACACTCAAGTACTATATAAAAAATTAATAATAAAATTAATATTTCTAAATAAAAATATAATATAAAAATTTATTTATTAAATTTATATTTATAATTTATTTGGACAGTTCTTAAATGTAAAACTATATTTTATGGTTTTCAAATCATGTGGTGTCTTCGGGTTATTGTGTTTTGTTCCAATGTCTTTTTTAAATACATGTGTTTTGTTCCAATCATGTGGTATGTTGGGGTTATTGTGTTTTTGTTCTGATCTATATTTTTGTTATTGTGTTTTTATAATGTTTTAATTAATTCGACCAAATATGTATAGTTGTTTAATTATAGCTCATTAGTTTTTAGTTAGAGATTATTTTATTTAACATGCCAACTAAAATTGAGAGCAAGGAATTAAATCTCTATCATATAGGGTTTTCTAATGCATGTTGGTCGATAATGTTTTTAATTAAAATTATTGAAACATATGTGTTGTTTTGTTCTCATTATAGTTGACATTATTTATTAATTTAATGAACATTTTTATTTTTACTTTAGGAAAGATGTGTCATACACTTTTAATAAGATTAATAAAATTTAATATTTACTTACTTACATTTATATTTTTAAACCTTTTTAATATTTTATTTTCTAAATTAATATTTAAAACATATGATATGAGAAAATTTTAATTTTATAAGCAAGTATTTATTTATCAATTATATTAATAGATATGATTATGTTAAATAATCACAAATATGTGTAGTAAATTCATAGATCATAATTGACCATGTTAAAAAAGTTGAACAAAGTCTATATCTTAATTAACTAAATTAGACTACATTAGCTAATTTAGACTAATTAACCTAAGTATTTCCAAGCCACCCAAAACTTGAATTTTAACTACTTACCCCCTTGAACTTGTTTACAATACCTCAAATACAACCCTGGAGAAGCAAACGCTTGGTTTAACTTTGAATAAGCGCAAATTCTATTTCTTGTGCACTTAGATAAATATAATGTAAGAAATGAATATAGTTTTAAATACACCATAAATGCTTTAACATCGTATTTATTTGTGGTAACCATTGATGTAGATTCATCTTAAACTCAAATATATCCAACAGGAAAGGGAATAACATTTCTTCGTGTGTAAATTTCTTTATCATTAAATGTCATATCATGTATTAATTCCATCATATCAAATAATTAAAAGAAAAACACACCTTAAAATTTGATCTGTAACAACTTATTATATAGAGGGATTAAGATTAGTGCAATGATTGCCTGAACAAACATCATTGCCATTATAAATTATTTTTATTTAATTTAATGTTTTCTTTATTTCTTTATGAACAACAAAAAATACTGCCAAAGTGATCTTTACTATTAATGAACAATGATTTATGAATTTATATTTAGATATTATAATATATATATACTTTCTTTTTAATAATCTTTTTATATATTAGTTGTAAAAAGCTTTTACTATTATAAAAATATATATACAGAAGTTATTTGTTCACATTATAATAATTTTAAAATAGTAATATTTAAGTTTTAGTGAAATAAAATAAGGACTTGTATTTATAATTGATTCTTGTGTAAAATATGACAGTAAGATAAAGATTTTAAAAATAATTTAATTTCTAAGGAAGATCATCTTGATTAGTTGAGATAAGATAACGATACATGCGGGTGTGTTTAACATGGGTATCCTAAGAGGAAGGCATGAAAATTATATTTTTAAACCTTTTTTTAATATTTTATTTTCCTAAATTAATATTTAAAACATATGATATGAAAAAAATTTAATTTTATAAGCAAGTATTTATTTATCAATTATATTAATAAATATGATTATGTTAAATAATCACAAATATGTGTAGCCAGATTCTGGTCATAATTGACCATGTTAAAAGTTGAACAAAGTCTATCTTAATTAACTAAATTAGACTACAACTTTAGCCCCTAATTTAGACTAAATTAGCCCCTAAATTTTCCAAATACACAAACAGAATTTACAACACTTACCCCTTGGGCTGTTTTAAGCCTCATTGACCTACGGAGGAAACACGACACTTCGATTTAACTAGATAGAAACTGCAAATTCTATCATTTCTATCTATACATTATTATTATTCACATTTCTATCATTCAACGCTATTACATTGTCACTTTGCATTAAAAAAAATTCACATTTCTATCATTAGAAAGCCTTATTACATTGTCACTTTGCATTCAAAATTTTTATTTAATTATTTTTCATCATTAAAAGTTATTAACAATGTTATCATCTCAAAAATACTAAGAAAATTTAAAATTAAAATGACTAGACTAATCTCACACACATTTGAGATATTTGACAATTTATAATATATTAGATTTATTTACATATTATTGATAAACTTAATCATATCTTGATAAATTTTCTTTATGAAACCAACCTAGATCCATCTTAACTTCTAGCTCCCCATCGGCATCAAGATGGATCAAATCTTAAGACAACACGGCTTTTCACCAGTGCACTCCAAAAAAAAAGTTTTACACCTGAAAATTTGATATTCTGGCTTAACACAATCTAGAATTAATAATTTACATTGTACCCAACAACAAAGTATTAACAATTACTTTAAAATCATTGTTTATTTATTTAGTACAGCTCATGACAAATAATTTTTTTTCACTTATATTTTATATTTTATTGCCCAGTTTTAAAGTGACAAAGCTGCCTGGCAAATGGCTTATTTAACTGTGAACATACCATGGGCCCATTGCACTGTAAAGCGATGACGTCCCCCTAAAAGAATATGTTCTTTAATTTCATGGCATGTTTACATTTGTCTTTTGGAGTGGCATTACCTTTGATATGACTTATTTCATTACTCGTTTGAATTTAATTTAATTTCCTTTATTGTAATTTTCGCATTTTTAATAGAAACTAAGGTGTTTTGAAGCATTTTTCACATACGTATAAGATATTCTTATTGTCACTCAGCTATTTCATAAAAGGTTTGTGTAAGACGTCTCTATTTCCAATCGGGATGATTGTAACCTATCCAGTTCGGCATGTTCGAGCACACCTAGTCATTTTCCAACGTCACTGGCCTAGTTAAAAGAGTCATGTTTCCATTGCATAAGTTTCCCAAATACAACGGATATCGTGTTCCACTGTTGATAAAGCATATAAAAAAATCCCCATATTAAAACCCTTAGTCACAGCCTTACGCGCAAGGATAACTGAGTAGCTTCACTTTGATCGAACAGGTAGTACTAACGACAATAGAAAACATGTATACATTTACTTTGGTGGATGTTGCTCGGATAGAAATATAATGTTGTAAATAAGCAAATGTGATATTAATATTGCGACTCACTTCTCGGGAAAGACCCAGGTGGAATCATTTGTAGGGCTTCGTTCGGATACGACAACGAATGTTTCGGCCTCTTCAGAGAAATTTTTTCTCGGGAAAGCGGTAAGAGAAGGACCCACTATGTGTGCCTTTGTTGTTGGCTCCCCATTAGGGCTATCCTGCATGTTAAGAGGCCAGGCTTTAATTGAAGAAGAATAGGTGAAATATATCCCACTCAACCAACATAATCATTTTACAATAATCCATCTACCTATAAGGTGTGATGGTTAATTCGTACGATCAAATCGTTGAAGTAGATATATCACAATGAAAGTTTCATACACCACTTTAGTGTGTGACTTGATCGTTGTTAACTTGACATCTAACATACAAGGATGATATGCCAAAAACAAATAAATGAGACCTAAATAAAGATGTAACAGTCAAAGAAGTATAATTTAACAGACTTTGATAAGAGGTTCATTGCAAACAATTTTTATCACTTTGTGCAGCCAGTGAAATCTTATTTACACTGGGTAGCTGGAAGACACAACTATGACACTGTACTTGCTTCGTGGCAACCCAATGTGGTGGAAATCACTGATAAATATACAAATAGACCCAACTCACATTTACAATAACAGTTGATATACGCACAAATGAAACTATCACCACCATCATTATTTATATATCAACCAATAAATATTATATATAATAAATTTATTATTAGTGAAAAATATACTTATTATAATAACAAACAACAATATATACATATACATAATTATAATTATTATATATACATACATATTCTTAGGCTGTATACCTTCTTATTATTAAAAAATATTATTTATATATTATCATAGTTGATTATATTATTATTAATATATATTAATAATATTATAATATTTTTTTAATAATCATTATTAATAAATATTAGAATATTTGTTTAACGGTCTGTGTGTGTGTGTGTATTTATATACTAATAAATAATAAAATATTATTAATATATATTATTAATAGCGGTTATTATTATTATTATTATAATATTTTTTAACTTGTCATTATTAATAAATATTTGAATATTTATTTATAATGATTATTAGTAATATTATAATATTATTAATATTACTAAATAGATATTATAGTATTATTAATATTAATATATATTAATAATATTATATTTATTACAAATAATCATTATTAATAAATATTTGTATATTTATTTATAATGAATATTAGTAATATTATAATATTATTAATATATATAAAAATATTTATATATATTTTTAATATTATAATAAGTATTCATAATATATATTAAAAATATTTATTAATATATTATTATTATTACTTATATACATAAATTATATATATATAATATATATATATATATTTACCATTAAAAAAAATATTTAATATTTCATTATTATTTATATATTATTATTAATATAGATGGTTATATTATTAATAAACCAAAGAACTAATAATATATTAATATTATTATAATAATATTATAATATTACTAATAATCATTATTAATAAATATTTGAATATTTATTTATAATATATATTAATATATATTAATAATATTAAACTCAAGAGTAATAAGCCATATGAAACAATATTTAAAAACAAAAAAACTGAAGTTAATAATGAGGATAAATATTATAAACATGGGGATCAATATTAAAAACAAAGAGATTAATAAAGCGGTAAGAATTGATATTTTAAACTAAAACCTAATAAATTAATAATCCCTTAAGAATGAATATTTTAAACATAAGATATTAATAAGCGAATGAGATTATTAACATTATAAACAAAATTAACAAGCAGGGTTTAATATTACAAGCAAGGCATTGGTGAACCCGAGGTAAAACCGTGCCAAGACAAATTATAAACCAAAGGAATTGGTGAACCCAAGGAATTCATTTAAACATTGAGATAATTGTTGTCATTATTCATATTTATAAACAAAAGAACTAATAAACCCGAGGGTTTAATATTATAAACCAAAAAAATTGGTGAACCCAAGGGAAAACCATTGCAAGCGGAAATTATAAACGAAAGGAATTGGTGAACTAAAGGTCATTTAAACATGGATGACATTGATCAATTATTTATATTATAAACCAAAAGAACTAATACAAGGGGTTTAATATTATAAATAAAGTTATTGAACAAAGACAATTTAGGTGGTATTAAAGGAATCAAGTTGCTGTTAAAACAATTATTTATGAAAATCGGCGATCATTAACTATGACTTCTTGACCTTCATATGGGTGGTACTATAATAAGTTATTATCTTTTATGAGAATTTGACATTTGATCATGAATGACATTGATCGATTATTTATATTATAAACCAAAAAAAGAACTAATAAACCCAGGGTTTAATATTATAAACCAAAGGAATTGAATTAAAGGTGAAACCATTACCGCTGAAATTATAAGCAAAGAAATTGGTGAACCCAAGGAATTCATTTAAACATTGAGACAATTGTTGTCATTATTCATATTATAAACCAAAAGAGCTAATAAACCCAAGGGTTTAATATTATAAACCAAAAAAATTGGTGAACCCAAGGGAAAACCATTACCCAACAAATTATAAACCAAACGAATTGGTGAAACCAAGGGAATTGATTTAAACATGGATGACATTGATCGATTATTTATACTATAAATCAAAAGAACTAATAAACCCAAGGGTTTAATATTATAAACCAAAGGAATTGGTGAACCCAAGGGAAAACCATTACCGAACAAATTATAAACCAAAGGAATTGGTGAACCCAAGGGAATTCAATTAAACATTGAGACAATTGTTGTCATTATTCATATTATAAACCAAAATAACTAATAAACCAAAGGGTTTAATATTATAAACCAAAAGAATTGGTGAACCCAAGGGAAAACCATTATGACAAATTATAAACCAAAGAAATTGGTGAACCCAAGGGAATTGATTTAAACATGGATGACATTGATGAATAGCCCATATTATAAACCAAAAGTATAAAAACACAAGAGTTTATTATTGCAAGCAAAGATTGGGCGAGAACCCAAAGGAAAACAATACACAGCAATTGCAAACCAAAGATTTGATGAACCCAAGGGAATTGATTTAAACATTGAGACAATTGTCTGATACGACTCGACCAACTATGACCATGTTTGGCCATGGGTGATTTTCATATTGAGACAATGTTTGTCGAGAATGTGACATTTGATCATGGATAACATTGATGCGATTATTTATATTATAAACCAAAAGAACTAATAAACCCAAGGGTTTAATATTATAAACCAAGGAATTGGTGAACCCAGGAAAACCATTGCACAACAAATTATAAAGCAAAGGAATTGGTGAACCCAAGGGAATTCATTTAAACATTGAGACAATTGTTGTCATTATTCATATTATAAACCAAAAGAACTAATAAACCCATGGGTTTAATGTTATACACCAAAAGAATTGGTGAACCCAAGGGAAAACCATTACCCAACAAATTATAAACCAAGAAAGATTGATGAGAACCAAAGAGAATGATTTGCAGCACATGGATGACATTGATGCATTTATTTATATGCAAAGCAAAAGAGCTAATAAACACAAGGGTTTAATATTATAAACCAAAGAGGTTGGTGAACCCAAAGGAAAACCATTACTGTAATTATAAACCAAAGGAATTGGTGAACCAGAAATTCATTTAAACATTGAGACAATTGTTGTCACAATGCTGACGTTCGACCAATGTTATGACCATGGTTGTGTGGGTGATTTTCATATTGAGGCCAGTGTTTGTCGAGAATGTGAAATTTGGTCATGGATGA
Organism: Pinus albicaulis; assembly: GCA_034641835.2. NCBI lineage: Eukaryota > Viridiplantae > Streptophyta > Pinopsida > Pinales > Pinaceae > Pinus > Pinus albicaulis. The sequence continues at coordinate 1,504,382,944 of CM076581.1, read as the reverse complement.
CATTGATCGATTATTTATATTATAAAGCCAAAAGAACTAATAAACCCAAGGGTTTAATATTATAAACCAAAGGAATTGAGTGAACCCAAAGGGAAAACCATTAGAACAAATTATAAACCAAAGGAATTGGTGAACCCAAGGGAATTCATTTAAACATTGAGACAATTGTTGTCATTATTCATATTATAAATCAAAAGAACTAATAAACCCAAGGGTTTGATATTATAAACCAAAAGAAATTGGTGAACCCAAGGGAAAACCATTACCCAACAAATTATAAACGAAGAAATTGGTGAACCCAAGAGAATTGATTTAGCTGAATGACATTGATGGATTTATTTACAATATTAAATAAAAGAACCAACAACACGGTTTAATATTATAAACCAAAAATTGGTGAACCCGAGGGAAAACCGTGCCGACAAATTATAAACCAAAGGAATTGGTGGACCCAAGGGAATTGATTTAAACATTGAGACAATTGTTGTCACGATGCGACGTTCGACTAACTATGATAACAGTTGTACATGAGTGATTTATTATTAAAGGAACAATATTTGTGAAATGTGACAGTAGAATAATAAAGGATGATGATGAATTATTATGACATAAACCAAAGTTGGTTGAACCCAAGGGAATTGATTTAAACATTGAGGAAATTGTTGTCACAATGTGACGTTTGACCAACTATGACCATCGTTGACCATGGGTGATTTTCATATTGAAACAATATTTTTCGAGAATGTGACATGTGATCGTGGATGACATTGATCGATTATTCATATTATAAACGAAAGGCTTAATAAACCCAAGGGTTAAATATTATAAACCAAAGGAATTGTTGAACCAGGGGAAATATTTTTAGCAATTAAAAATAAATAGGAGTGGTGAACATGGGAATTGATTTAAACATTGAGACAATTGTTGTCATAATGCGACGTTGGACTAAATATCATGCATGGTTGGCCATGGGTGATTTTTCATATTGAGACAATATTTGTCGAGAATGTGACATTTGATCATGGATGACATTGATCGATTATTTATATTATAAACCAAAAGAACTAATAAACCCAAAGGTTTAATATTATAAACCAAAGGAATTGGTGAACCAGGGAATAAGTTTAAAATTATTTGTTTGTTTTAGTGAATGAAACATTTTAGAATAATATATATATATATATATATATATATATATATATATATATATATATTAAAAATGAGAAATATAAGTTTTTTTCTCTTCTTCCATAAAAATATGTTATTGATGGTTGAGGTGAGAATGAAATATCTCTTAACCACGAGTCCTTCATGGTAGGTTTTAATTTCAAGAAAAAAGTGAATAAGCATAATAATAATGGATTGTTCATGTTTTATAATGTTTTAATTAATTTTGACCAAATATGTATAGTTGTTTAATTATAGCTCACATTAGTTTTTTAGTTAGATATTATTTTATTTGACATGCCAACTGATTGAGAACAAAAGGAATTAGATATCTCTATCATATGAGGTTTATAATGCATACATTGGTCCAGTAATGTTTTAATTAAAATTAACCAAACATATGTAATTTTTTTTGTTCTCATTATGGTTGACATTATTTCTTAATTTAATGAACATTTTATTTTTACTGAAGAATGTGTCAAAGCTAGAGTAAACATAAAAGAATTATGCATCTCATACACTTTTAGATAATAAAATTGTATTACTTGTATACCAAATTTTATATTTTTAAACCTTTTTAATATTTTATTTTCCTAAATTAATATTTTAAAACACATGATATAAAAATTTAATTTTTTTAATGTAGCTTCAAGTTTTATTTTTTTTTATTATTATTAATTTCATTTTCTTTTATTTTGATTATTAATAATGATAATTAATAATGATTAGTGTTTATTAAAATTTATATTGAAATTAAAAAAAAATAAATTTGTTCAAATTTTATATGTAAAAAAGAAAACACTCCAAAATTACTATATAAAAAATTAATAATAAAATTAATATTTCCTAAATAAAATATAATATAAAAATTTATTTATTAAATTTACATATATTTATAATTTATTTGAATGATTTAAATGTAAAACTATATTTTATGGTTTTCAAATCATGTGTGGTATGTTCGGGTTATTGTGTTTTGTTCCAATCTATATTTTTTTAAATACATGTGTTTTTGTTCCAATCATGTGGTATGTTGGGGTTATTGTGTTTTGTTCCAATCTATATTTTGTTATTGTGTTTACTAATCATTTTTAATTAATTCGACCAAATATGTATGGTTGTTTAATTATAGCTCACATTAGTTTTTAGTTAGAGATTATTTTATTTAACATGCCAACTAGGTGAGCAAAGATTAGAAAATCTCTATCATATAGGGTTTTCTAATGCTTCTGATGGTCCAATAATGTTTTTAATTAAAATTAACCAAACATATGTATTTGTTTTGTTCTCATTCTGATTGACAGAAATTTACATTTACATTAATTTATGAACATTTTATTTTACTTTAGGAAAGATGTGTCATACACTTTTAATAAAAAGGATAATAAAAATTATTATTACTTATGCAAAATTTATATTTTTAAACCTTTTTAATATTTTTTTTACATTTTCCTAAATTAATATTTAAAACATATGATATGAAAAATTTAATTTTCATGAAAATTTGTTGCTCAGTTATTAATGATTATGATTATTATTAAACAATATAATATATAACATTAAATTAACGATCTTAAAATGACTTAACAATAAAAGAATGAAAATTTAAAATCCTTAACGTTAACATTGAACTTGCATTGACACAATTTGAACAATTAGCTGGTACTAAATACACAAACTTGATGCAACTTACCACACAGACTTGACTTTAGCTTATCCATTGTTCTCAGGCTTGACGCCTTAGTTAATAGATGAAAACACTGGAATTATTTCTTGTACGTAGATAGTAATGTAAGAAATGAATATAGTTTTAAATACACCATAAATGCTTTAACATCATATTTATTTATGGTAACCATTGATGTAGATTCATCATAAACTCAAATATATCCAACAGAAGAACAAACTGCTACATATATAAAACCCCTACTATCAATAAATATATATGTGCAATAATTATCATATAAATAATAAAAACTTGCACATTAAAATTTGATCTTATTGTCTATAGAGGTTAATTAATTTGACAATTATTTTTTAGTCATTGCTCCTTTGTAAATACATAATTATTTTTTTGTTATTTAATATTTTTCTTTATTTTCTTTTTACTTCGTTTCTTCATACATAAAGACAGATACTTACTACTTCTTCAGCTGAGCTTTTGAAATGAGACTTTTCAGTTCCTGGCACACAGATGTGTGTGTGTGTGCATCCTTTCTTTTAATGATCCACATATAATGGGTTGTAAAAACACCTGTACTAATCTCACTTCTGTGAGATACACATTCACCAAACTGTAATAGACACATGGAATGTGTACATAATGACTGGGACTGGTAGTAAAATAAAAGGAGGGACTTATTACAGTGATGCATATGAAATAACGACGTGGGAAGCAAAGATTTTAAAAACATGGTGAAGACCTAAGGAAGATAATGCTGATGGGTAGATAGGAACCATGACCATACGGGAACATGTTTAACATGGTGCTCTAAGAAACATGAAAATGCTGTACAAGCTTTTAATATTTTCTTCATTCATGTATTTAAAACATATGATATGAAAAATTTAATTTTATAAGCAGTATTTATTTATCAATTATGTTAATAGATATGATTATGTTAAATAATCACAAATATGTGTAGTAAATTCACCAGATCATAATTGACCAGCTATAAGGTGAACAAAATGTCACCAGTAACCAGTGTTCTGTAACCTAATTTAATTTCATTAGCCTAATTTCAAACCACAAACTTGATTACAACCACCACATGAACTTGGCTAAAACACATATAAATAAACCTACGGAAAATACATTTATAATTTAACAGACAGAAAGCATAAATTATAATTTCTATAAATGTGTGTCCATTTCCTCATTCACTTCTTGGCTGTACTTTGCATTAAAAATTCCATTTCTTATCATTGACTTTATTACATTGTATTTGAACAAATTTTTATTTGGTATTTTTCACATCATTAAAGTTATTCTTTGTACACATACATCTCATGCAGAAAATTGGTAAAGTAACGAACTGTCCCTACACATTGAGATATTAAATGATTATATTAATATTAGATTTTACATTTACATATTGTTGATAAACTTAATCATATCTTGATAAATTTTCTTTATGAAACCAACCTGAATCATCTTGCTTTCTAATACATCAACATGAATGGATCAAATAGGATATGCAAACTTTCCTGAGTTTTGCACTCCAAAAAAAAAGTTTACACCTAGAAAGATTTGATCATTCTAGAAACTTAACAAATCGATTAAATAATTGCATTGTGTATATAACAACCAATTAGTGATAACAATTTCATATATAAAATTAAAATTTATTTTATTTATTTAATTTTAGTCATGATATTAAAATAAATTTTTTCACTTATATTTTATGTTTTATTGGTTTTAAAGTGATAAAGCTAACACCAATAAAATTGACTAATTTAACTATTGAGAACATACCATGGACTGTTGCATAACCAAGCAGACAACACAATCTCTCTAAAGAATATGTTCTTTAATTTCGCATGTTTACATTTGTCTTTTCCGATGGCATTACACTGATATGACTTATTTCATTACTCGTTTGAATTTAATTTAATTTCCTTTATTGTAATTTTCGCATTTTAATAGAAACTAAGGTGTTTTGAAGCATTTTTCACGTGTCTGTATAAGATATTCTTATTGTCACTCAAGCTATTTCATAAAAGGTTTGTGTAAGACGTCTGTTTTACGATAAGGACGTTTGTAACTTTACTCGAATTGTTGTATTCGAGCTTTTCTTCAATCCATTTCCAACGTCACACAATAATTAAAGATATGTTTCATTGCGCAAGTTTCCCAAATACAACGAGGATAACATACAATCATTTTAACAAGGCGATCAAAGCAACGCAAAAAATCATTGCAACATTTTACTGATCATATTATCTGCTGCAAGGATGTCGATGTAACTCCTAGCTTCCAATCCAGGCAAATTTGAGTGCCAGCATTGTCGGAGGCATATTGTATCTGATACCACAAAAAACATGATTGGATCATTAACTCGGATAGAAATATAATGTTGTAAATAAGCAAATGTGATATTAATATTGCTGACTCACTTCTCGGGAAAGACCCGATTCTGGAATCATTTGTGAAGACTTCGTTCAGATCTGCAGCAACGAATGTTTCAGCCTCTTCAGAAATTTTTCTCGGGAAAAGCAGTGAGAGAAGGACCCACTGTGTGCCTTTGTTGTTGGCTCCCCATTAGGGCTATCCTCTATGTTAAGGCAGGCGCTAATTGAAGAAGAATAGGTGAAGCCTGTATAACTTAACAACTCATTTTTACAGTAAATATACACACAAGGTAGCATTTAGTTGGTAAACAAATCCAAATGGTGTAGCAGTGGATACACCCATACACGAACAAAGAAATTCATACCACTTTGGTATGTGGCTGATGTTGTACTTTGACATCACTTTGCTTAAAAGGTGATAACCAAAAACAAATAAATGAGACTAGAAATATAAGAGATGTAATGATCAAAATGCGGTGTGGAGACTTTGATAAGGGGGTTCCATTTATGACAATTTTATCTTGATATGACCAATTGAGAATCTTTATTTACCACTAAATTTGAGAAACCTTGAGAGGGAACAATATATTATAACTAACCTGACCACATTAGTAAAAACTAATGTGGTTGATATATTATGCGATAAGTATATAAAATAGTTACAACCACATTTACCAATGTGGTTGATATCTGGCAAATGAGCCTATATCCACTACCCATCACATTAATTTATATATCAATAAATAAATGTTATATATAATAAATTTAATTATATTAATTTGAAAAATATATATTATATATTAATAAAAATAATAATATATACATACTATAAATTATGATTAACTATATACATACTATAAATTAACTTGAAATATATATAATATATATTAATATAAAAAAATATTAATAATATATAATAATTTAATATATCATACATGACTATACTATTAAAAAAGAAAAAGAACTAATAATATATTAATAATATATATTATATCATAGTTGATTATATTATTATTAATATATATTAATAATATTATAATATTACTAATAATCATTATTAATAAATATTAGAATATTTATTTACAATGATTATTAGTAATATTATAATATTATTTATATTACTAAATAAATATTAAAATATTATTAATATATATTATTAATAATGATTATTAATAATATTATAATATTACTAATAATCATTATTAATAAATATTTGAATATTTATTAATAATGATTATTAGTAATATTATAATATTATTAATATTACTAAATAGATATTATAGTATTATTAATAATATATATTAATAATATTATAATATTACAAATAATCATTATTAATAAATATTTGTATATTTATTTATAATGAATATTAGTAATATTATAATATTATTAATATATACAAAAATATTTTATATATATTTTTAATATTATAATAAGTATTCATAATATATATTAAAAATATTTATTAATATATTAATAATATTAACTATATACATACTATAAATTAACTTGAAATATATATAATATATATTAATAATATTTATAAATTAAAAAAAAAATATTTAATATTTTCATATTTATTTATATATTAATATCATAGATGGTTATATTATTAATAAACCAAAGAACTAATAATATATTAATATTATTATAATAATATTATAATATTACTAATAATCATTATTAATAAATATTTGAATATTTATTTATAATATATATTAATATATTAATAATATTAAACTCAAGAGAGTAATAAACCATATGAAACAATATTTAAAAACAAAAAAACCTAAGAGATTAATAAACCCAAGGGATAAATATTATAAATATAAGGGATCAATATTAAAAACACAAGAGATTAATAAACCGTAAGAATTGATATTTTAAACTAAAAAACCTAATAAATTAATAATCCATAAGAATGAATATTTTAAACATAAGATATTAATAAACGAATGAGATTATTAACATTATAAACCAAAAGAACTAATAAACCCAAGCGTTTAATATTATAAACCAAAGGCATTGGTGAACCCAAGGTAAAACCATTACCGAACAAATTATAAACCAAAGGAATTGGTGAACCCAAGGGAATTCATTTAAACATTGAGATAATTGTTGTCATTATTCATATTATAAACCAAAAGAACTAATAAACCCAAGGGTTTAATATTATAAACCAAAAAAATTGGTGAACCCAAGGGAAAACCATTACCCAACAAATTATAAACCAAAGGAATTGGTGAGCCCAAGGGAATTGATTTAAACATGGATGACATTGATCGATTATTTATATTATAAACCAAAAGAACTAATAAACACAAGGGTTTAATATTATAAACCAAAGGAGTTGGTGAACCCAAGGGAATTGATTTAAATTGGTGAACCCAAGGGAATTGATTTAAACATTAAGACAATTGTTGTCAGAATGCGACGTTCGACCAACTATGACCATGGCTGGCCATGGGTGATTTTCATATTGAGACAATGTTTCTCAGAATTTGACATTTGATCATGAATGACATTGATCGATTATTTATATTATAAACCAAAAGAACTAATAAACCCAAGGGTTTAATATTATAAACCAAAGGAATTGGTGAATCCAAGGTAAAACCATTACCGCACAAATTATAAACCAAAGGAATTGGTGAACCCAAGGGAATTCATTTAAACATTGAGACAATTGTTGTCATTATTCATATTATAAACCAAAAGAGCTAATAAACCCAAGGGTTTAATATTATAAACCAAAAAAATTGGTGAACCCAAGGGAAAACCATTACCCAACAAATTATAAACCAAAAGAATTGGTGAACCCAAGGGAATTGATTTAAACATGGATGACATTGATCGATTATTTATATTATAAATCAAAAGAACTAATAAACCCAAGGGTTTAATATTATAAACCAATGGAATTGGTGAACCCAAGGGAAAACCATTACCGAACAAATTATAAACCAAAGGAATTGGTGAACCCAAGGGAATTCATTTAAACATTGAGACAATTGTTGTCATTATTCATATTATAAACCAAAAGAACTAATAAACCCAAAGGTTTAATATTATAAACCAAAAGAATTGGTGAACCCAAGGGAAAACCATTACCCAACAAATTATAAACCAAAGAAATTGGTGAACCCAAGGGAATTGATTTAAAGATGGATGACATTGATCGATTATTTATATTATAAACCAAAAGAACTAATAAACACAAGGGTTTAATATTATAAACCAAGGTTAGTGTGACAAAGGAAAACCATTACCCAACAAATTATAAACCAAAGGAATTGGTGAACCCAAGGGAACTGATTTAAACATTGAGACAATTGTTGTCACAATGCGACCTTCGACCAACTATGACCATGGTTGGCCATGGGTGATTTTCATATTGAGACAATGTTTGTCAGAATGTGACATTTGATCATGGATAACATTGATCGATTATTTATATTATAAACCAAAAGAACTAATAAACCCAAGGGTTTAATATTATAAACCAAAGGAATTGGTGAACCCAAGGGAAAACCATTACCTAACAAATTATAAAGCAAAGGAATTGGTGAACCCAAGGGAATTCATTTAAACATTGAGACAATTGTTGTCATTATTCATATTATAAACCAAAATAACTAATAAACCCATGGGTTTAATATTATACACCAAAAGAATTGGTGAACCCAAGGGAAAACCATTACCCAACAAATTATAAACCAAAGGAATTGGTGAACCCAAGGGAATTGATTTAAACATGGATGACATTGATCGATTATTTATATTATAAACCAAAAGAACTAATAAACACAAGAGTTTAATATTATAAACCAAAGGAGTTGGTGAACCCAAGGGAAAACCATTACCCAACAAATTATAAACCAAAGGAATTGGTGAACCCAAGGGAATTGATTTAAATATTGAGACAATTGTTGTCACAATGCGACGTTCGATCAAATATGACCATGGTTGGCCATGGGTGATTTTCATATTGAGACAATGTTTGTCAGAATGTGAAATTTGATCATGGATGACATTGATCGATTATTTATATTATAAACCAAAGGAACTAATAAACCCAAGGGTTTAATATTATAAACCAAAGGAATTGGTGAACCCAAGGGAAAACCATTACCGAACAAATTATAAACCAAAGGAATTGGTGAACCCAAGGGAATTCATTTAAACATTGAGACAATTGTTGTCATTATTCATATTATAAATCAAAAGAACTAATAAACCCAAGGGTTTAATATTATAAACCAAAAGAATTGGTGAACACAAGGAAAAACCATTACCCAACAAATTATAAACCAAAGGAATTGGTGAACCCAAGGGAATTGATTTAAACATGGATGACATTGATCGGTTATTTATATTATAAACCAAAAGAAATAATAAACACAAAGGTTTAATATTATAAACCAAAGGAATTGGTGAACCCAAGGGAAAAACATTACTTGACAAATTATAAACCAAAGGAATTGGTGAACCCAAGGGAATTGATTTAAACATTGAGACAATTGTTGTCATAATGCGACGTTTGACTAACTATGACCATGGTTGGCCATGGGTGATTTTCATATTGAGACAATATTTGTCAGAACGTGACATTTGATAATGGATGACATTGATCAATTATTCATATTATAAAACAAAAGAACTAATAAACCCAAGGGTTTAATATTATAAACCAAAGGAATTGGTGAACCCAAGGGAATTGATTTAAACATTGAGAAAATTGTTGTCACAATGTGATGTTTGACCAACTATGACCATGGTTGGCCATGGGTGATTTTCATATTGAGACAATATTTGTCAGAATGTGACATGTGATCGTGGATGACATTGATCGATTATTCATATTATAAACCAAAGGAACTAATAAACCCAAGGGTTTAATATTATAAACCAAAGGAATTGGTGAACCCAAGGGAAATCCATTACCCAACAAATTATAAACCAAAGGAATTGGTGAACCCAAGGGAATTTATTTAAACATTGAGACAACTGTTGTCACAATGCGACGTTGGACCAACTATGACCATGGTTGGCCATGGGTGATTTTCATATTGAGACAATATTTGTCAGAATGTGACATTTGATCATGGATTACATTGATCGATTATTCATATTATAAACCAAAAGAACCAATAAACCCAAGGGTTTAATATTATGAACCAAAGGAATTGGTGAACCCAAGGGAATTCATTTAAATTATTTGTTTTGTTTAGGGAATGAAACATTTTAGAATAATATATATATATATATATATATATATATATTAAAAATGAGAAATATAAGTTTTTTTTCTCTTCTTCCATCAAAATATGTTATTGATGGTTGACAGTGAGAATGAAATATCTTAACCATGAGTCCTTCATAGTGAGTTGTAATTTCAAGAACAAAGTGAATAAGCGCAATAACAATGGATTATTCATGTTTTATAATGTTTTTAATTAATTTTGAGCAAATATGTATAGTTGTTTAATTATAGCTCACATTAGTTTTTAGTTACGGATTATTTTATTTCACATGCCAACTAAGATTGAGAACAAAAGGAATTAGATATGTCTATCATATAGGGTTTTCTAATGCATCTATTGGTCCAATAATGTTTTTAATTAAAACTAACCACACATATGTAATTTTTTTTTCTCTCATTATGGTTGACATTATTTCTTAATTTAATGAACATTTTATTTTTACTTTAGGAAAGATGTGTCAAAGCTAGAGTAAGCATAAAAAGAATTATACATCTCATACACTTTTAGATAATAAAAATTGTATTACTTATACTACCAAATTTATATTTTTAAACCTTTTTAATATTTTATTTTCCTAAATTAATTTTTAAAACATATGATATAATTTTTTTTTTTTTTTAAGTAAACTTCAAGTTTTATTTTTATTATTAATTTCATTTTCTTTTATTTTGATTATAAAAAAATTAATAATGATAATTAATAATAATGATTAGTGTTTATTAAAATTTATCTTGAAATTAAAAAAAATAGAATTTGTTCAAATTTTATATGTAAAAAAAAAACACTCCAAAATTACTATATAAAAAAATTAATAATAAAATTAATATTTCCTAAATAAAATATAATATAAAAATTTATTTATTAAATTTATATTTATAATTTATTTGAATGATTCTTAAATGTAAAACTATATTTTATGGTTTTCAAATCATGTGGTATGTTCGGGTTATTGTGTTTTGTTCCAATCTATATATTTTTAAATACATGTGTTTTGTTCCAATCATGTGGTATGTTGGGGTTATTGTGTTTTGTTCCAATCTATATTTTGTTATTGTGTTTTATAATGTTTTTAATTAATTTTGACCAAATATGTATAGTTGTTTAATTATAGCTCACATTAGTTTTTAGTTAGAGATTATTTTATTTAACATGCCAACTAAAATTGAGAACAAAAGGAATTAGAAATCTCTATCATATAGGGTTTTCTAATGCATCTATTGGTCCAATAATGTTTTTAATTAAAATTAACCAAACATATGTATTTGTTTTGTTCTCATTATAGTTGACATTATTTATTAATTTAATGAACATTTTATTTTTACTTTAGGAAAGATGTGTCATACACTTTTAATAAAAGGATAATAAAAATTGTATTACTTATACTACGAAATTTATATTTTTAAACCTTTTTAATATTTTATTTTCCTAAATTAATATTTAAAACATATGATATAAAAAATTTAATTTTATAAGCAAGTATTTATTTATCAATTATATTAATAGATATGATTATGTTAAATAATCACAAATATGTGTAGTAAATTCACCGATCATAATTGACCATGTTAAAAAATTTGAACAAAGTCTATCTTAATTATAAACCAAGGAGTTGGTGAAGACAGGGAAAACCATTACCCAGCAAATTATAAACCAAAGGTGGAAGTGAACCCAGGAATTCATTTAAACATTGAGACAATTGTTGTCTGTCTGACTGATTCACGACCAACTATGACCATGATTTGGCCATGGGTGATTTTCATGTGAGACAATGTTTGTCGGGAATGTGAAATTTGGTCATGGATGACATTGATCGATTATTTATATTATAAGCCAAAAGAACTAATAAACCCAAGGGTTTAATATTATAAACCAAAGGAATTGGTGAACCCAAGGGACAACCATTACCCAACAAATTATAAACCAAAAGGAATTGGTGAACCCAAGGGAATTCATTTAAACATTGAGACAATTGTTGTCATTATTCATATTATAAATCAAAAGAACTAATAAACCCAAGGGTTTAATATTATAAACCAAAAGAATTGGTGAACCCAAGGGAAAACCATTACCCAACAAATTATAAACCAAAGTAATTGGTGAACCCAAGGGAATTGATTTAAACATGGATGAAATTGATCGGTTATTTATATTATAAACTAAAAGAACTAATAAACACAAGGGTTTAATATTATAAACCAAAGGAATTGGTGAACCCAAGGGAAAACCATTACCCGAAAAATTATAAACCAAAGGAATTGATGAACCCAAGGGAATTGATTTAAACATTGAGACAATTGTTGTCATAATGCGACGTTCGACTAACTATGACCATGGTTGGCCATGGGTGATTTTCATATTGAGACAATATTTGTCAGAATGTGACATTTGATCATGGATGACATTGATCGATTATTCATATTATAAACCAAAGGAATTGGTGAACCCAAGGGAATTGATTTAAACATTGAGGAAATTGTTGTCACAATGTGACGTTTGACCAACTATGACCATCGTTGGCCATGGGTGATTTTCATATTGAAACAATATTTTTCAGAATGTGACATGTGATCGTGGATGACATTGATCGATTATTCATATTATAAACCAAAGTAACTAATAAACCCAAGGGTTAAATATTATAAACCAAAGGAATTGGTGAACCCAAGGGAAATCCATTACCGAACGAATTAAAAACCAAATGAATTGGTGAACCCAAGGGAATTGATTTAAACATTGAGACAATTGTTGTCATAATGCGACGTTGGACTAAATATGACCATGGTTGGCCATGGGTGATTTTCATATTGAGACAATATTTGTCAGAATGTGACATTTGATCATGGATGACATTGATCGATTATTCATATTATAAACCAAAAGAACTAATAAACCCAAGGGTTTAATATTATAAACCAAAGGAATTGGTGAATCCCAGGGAATTGATTTAAATTATTTGTTTTGTTTAGGGAATGAAACATTTTAGAATAATATATATATATATATATATATATATATATATATATATATATATTAAAAATGAGAAATATAAGTTTTTTTTCTCTTCTTCCATCAAAATATGTTATTGATGGTTGAGGGTGAGAATGAAATATCTTAACCACGAGTCCTTCATAGTGAGTTGTAATTTCAAGAACAAAGTGAATAAGCGATAATAATGGATTGTTCATGTTTTATAATGTTTTTAATTAATTTTGACCAAATATGTATAGTTGTTTAATTATAGCTCACATTAGTTTTTAGTTAGATATTATTTTATTTGACATGCCAACTAAGATTGAGAACAAAAGGAATTAGATATCTCTATCATATAGGGTTTTATAATGCATCTATTGGTCCAATAATGTTTTTAATTAAAATTAACCAAACATATGTAATTTTTTTTGTTCTCATTATGGTTGACATTATTTCTTAATTTAATGAACATTTTATTTTTACTTTGGGAAAGATGTGTCAAAGCTAGAGTAAGCATAAAAAGAATTATACATCTCATACACTTTTAGATAATAAAAATTGTATTACTTATACTACCAAATTTATATTTTTAAACCTTTTTAATATTTTATTTTCCTAAATTAATATTTAAAACACATGATATAAAAAATTTAATTTTTTTAAGTAAACTTCAAGTTTTATTTTTATTATTAATTTCATTTTCTTTTATTTTGATTATAAAAAAATTAATAATGATAATTAATAATAATGATTAGTGTTTATTAAAATTTATCTTGAAATTAAAAAAAAATAGAATTTGTTCAAATTTTATATGTAAAAAAAAAAACACTCCAAAATTACTATATAAAAAAATTAATAAAAAAATTAATATTTCCTAAATAAAATATAATATAAAAATTTATTTATTAAATTTATATTTATAATTTATTTGAATGATTCTTAAATGTAAAACTATATTTTATGGTTTTCAAATCATGTGGTATGTTCAGGTTATTGTGTTTTGTTCCAATCTATATTTTTTTAAATACATGTGTTTTGTTCCAATCATGTGGTATGTTGGGGTTATTGTGTTTTGTTCCAATCTATATTTTGTTATTGTGTTTTATAATGTTTTTAATTAATTTTGACCAAATATGTATAGTTGTTTAATTATATCTCACATTAGTTTTTAGTTAGAGATTATTTTATTTAACATGCCAACTAAAATTGAGAACAAAAGGAATTAGAAATCTCTATCATATAGGGTTTTCTAATGCATCTATTGGTCCAATAATGTTTTTAATTAAAATTAACCAAACATATGTATTTGTTTTGTTCTCATTATAGTTGACATTATTTATTAATTTAATGAACATTTTATTTTTACTTTAGGAAAGATGTGTCATACACTTTTAATAAAAGGATAATAAAAATTGTATTACTTATACTACGAAATTTATATTTTTAAACCTTTTTAATATTTTATTTTCCTAAATTAATATTTAATTCATATGATATAAAAAATTTAATTTTATAAGCAAGTATTTATTTATCAATTATATTAATAGATATGATTATGTTAAATAATCACAAATATGTGTAGTAAATTCACCTATCATAATTGACCATGTTAAAAAAGTTGAACAAAGTCTATCTTAATTAACTAAATTAGACTACATTAGCCCCTAATTTAGACTAAATTAGCCCCTAAATTTTCCAAATACACAAACTTGATTACAACCACTACCCCCTTAGACTTGACTTTAAGCCTCATTGACCTACGGAGGAAACACGACACTTTGATTTAACTAGATAGAAACTGCAAATTCTATTTCTTGTGCACTTAGATAAATATAATGTAAGAAATGAATATAGTTTTAAATACACCATAAATGCTTTAACATCATATTTATTTGTGGTAACCATTGATGTAGATTCATCTTAAACTCAAATATATCCAACACTGAGAGGAATAACATTTCTTAATGTGTAAATTTCTTTATCATTAAATGTCATATCATGTATTAATTCCATCATATCAAATAATTAAAAAGAAAAATACACCTTAAGAAATTTGATCCTTGTGCTTAATATATCGAGGGTTAAGATTAATTTACATTGATTTATTTTTTTAGATGTTGTCATGCATAGTACATAGTTATTTTTTTATTTAATTTTAATGTTTTCTTTATTTTCTTTTGTCGAACAACACAAAAAAATACACCTTAAGAAATTTGATCCCTTTTACTACTTAATAAAGCTAGACTTGAAATGAGTTTACTTTGGTTTTATATTTTAGATGTTCTCATGTACATATGTACACATCACTTTTTCTTTTTAATCGTCACATATATTAGGTTGTAAAGAAAATTTTTACCCTAATACTTAAATCTCTATATACAAGAGATTCTTTATTCCACAAACATAATAAATTTTTTATAGAATACATTACATAATGTGTTTACAAGTTTTAGTGAAATAAAATAAGGACTTGTATTTATAATTAGTTACTGTATGAAATAGCAATGATAAGATAAAGATTTTAAAAATAATTTAATTTCCTAAGGAAGATCATCTTGATTAGTTGAGATAAGATAACAATACATGCGGGTGTGTTTAACATGGGTATCCTAAGAGGAAGGTATGAAAACATTCAATAATATATTTATTATATATAAATAATAAAACCAATACACAAACATTTAGATATAAATAAATAATAAAAATATTTAAATATTTACAAACACTCTAAATAATATATTTGGATTTAATTTAAATTTATAAAAATATCACTGTAAATATTAATATATATATATATATATATATGAAATGAAGGAAAAAATATGATATAAATATCCTAATATCATACTTATAATAAAAATCTATATTTAAAAAAAAAATCAAAATAAAAAAAAAAACAAAAAATTCAAAAAAAAAATATAAATTAAAAAATATATAAAAATAAAAGTTATAATTGTTTATATTATTTATGTGAATAAGGGTGATTTTTTATTTTGTGTGTATGTGGGGAAGATGTTTAAAACATTGAAAAAATGTTAAATAATTTATGTAAATAAGAGTGATTTTTGTCCATTTGTATGTATGTTAGGAAGATGTTTAAAACATGTTTATACAGTATAATTATAATAAAAAGAATATATTTGAATTTGTGCATATTGGAATTACTATAAACTAAAAAGATCATGAAAACCATGAACGCAAGGAACACAACTCAAAGGAGGGTTACAATTTAACCTTCCCAAGAGCCTTTTGGAGAGGTTGAATTCCCCTCCACAAAAAATAAAGCCTAGTCCTTTTATTAATGATAGTTTGTGTTCAAGTACATTTGTTGATGGGCCCATCTAAACAAAAAAATATAAATTGTTTTAATTACAACATCACAAAACTTAAAAATAGATAATGTCTTGCGCTGGCTCAGAAACAACTTGGTAGTACTGCAACATACAACATTGAAATGATTTTGTTAGTATACAAAACAACCTTCATGACAACTTGTAACATAATAAAATGCACAATTCATAAAAAAAATCCATAAAAATATAAATGTTTTGTCTATCTCAAACAAATCCTAATATAGATTCCTATCAAATTAACTATTCCATTAATATCAATATTATTATATTATTTTCGATAATAATTTAAATTGCAATTTGGTTATTAAAAGTATTAGTTTTATTGTGTAAATAACTAAAAAATCATGTTCCACCAAAATAAAATTATGAAAATATTTATTAAAAAAATAAAAATAAAATTATTAAATTTTCGCTCATCTAAATTAAAGATTAAAAAAAATAATAATAAACTTTCAAGAAAATTTCCAAAAAATAATAAACCTCCCCAATATAATATAGAATAAAAATTTCTTTAAGAACATTAAATATAGAATAAAGATTTCTTTAAAAACATTAAAGAGCATGACATACAGGTTATATAGAACAAAGATTTCTTTAAAATGTCAAGTAATATTTCAACTGTATTAAATTACAATTCAAACTTTAGAGCTGAGTTGAGGATTATAATAATCCCTTCTATAAGACCGAAAACATAATAAACTTCCCCATAATAAAGTAAAGTATTTACATAGCTTTCTTAAAAAGATAATAATGCGGTAATTAATTATATTCCTAAGTCCCATGCACTAAATTAAATTATTTGACCAGAATTAAAACAAATCCTGTGCGTGTTCCTTTTGCATGCACTAAATTAAATTATTTGACCAGAATTAAAACAAATCCTGTGCGTGTTCCTTTTGCATTGGGAGAAGTGTTGCATGGTAAAGATAATTATTACTACTCCAACGACGTGGGTAGATGGCATGACACTAAGGAAATATTTTGCTTCACTTTATAGGTTAGGTTATTTTGCTTCAAAAGCAACTGCTAATCCTGACAGGATTGCAGTGCAATGGTGAACAGAAGGAGAATCAAACGCGGGAATCTTGCAATTCTTACTCTGAAAATAATAGGGGCATATGACCGTGAGCCATCGTCGAGAAGGGAATCGAAGCCCCCTGGGGAGTTAAATGGGTTATTCTCCATGAGCAACGTCCTGCCGTTGCTACGTTCTGCAATATTGAGCAGGGATGAGATATTCAGAACCACGGCTCTTCATCCCGAAGCTCAGTAGTAGCAGATAAACGATTTTGTAGGTGAACAATATAATATCTGAACGATGTAATATAAGGGCTACGATATTTGCAGGGGAAGAGAATTCGAATCCGGAGAGTAAGGAGAAGTGAGGAAATTACTTGCTGGTAGCAGCTTTCAAGGATATAGTCTTTCTCAGAATTAGACTATAGACCAATTTGATTCAGCATAGACCAATGGAAGATAAGTCTAATTAAAAAATACCAGTTTAAACTATCAAAAAATTCGCCACAAAATTTCGCAGGATTCTCACCAGAAATCCATCGAAAACAACAAAAAAGTTACACTTCCAGACAACTCCCTCCCTTGTATTCGAACTCTATTGGTGGACAAACATGATTCTAAATTTCTGTCCAGGCAAGAGAATATATGCGCTAACTCACAACGCGGATCGTGCGACCCGGAGCGAGCAGATTACCAGTGTCCTAGGTCGGATAATGCTCTATGGTTGCTCGCGGTTCCGCTGTCTGGTCTATTTATATGTTCTCTTCTATTTTTTCACTTACAAATCTCGGTAGTGTGTTTCGAGATTAATTGAATCTGATAGTATCTGAAGCTGCAATTATGGCAGTTACAAAGATAGTTGCTCAGGATGGTAGCGCCCAGTACAAGGATGTCCAAACTGCCATCGACGCTGGATGTCCAAACTGCCATCGACGCTGTCCCTGTTGGCAACAAGGAGCGAGTAGTAATCGAGGTTAAGCCTGGAGTTTACAGGCAGCCCCTCTATATTCCCAAAACAAAGAATCTCGTCACACTCCGAGGATCCTCTGCAGAAGAAACTGTGTTAACTTGGGATAACACAGCCAATAAGCCCATTAAACATCATCAGGTATTGAAATTTCTCTTGGTAATGTTCGTCTTTTTCATTTATGGAAAAATGACTTTGATTCTTAATGATTCTCAGGATCAGAGCGTGATTGGCACTGGAACGTTTGTCTGCGGCACAGTCATTGTAGAAGGATCGCATTTCATTGCTGACGGGATTACATTTGAAAACTCAGCGCCTGGGGCAAGATTTGTCTATTAATTTTCAACTTTGTTAGAAAACGAGATTAGGTAGCTGTTTTTAGCAGAGGAGTTTTTGTGCCAACGCCTTGGGCTTCCTTGGAACATTTGCAGGGATCGGGGCAAGCTGTTGCTATCAGAGTAACAGGAGACGGATGTGCCTTCTACACTTGCAGATTTCTCGGTTGGCAGGTATCGTTCTGCCTGCTTCTCTTTCTTATTGCTAAAACACGGATAGGATTTATTCCCAACTGATTTATGATCTAAAGGGCACATTGTTAAAATTGTAATAATATTTATCCAATACCCATTTATGAGCCAAGCCTAATTACACAATTTTGTAGAGACCAAAAAAAACACACCTCAGTAAACCACAAAAACATAAACAGAACACCGTTCAACTCTTTCAGTATTTTTGGAACATGACGCTCATGCAATAACAATATGACTGCAAGTGATTGTTTGATCATGAATAGGACACTGCGTATCTACACCATGGAAAGCACTACCTGAGAGATTGCTATATCGAAGGCAGCGTCGACTTCATCTTTGGAGATGCAACGGCATTGTTAGAACACTGCCACATTCACTGGAAGTCTCCAGGGTTCCTCACCGCATAGGGCCGCAGATCTCAGGATGACTGGGCTCACTGTCAATTCATCGTCTCCCAATCTGGGAAAATGGAGACCCCCTAATGCATGTCTAGATTATATCCGCCTTCAACAACAAACCACTCACCTGCCCGCTCTCGCCCACGTTCCATAACACCTACACGTGGCCCATAACACTAAACGTTAATTTTCCATTCCATCCACGTTCCTGGTTCCATGCGTTGCATGATACAACGGTGTAGATGCCAGAGTTTAGATGGCATGATCTTGAACAGTGGAGGAGTTACAAAGGTAACCACCTCCCTCCCCTGGTACACAAACTCTTCCCATTCACATAATGAGCAACGTGCGGCCCATCAACGTGGTGGTTATGGGATGGAATGATTGTTTAATTTGATAGGTGGCAGTGAGCAAATGGCACAGTAACTTTTTAATCTAGATTTGTAAAAAATTAATTTAAGTACAGTTTAAACACCTGATTTAGATATGCAAGGAAGTTAGTGGGGTAGATTTCATCCATCGATTTAGTGGCGACGACCAGAATATACTGGCATCTTCCAATCCTGACCATCAGATCAAAAAAAAAAACATGCTCCTTCCGATAGGTTATTTCATCTTAATTAATTACACTAATCACAAAACATGCTCCTTAAATATGGTTACGGCCATCTACAAAAATAAACAGCAATGTTTTACTGAAGAAATAACTCTTGTGAGTGCTTTGGTTCATGAATTTTGAAAGTTTTTACGGTAATAACTTTATTAGCTGTCGAGGATACTCTTTCACTGCACCGCCAACCACAGAAGTTAGCGTACCAGCTTCTGGATTTGGACTTTGGACTTTCTTGAGGTGGGTGAGTAATATCAGTTGTTCTTACTTAACCTTTCCATGGAGCTCTGTATGGGAATGGAAGGTTTGAAGGGTCAAAGGAGGGGACAAACATGATGGTATCGTCCAAATTCCAAAGCAATTGAGAGCATGCTCCTCGTGATAGTCATAAACAAAAACTTTCGGGATAGTCACTAACAAAACTCTTAAATCAGCACACCTTAAGTATTCATCCCTAAATGATTCCACTTACTCTCATAAGTTAGATCAGCCACACTTTCTCGGCTTACAATTAAGATGGGTAAGAATCTACACAACTTTTTGAGATTTAAAAAAAATG
This sequence comes from Pinus albicaulis, assembly GCA_034641835.2. Classification (NCBI taxonomy): domain Eukaryota; kingdom Viridiplantae; phylum Streptophyta; class Pinopsida; order Pinales; family Pinaceae; genus Pinus; species Pinus albicaulis. Next base: position 1,504,362,038 of record CM076581.1, on the reverse strand, counting down.
GTTTCTCGGATTACAATTAAGATGGGTGAGAATCTACACAGCTTTTTGAAATTTAAAAAAGAGTTGCAGTCAAGTCTAAATGGGTTGGGAGTTTTTGCAATATTTTGAGAGAAAATGGCAGAAATTTTGGAAAGTATAGTTACAGCTGTAGTGTTTTTTGCTAAATCCATTTTTACTATTAAAAATGATTCAAATAATTTTACAATTAATTTTTTATAAAAAAATTCTAGCTAAATTTCCACTAAAAATTGGTTATATGCAAAATTGTAAGACTAGGCTTTAGAAAAATTGTCCAAATATGTGAGTATCTTTGAAGGGCAATATGATTCCCATGGGCAGATATATATGGGATAGATGAAGAGTTGGAGCTCAATATCCACTAATATTGATACCATGTTTTGGTAATACAAGTTGAGAGGTTGAATGTTTTCGGATTACTTTTTATTATAAAAAAACATATAGCCAAAATATAATAAAAATAATTATTTTTATAATGAAATGTATTGTTTTAATTCAATCTTATATTGTTGGATAATATTATATTAATGTTTTTTGGTTAATAATATATATATATATATATAGAATTAATTTGACACTTATAATTTAATATTTCTGAATTTGTATAGAATATAAAATAATAAATATAAAAAAATAAATTTCTAATAATATATAAAAATAAAAAATTCTAAATAAATTATAATTTAATTTAACTAATCAATTATATATATAAACATATTTTAAACCATAAAAAAATAGAAATTTCAATAAAAACAAAAATATCTATTACTCTAGACTCTTAGTAATACCACAACCAAACCCTTTGAATGGGTAAACAGTTTTGGGCACAGTGTCAAGAACAAAGCCAGTCACTATTTCTTTTTATCATCATAATCATTTTTATATAATCTACTCCCTATAATAATAATAAAAAAAAAATTAAGTAAGCCATAATTTAATTTAACTAGTAAATTATATATATATATATTCACAAATTCCATTAACAATTAATTTATATATATATATATATATAACTCACAACACAACTCTTAGTAATACCACAACCAAACCCTTTGAATGGGTAAACATCTTCACTTTTTTTTATCATCATAGTCACTGAAGTGGTTAGGAAATATATTGTTTTAGAATTATTTTAAGATGTTGTGACTTATATTTATGTAATAAACATTTTATAATTTATTTAATTTGTTTCAAATGTAATAATATTAGTGTTCTATTTATTTTTTGATAAATAAAAAATTATAAAAAATTATATTGACATTGATTTTGTAAATTTTCTTACAAATTATGTGATAAATTAAATTATAAAAAAAACATTTTTACCAAAAAAATAATATTCTACAAAAATATTACAGACTAAGCATGGCTTGTTTTCATCATAATAAGTACTAAGATGGTTAGAAGTATATTCATTAAGAAGTATATTGTTTGTGAATGAAGATGTGTAAGTTAGGTTTATATAATAAATCACTTTGTATTTATTTAGTTTGTTTTAAATTAAATAATATTAATTGTGATTTATTTGTTTTTTTAAGATAAATAGAAGATTATGATTATGTTGATTTGTAGATTTTTTGATAAAATTATGCAATGAATTATTTTGTAATTTATAAATTTGTTTCACGTGAAATAACATGAATTTCAATTTAATTTAACTTTGAATTTACCAAATGTAAAAAAATGGTTTACACTTCTAAAAATTTGATTATTCTCAAATCTTAGTAGATTAAGAGTTGAAATGCAATTATATATATATATATATATATATATATATATATATATATATATATATATATATATATATATATATATATATATATATTAAACACTAGAAAACCTATCATAATTTAGTTGTCAAACCAACATTAATGACAACTATCACTGGCTACTAAAGGTCATGTTCAATGGTTGAGTAGACAAGAAGTGACCCATCCTAGTAGATATACCTAGTAATAATATGAAGTCGATGTAGTAGACACCTTTGAGGTCCATTGTAACCACTGATTTAATTGTTAACTGTTGGTTAAGTTATTTGTTAAAGACTTTAAAAATAATACATGATGAACATAAATTAAATTTGATTAATTAAAATTGGTTATGGAGTTGGTTCCATAGAATGAAAGATTGATGGTAAAATATTTATTCCAACTGAGAAGTAGTTGAAGGAAAAAACAGTTTTGATCAGTTACTCTTCCTCTGAGGATAAGAGCAACATCCCTGTGAGGAAGGGGGGTTCTGACTTATGTGTGAAAAAGTGAAGAAGGAGAGAGAATTATATTTTTCCTGAGCTAGTAGAACCAGTGGAAAAAGTTCTGAGCTATCCTGCACTTTCTGGAAGGTAGATTAGACCGGAGTCCCGAGATCTCTTCCGTGCATTGTTTTTCTTACTACGTAGCTCAGGTTTGGAGCACGGGGGGGGGGTGGGTGAGGACGTAATTGCCTCATCCACGGTAGGGAGGAAAATCATAGTCAATCACAGATAAGTGGAATTTTTTTGTTATATCTATATATATATATATATATATATATATATATATATATATATATATATATATATTTTGGTTAAATGTTTTTTTAAGAAAGAATTTCAGAAAAGTCTGCAGATAGTGAAAAGAAGAGACACCGAGTAAACTGTTAAATCATTCTTTAACTGTTAAATATATATTAAAGATGTGGAAGATGCATATTTTGTTTGTTATAGAGAGAAATTCTTGAAAACTCAACATGAATCATTCATTCTTTGTTCAAGTTAATTTCATAAGAGACAATTAATATTTAAAAGAACTATAAGCATGAATTGTAAGGAACTTTGCCGAAAAATCAGAACCCTAGGGTTCCGAAACTTGTGGTATGAGTGTTCCAACACTTAAGCTATACACGGACTGAGAATTAGTCGGTCCGACCGACTCCTGAAATTATTTATAGACATCACAGGGGAATCTGTAAATGACTAATTAGCTAATAATTTATGTGTGGAAACATGGCAGACTAGGAACAAGAAACTACGTTTAGCAAACATTGTGTAGCCAGAGAAGAAAAAGATACATTCTGCTAACAGTATAAACAATAAACAGAACTCTTGAAAATCTAAGCTAAGTGTACTCTTGTAAATTGATGAATTTTGGAAAATGGAGCATATAAGAAATATTGAAACCATTGAATTTATACGCATAATCCATGTGCAAATATTTTCAAAATGAAACATTAAACTAGAGAGAACTGGTAAGTACTAATATAATATGGTTACTACTTACAAAAAGAAAAAACGTTATTCTTGGCAAGATTTCTAGAGAAATTATTGTGGTGATTTTGTTAACAAACCACCTTGGATTTAATCAAATTCTGTGAAAATATACTTATATTTATTTAATCAAGGGTTAGAGGAACCCAAAACTTGTGGGCGGAAACGTGAACCTGGGTTACACTTTTGTGAGAATTGCGGGTTGAAATTTTGTTTCGGAAATAGTTCGGTTGAACTTGTTTTTAAAGTTCGGCCGAACTCGTGATTCCGTTTAGCTTGACGGCTTACTGACGGCGTGGGCAAACTGAATTTTTGCCGGAGATTGGAAAAACGACAACTAAAGTTCGGCCGAACATGGAGTTCAGCCGAACTTTTACATTTAAAATAGTTCGGCCGAACTATTTTCTATAAATAAATCACCTGCGAAGTTATGTGGTTTATTGTTCCCGCGTTTTCTCTGTCGCTATTTCTCCCGCATTTTCTCTGTCGTTGTTGCTGTCGCTGTTTCTCGTCGCCGCAGCTCCTCGTCGCCGCGCTGGTGTTTGCCACGGTTGTCCTTGTCGCTGCGCTGGTGTTTTCCACGGTCGCGCTCTTCGGTCATCGGGTATTACGAATCTGATATATCCTTATGTATGTTTAGTTTTTTATGTAAATTGTTAGTCTCCTCATAATACTTATGAAATTTGGCCTAAATTTTCTAATATATTCCAATTTCTCTTTCTTTTAAATTGTTCCCCTAGAAAATGGGAAAAATTATCAAACAAATATTAATTTTAATCTGAGAAATTAAGTTAAATGCTCCATTTCAATAGAAACAAAGTCATTAAAAAGTCATTACATGTGCACAGTAGAACGTTTTTAATACTAGACCATTCGGCCATCCTCGAAGAGGAGCTAGGACTGGTTAGAAGCTCTTCAAATCTGCAGCCTATATTCTAACCTAAGTCTGCAACTCTCGGCCCTTTAGGGCATAGACCTAGAACACACACAGTGCAGCCTAATTGATGACTATTATCTACTGATTAGGAATTGAAAAATAACCACATTGATTGTCCTAGTCTCTTTCTGAGGTCTTTTACATATGCTACCTTTAATCTCTGTTATATAGCATATAGGTCTCAAGTTTAGGTCATCAGAACTCTTGAAGTGGCAAGGTTTCTTCTCATTATAGGTTTCATTACATCTACAGTCATGATACAGTAATTGATGTTTATGCTAGAAGACTATC